>JAKSZT010054053.1:451933-594491 GCA_026826555.1 Tolypeutes matacus | reverse complement strand
GATAAACCTCATTGGCTACGATACTGCCACTGCACAAAGCTGCCAGTTGGCACTTGGTATTAATCCCTCGTTGCCAGGGAGGCTCATCCCCGGGAGTCATGTCCCACGTTGGGGGGAAGGTAATGCAATCATATGCTGAGTTTGGCTTAGAGAGAGGCCAAATTTGAGCAACAAGGAGGCTCTCAGGTGGCAACCCTTAGGCACCCCACTACTGCAGGCTAAGTCTCATTTGCAAGAGCAAAAACTCACAAGGGTAGTCATTAATAAAAATAAAATAAAAAAAAAAAAAAAACAAAAAAACATCAGTGGGTCATCCTATTTTGACAGGCACTGTCCCTACACTCAGAGGACTATTGCTGCTCCCTTGGAGATTGTGGCAGAGCTCTCCAGGCTAGGAATTCAGATTCCCTCATTTATTGTGTGATTATCCACCCATCGTGACCATGTCCCATCCCCCGATCCTTTGAATGATTTTGTATATCTTTCATGCATATTCGGTTGAACCAATCCCCACGAACCCCCCCCCCAGACACCCTCCCCCCAATAATCCCCCGCAGTACCCATTGTAACCCTTCTGTGATCCAAATCCTCCATGAACATTTAGTCCATAAAATAATCAAATACACTTACTAGGAAAAAGAAACAAGTGTGATAAGCTTACATGCAAGAGACAAACATAAGGAAACTCGGGGAAAAAAAAAAAAAAAAAAGGGAAGGGGAAAAAAAAAAAAAAATCAAACAAAGAACAAAACAAAATAAAATATAATTAGTGGATTGGGACATTCAAAAAATGGGCAAAAAAGCAAAGGAAATGCCTTTAATATATATATATATATATATATATTCATTTTTATTTCCTTTCTCTCTTCTTTTTTCCCTTTTTTCCTTCCCTTTATCACTGTGTTATCGGATGTCTGGTGTGCCATGACACCTTCCTAAACTCAGCAAATTGACAACAGAGATAACTTCTGAAGAGGGAGGAAGAGAAGAAATCAGGATTGGGGGACATGGTTAAAGAGAACTGTTTCCTTATCTGTAAGATAGTAAGTATATTTATGTATTAGTTATATTACAGACATTTTAAAAAATAGTTTTAAGAGCTCATATTCCTGAGAGTCTGGAGGCCTAGCCATAAATATCCAGCATCAATGCAAAACTTTGTAGACATCTCGTTTTATCTTGAAGATTCATGCAAATTCTGTAGTCTGCTCCATGATACATTTAAAAAAATATGAACATAATTTTTTCCACTTTTTCTTAACCATCAATGGTGATAATAATAATAATCTTGGCATATAGTTGATACTCCAAGATGCATCATGCAACTGTGGATTCAGGTCCTTCATGGTCATACTATCATGTACCCAGGTGTATTAGTCAGCCAAAGGGGTGCTAATGCAAATTACCAGAAATTTGTTGGCATTTATATAAGGGTATTTATTTGGGGTAGAAGCTTACAGTTACCAGGCCATAAAGCATCTTACTTCCCTTACCAAAGTTTGTTGCCACGTGTTAGAGCAAGATGGCTGCCAACATCTGCCAAGAGTTCAGGCTTCCTGGGTTCTTCTCTCTGGGCTCAGGCTTGCTTCTCTGCACAAGGCCAGCTGTAGACTACCATGCCAACGGCTCATCTCTTTTCCCAGGGCCTTCTCTCCTTCCTCACCACCAAGCTCCTCTGTGTGCTTACTTCCCCAGGTTCCAGCATTAAAACTTCAACATCAAAACTCCAACTCTGTCCTTTGCCATGTCTTTTATCTGTGAGTCCCCAATCATAATTTAATTAAGCCCTAATCATAATTTAATTAAGTAAAAGTAAAACCTCTGAATCTAATACATGCTAATATGTCCAGAGGAAAAGACCAGTTGACAAACATAATCCAATATTTCTTTTTGGAATTCATCAACAATATCAAACTGTTACACCAGGGGATACCCGAACCCTGATGTAAGAGGCAACTGAGTCTAGTGGGGCCAGATATTGAAGTCTCAAGTTAAACTATGTGACCTTGGACAAGATACTTCCCCCTCACAGCCTCAGTTTCCTCATCTTTAAAATTGGACAGGAATGAGATATTGAATTTCAATATCAATATCTCATTGATATTGCAATAATAAATGAGATATTGAATACAAAGCTATCAACACATAACACGCTCTCAATAAAAGTGCTTAGAGTTTAAAAAAAGGCACAAATCATGTCTTTTTGTTCTTTTTATTCTTTTTGCTTGACACTATTCTTTGCACATAGGTGCACTCAACAAAAGCTTACAGAACTTGGGACATACCTCAGAGAATAACAGTTATCTTAATTACACACAGGACTTTACAGTTTTTACTGCACTCTACATTATCTCATTTGAGCACAAGGATGCTGTGATCTAGAGGGGAGAAGCTCCATTGTACAGATGAAAAGACTAAAGCTCAAAAAGTTCAAGCTATTGCTTAAGGTTTTACAGATCTGGAACTAGAAACTAGGTCTTTCTGGTTTTTACAGTGTTCTTTCCCACTGTAAGGTTAATGTAATTAAACAGTCTCTCATCTTCTAAATAAAATGTTTCCTAAGAGTATGTTGCTACACAAAAATAGGTAATCAGTTGCTGTCCCTGAATCAGTAAGAGAATCAACATATAAGTACAATACTAAGACCTATTGGTTTGAATACTTTTTTTTTTTAAATGATACTTTTGTTTAAAAATCACATATTATTTCATTTATCTGAGTTCATTCAGCTTTTAGCTATGTATATCTTGGCTATGTATATAGCTTCCTGTTTGGTCTCTTAAGCATTGGTTCAAAGTTCTTCCTGCTGAACCTTGTCTTTTCTTTTCCTGTTTACAATAGTAAGTAGCTCTGGGAAAAACGCAGATCTTTTAATCTGTGAACCATATCTTTAATTTTGTCTTTCAGGCACTCTTGACCACCACCAGGGGGCAAAAGCCTACCATTTGGCTTCTCTTCAATACACTCTTACACAGAACTGTACAGTACAGGGACCCTCAGTGTCTGATTCTTGATGGAAGCTCTCTGCTAATTATTTCAATCACAGGGCACCAGGGAGAGAACAAAGGCTCAACACAGAGGGCTCTTGTGGCACTTAACCATAGAGCAACCAGAAAGAGCTCATGACAGCCCTGTCAGTTTAAAAGGAGCAATGAGATCCAAGAGCTTCTTTGAGTGACAAACAAGAGGAGGTGGGCTTTAATAACTGCAAACTCCAGAATGTGTGTTTTCTACAGCTCTGATATGTATGGTGGTATTCAACAGCGAATCCATTCAAATTGATAATTTGCTTTGTCAACTCTGTGCAAATAACCAATGAAATTTGCATAGTGCGAGTTTTCCTTTTTAATTTTGATTGTCCACTACATTCTTGATTTATGTTCTGCTGGTAGTGTATTGTCTAGAAAATTATTCCTTTATTTTTAATCCACATTTCACATGTCTATGGAATAGTGAAATCTAGAGACAAAGGAGAAGAATCAAGAGCAAATCCTGTTTTGACTAAGAGAATTTCTTTACAGCAGGAAGCAAATGTGAGGTAAATAACAGGTTGGACCCTTACAACTCTGAGTCCAGCTTTCGCTGCCATCCAGGCTCACTCAGCCTCTCCACCTCAGGAATAATGAATGAGCCTTTAGATAGGATTTTACCGGAGTGCCGAGCGTTAATTTCTCCGTGATTTCTCCCCGCCATTAGGGTAGCATGAAGCTTTGCATTTAAAATTAAAATCTTTATTTGAAAAAGTCTCCACATAAATCATAGACTCCGAGACAGAAGGGGGAGAAAGCTCGGAAAGAGTCCCCGAGAGCCGAGTCAAAGGGCATGATAAACGCGTCTCTCGGTCGCGCGAGGAAGGTCTCTAGCTCAGTCCCACCCACATCCAGCAAAAGCCTTTTGAATCCCCGTGGAGCCTTTCCCACCAGAATACGTGATGGCCTCAGGATTTTCACCTGTTTCTTTGCACTACGGTTGGTTAAGCCGCACGCCCCGCCTCACTATAAACGGTTGCCTCTCAAGAGGGGGACTCAGCGGCCCCTGGCCCCCTTTACCCAGCATGCTCCCCTCGGCCCTTCCCCCTTCGCACTCCGAGGCCCAAGGCGCGGGCAAATTGCGCGATTCCAAGGCAAAGGAGAAAACGCCGGAGCGGGCGGCGCCCAGAAGCGCACACACTCTGGCCGGCTTCCGGCAGCTCAAGGGTTACGGCCAGGCGGCGGCGCGCGCCGAGGGGAGAGGCGGTTGCTGACAGGTGGCGCCTGCGCACTGGAGGCTCTCATTGTGCCCGGCAGCTGCCGAACCGCCCTGCAGCCGCCGGCTCCGCGCGTCAGTCTGTGAGAGTCCGGTGGTGGGTGCGGAGCTTGCGAGCCGTCACTGCGACCCCCTCCTCCTCCCCCTTCCCCACACCCCCTTACCCCTCCCGGCTCCTTCACCCTCTGCCGCCCACACTCAGGACAAGAATGACCTGCCCGGAACAGCCTAGCAGCGTCTAGATGGCTTTGGTTACGGTCCAGCGGTCGCCTACACCCAGCACCACCTCCAGCCCCTGCGCCTCGGTGAGTCCCTCTCGGCGGCGGCTCCGCTCGCTTCTGTCACTGCGGCTCGGCTTTGCCTCAGCGGGTCCCGCCGAGCACCACTGCGCACGCGCCGCGCGGCTTCCCAGGCCTTGGCACTCGGCTGCCGCGAACCCCCCCCCACCCCTCCCCTGTCTTAAAGACGAGCTCCAGGAACCACAGGATGTTGATTTTTGCCCCCGTCGCCCTGAGCACCTTGCTCCTCACAGCCCTCTCGCTGGCTCCCCTCCTTCCTCCCCTCGGTGGCATGCCTTCCTATGGCTTGAGCACTTCCTTTCGGGAATGAGTCATTCTTGCTTTTCACCCTCCCCCTTCTTTTACCCTCTGTTGCGCTGCTGCAGGAAGAGGACCGTGGGACTCCTGCGTTGCCCCTTGCACACACCCACATCCCCTCACCCACACCCGTTTCAGGGACCCGTTCAGTGTTTGCACACTTCTTCAGGCTCTCCGGGGTGTGTGCCTTACCCCAGTCACTTGCTGTCTTCCTTGTGTTCGGTACTGTTCGAGGTCCATTGGAGTTCTGAACGGCGGTGGTTAACTCGGTGGTTTCTCTCCCTTTTGAAAGGGTGGCAGAGAAAGGGTGTCGTCTGCTTCTTAGATCTCTTAGATTTCCTCTACGAGGTCCCGAAGCATCTGGCGCTGCTTGATGACCAGTGCCAGTTCATTTCCATCCCACAGACGATTATGCCTTACACTCATCGCACATGATCGTTCTTGTTCTTGGGTCTTGTTTGTATGGCTCGTTACTTCAGATGCCTGTGCAAGTAAAGCATGCTTCCAGAAGGAAAATACCCTCTAACCAGCCTTTTTTGTTGGCCCCTTCTTTGCCTTTACTTCTCGCGCCACCCCCACCCCTTTACACTCCATTCTTTTAGACCTTACTTTTTAAAAATAATTTACTTTTTAAAATAAAATATTGCACCAGTGAGGCAGAATAGGCTCTTTAAAAAAAACGGATTTTGGTGTTTTAGAGGGAAATAGACTGAATGAAATTATGAGCAATTGGAAAAACCACTTTGAACTTCTTGCAAGAATTGTACTTTTAAAAAAATGTTGGTGGATATAGTAATTTCAAGTTGAAGAAAGGTACTCAATAAGCACTGTTCCACCTTACTCTGTTTTACACAGTAAAAAATTGAATTAGTCTTAGTATTTGTACCTGAACTGAGGTTTGAGCTCTTGAGAATGTTGGCTTTTGTGATGTCGATATAGTTTCCTGAATTTCAAAATTTTGTGTATAGTGATGGCTTCTTTTTTCCCCCCCCTGAGCTTTCTTTTGCATTTTGTGTGACCATATTGACAACTATATCCTAATTCTAGAAGTGATTATATTTCAAAGGTTAACTTATCCTGTGTTCAAGAGATGAGAATTAGGATCCTTGGGTAAAAATTCAGTGAGGTAGCTTCCCAGTGACTGCAAGAACGAATGTTGTAACAATGGAGTGGACTGCCTTGCAAAATATTGAGTGCCCAGTGCTGGAAGTGTTCAAAGGCTCGGAGACCTTTGGCCTGGGAGGTGGTATAAAGAATTCTTTCAATGGGGGACTTCCAGGACTCTTTCCAACTCTAAAGTTTCTGTAATTTGAGAATAATTGCATTTCAAAGCTGGTAAAAGTTTTCAGGGTCCTCTGTAGGTGTGTATCATAGGGATAGAAATTTAATATAATTCTTATGTGTAAGTATTTTATGCTAGTTTTTGGAAAGCCATTAATATACAGACCATCTTAATTCTCTGCACTAAGTAAACCTTTTGGGAAGGACAGTGGTTACCATGCCTAAATTAGGCTGCGAAAGCAATGGAAGGGTAATAAAGTCATACAAATGGACTAGAACCTAGTATTATTGTAGCACTATTTTCCTTGGGCATTATTGAAAACAGTTTTTAGTATTATAATAATAATAATAATTATTATTATTATTATTATTGATTAGTGCACAGTAAAACCAAATTCACTTGCTATGACTTAATTTGCTAAAACTTGGCTACTTTAGACTTTTTAGGTATGTTAATCACTTTTGAATTGAATTGAATTGATAGATTGAATAGAATTCATAGATTGAATTGAATTGGTCATATGGTAATCTCAGTTGTTGAGCTAAAAGACTCATGTTTTTTCATTTACTTGCTATAGCATAGTTCTTTCAGTTGTTTATAACTGGGCCTGGATGCAGGGAGTATGAAACGATCAGCAATGTTGTAGCCAGTTACCTTTCCTTTTAAAGTGTCTTCCTATTTCACTTTATCCAGACATCTGTTCAGCTGAATTGTCTTGTGGGCTTGTATGCCAGTATTTGGTTGCTATTTGACATGTATATATTTTGATTTTGCATCTCTTGGTGCATGAATAGTTTGGGTTGTTTGTTTTAAAAGAGAGAGAGAACAAAGAGAATCTACAGAAGCAGGAAAGAAGATTTAATTTTGTCAGGCTGGAAATTTAATAAAAAAAAAAAATTTAAAACCTTCTCTTGTACTTCCTTGTAGGATACAAGACTGTTAGCTCTGCAGTATTCTTTCATTGTGCATTAAATAGACCTTTACTGATCACCTTCCAAATGTGAATGACCACTACAGATACTAAGCTAAGCCCTGTAAGACATCAACCCTGTCCATCTGGATCATATAATCGTGGTGATGGTGGAAGAGGAGGAGGTAGCAAACAAGTGATGAAGGGGTAGAAAAGGGGAGGGGAATGATACTATATGTACATGAAGAGCCAGTTGGTATTATCTGTGTTCAGATTAAGATAAATTAATTAATGGTAAAGGTAATAATAAGAATAATAGCAATGACTAACATTTCTTGGGCCCTTAGTCTATTTCTGGCATCATGGTAGGTGCTTTACATGGATTAACTCATTTACTCCTCACAATATGACTAAGGGACTATTGCTGTTATCTCCATTTCACAGATGAGGAAGCTGCGGCAAAGAAATATTAAGAAATGTGCCCAGTGTTGCTCATCTAGTAAGTGGGTGGAGCTGTAACTCAAAAGCTCAGATGTGTCTGATTTTATTTTATTTTATTTTATTTTTTTAAAGATTTTATTTATTTATTCATTTATCTCCCCCCCTTGCTGCTTGTGCTTGCTGGTCAGCTAACCACGCTGTGCAGGCGGGCTTGCCTTCACCAGGAGGCCCCGGGAACCGAACCGGGGCCTCCCACATGGTAAACGGGAGCCCTACTGATTGAGCCACAGCCGCTTCCCAAGATGTGTCTGATTTTAGAATCTGCCATCTTTTCTTCCTTGGTGACCCAAGGAGAAGTATACATAATAGGTGGCTTTCAAACTAGGCCTTGAAGGATGGGTTGAGTGTCTATAGGCCAAGATGGAAGCTGTGAAGAAAAGAGTACTCCAAATGGAGAGAAGCTGTGTGTACCAAGACCAAAAGGCAGAAAACTACAGGGCATATCTGAAGGAATAAAAAGACCAATTTGAGGGAGAGTTTGTTTGGAACAGTAATGAGAGACAAAGGTGAGGATGCAGCTAGGGATGTACAGGAACTGTCGGGGCTTAGGAGTTTGAATTTGTTGGAGGTGATGGAGAATCATCAGAGGCTTCTGTGTGGTGTGATCACTGTGGTGTTTTAAGAAAATTCATTTAAATGAGCCAGAGGGATTTGATGGAGGGAGAGAGAGGCTATGAGTGGAGCCATTTAGAGGCTGTTGCAGTAGCCCAGGTGTGCGATAATAAGGGATTGAACTGGAATTATGAAGTGTGAATTGAAAGAAAGGGGCAGCTGTGAGGGAGATTGTGAAGAAGAAACAAAAGACTTGGGGACTGACTGGATATAGAGTATAGGAGAGGAGGAATCAGAGATGCCGACTCTTGGGATATATTGTTCTCTCTAAATAATAGATGTTTCCTAATTAATTGGGGACAATTTAAGAATTATCTCTTTTCCTCTTCTTTCTGATATGAATTTTCTGAATGGATACCTGTATTGATCCACAGTCATGTAAACAAAGTGTATACTGTAACTTTTTACTTTTGTGCAGTGCTTTATACTTTTCAGAATGTTTTTGTGTTTGTGATCTAATTTAATTCTAGAGCAGCCCCTTAAGTTATGCGGGAGGTTTACTAAGGTTAAAAGACTTGCTGAAGGTTGCACAACTGGTTGGTGTGAGAACTGGCACCTGAATTCCCTGGCTCCCAGTCCACATCCCTTTCCCTGGTGTGATAAGACAAATAGCATATGCAGTTTCTGATCCTGAAAACTGGACTGTCCATCTAGTAAAGAACCAAGGCTTAAGATACCATGAAGAACTCACTCTCTTTGGAATTCATTTATATTGCAACCTTGACTACCTAGAACATAATCATCCAAGTGCAAATCATTTTAGATGATACCCTTATTTGAAATCTGAATGGAAAGTGGCAGGTGATGCTAAAGGCATGTTCCTTACAGTGCTGGGAAATGATAGGTTATGGTTTCACAGCAAGGGAAGAAGAAGAAAAAAACCTATAAATAGCTGGCATAAGAAAAAAATTTGGCAGTCCTGAGCTACTTAATGAAGAGGCATTTAGCCCTCTAGGGCTCAGTAGTCCCTGAGAGCTACTATTATATGTTTATAATGATGACCCTGAATCATCATAAGAAGGCTTAATTTTGTTTTGTGTGTTTTTTTTAAGCAATCTTAATTTTATTTTGTATGGTATATTTTTAGATAGACATCCATCCAAGTTTCACTAAAGCTTTGATGTTTAAGATGCACTTTCAGTTAATTGGGAAGTTCATTTACATATATCTACATCTATGAATCTTATTTCCTGATGATGCTGAATAAATGAGATATTGCATTACATATATTCCAATTTGTCCACATCTCTCTCCTTAGGCAGAGAAAATATAAAAGCCAAGGTGATTATGAAATTGATTTATATGAAGTATAAATACTTGAAAGTAATGCTTTTTAATTTTTTGAAGACAGCTTTGGAAATGTTCTTAAATTATAGACACAATACATTGCTATTGTAGGAAATTTGGACAATACAGAAAAGTACAGAAAAAAGAATAAAAAACTCTTGTGGGAAGCGGCTGTGGCTCAATCAGTAGGGCTCCCGTTTGCCATGTGGGGGGCCCCGGGTTCGGTTCCCGGGGCCTCCTGGTGGGGGCGGGCCCGCCCGCGCGGCGTGGTTGGCTGACCCAGCGAGCACAAGCAGCAAGGGAGGGGGGGAGAAATGAATAAATAAATAAAATCTTTAAAAAAAAAAAAACAAAAAAAACTCTTGTGCCAGCATTGTATTTCACATAGCTGAAATGCTGCTGTTCCCAAAGATAATTTTGTATCCTTGGTTTTAAGAAATTTGGTATATATCTTAAATATATTACTATATCATTTAAATGACTGCATTCAGTAGTTAAATCTCATTCTAATCTTTCCATTATTGTTGGACATTGAGTTTTTTCCAACTCTTTTTTGGTTATTTAAAATACATTGCAGGGAGCGGATGTAGCTTAGTGGTTAAGTGCCTCCTTCCCCTGGTACTTCCAAATAAATAAATAAAATACATTGCATGAACATCATTGGCATTTTGGGACATTTATTTAAATTTCAAGAAATGCAATTACTAGAGTATAAAGTATCTCAGTTTTAAGGCCCCTGTTACATATTTATATAGTGTTCCAGTTAACATTTATTCCGGTCAGCAGAGGGTAAGAACGCTCATTTCTCTTAGCCTTATTAGATTCTCATTTCATTTTTAATCATTAACAATTTTTTAGGATAAAACGTGGTATCTAATTGGTTTGGTTCATATTTTATTAGAGAGGTTGAATGTTTTTCTAATATTTATTAGGTATTTATATATGTTTTTTAAAAAAACACAGCTTTATTGACGTATAATTGATAAAGCCTAAAATGTACCTCTTTCAATAAGTGTACAATTAAATGATTTTTTAAAAGTAAATTTAGATTTGTGCAGCCTTCATTACAATCTTGTATTTCCTTTTTGAGTTTTTTCCTTTTTTAGAATTTGTGTACCCTCTTGATAAATTATGAATATTAAACCTTTATTATATTTATTGCAGTTGTTTGCTTTCAAATCCTTTGTATTGCCTGTAGAAAAAAACTACTCTCTAAAGTTTTGCTAACAAGACATTTAGTAAGTCTACCTTGCTTACCTCCTCAGCCTCATCTCTTCCCCACGTCCCTGCCTTGCACAATGCTCACAGTCACGCTGACATGCCATGCTCCCTCTGGTCTCCAGGCTGTTGCACATCCTCTACCTGGAACACATCTCCTTACCTAACTAATTCCTACTCATCCTTCAGGTCTCAGCTTAAATGTCACTTCTGGGAAACTTCCCTGACTCCACCCCCAGACTATGGTAGGTGCTTTTTCTGTGCACACCATAGCACCCTACCCATCAGGGTTCTTGTCTCTTTACTGTACTTGATTATTTGGTTGTTTCTCTCTCCAACTAAGCCACTGATTGTGTTTATTTGTGTATTTTTTTAAGCCACTGGTTGGGTTTATTTGTGTATTTTTGTATCACCAGGTTAAAAAATATTTGATACATGGATCAATGGATAAATCGATGAATACAGGGGAAGCGGCTGTGGCTCAATCAGTAGGGCTCCCGTTTACCATATGGGAGGCCCCGGGTTCGGTTCCCGGGGCCTCCTGGTGAAGGCAAGCCCGCCCGCACGGTGTGGTTAGCTGACCCAGCGAGCTCAAGCAGCAAGGGGGGGGATAAATGAATAAATAAATAAAATCTAAAAAAAAAAAAAAAAAAAAAAAATCGATGAATACAGTCATGTTTAGTAATATTTTTCATTTTGAGTACTTCTATTGCTTTTAAGCATAGAAAGATACCCCCAGAAGCCAGAGGATATAACCAACTTTTAAGGCTTTTGATACTTAAATTGCCAAATTGTACTCCAGAAAGACTGAATCAATCTTTGTTTACATGCTGTGTATGAGAATGTCTGTTTCATTGTACTTTCATCAGCCCAGACTATCCTCATCACCATCCATTTTCTTTATTATAGTAATAGCTATTGTTTATTAAACACTTACTGTGTACCAGACACTGTGCTGAGTACATTACATGCATTGTGTTACTTTTCACACCACTCCTGTGGGATAGGTATTATTATCATTTCTATTTTATAAAGAAAATTGAGGCTCTTTGAAGTACAGTGAATTGTTCAATGTTGTAAGTCTGCTGTCTGACCTTAAAGTGCCTCTTAATCACTAATATTTTATTGTTTTAATTTATATTTTTTAATCAGTAAAATTAAACATTTTTTTCAAGTATTTGCTATTATATGTAACATATTCCTTGTTTTGTAAGTTGATCATGTGCTTTACCAGCTTTCTCCATAGTACTTATTTTTTTCATATTGGTCTATAAGTATTTATATACTAAAAAATATTCACCTTTCTCTGTTATGTTGCAAATATCGGCCCCAATTTTTCACTTGCAATTTTGTTTTGTTTTGTGTTATTCATTTAATGTATAGTCATTAAAAAAATAATGCCACCAGTACTACCTCTTCCCTCCCCCCCCATTATTTTTCTACTTAAGTTTTCCATAAATAGAGTAGTTTGTTACTTGAAAGGTATATCTTCAGGACTCTTGTCCTTTCTATCTAGCATTAAGTGAAAGGAAGCAGATTCCAGTTTATGCCTAGTCTGCAAAGGCCACTTGGAAGAGGTTTTGGAGCCCACACTGCCTTTCTGTGTAGCACCATTAATATCACCCCTGGTTCCAGCAGCTTAGGGCTTTATTGTTTTGCCATTAAATGTTGCTGTTGTGTTGGCTACATGTAGTCCATTGTAGGCATTCACATGCCCATGTTATTTCATTTATTCATTCATTCAAAAAAACCTAGCTGTAGTAGGGGAACTATTTCCAAAAACCAAACGAAAAAGCCTAAGAGACCTAAATACTCTTGTTAATTAGCAAATATTTACTGAGTGCAAGTTTGTGCAGGTAACCCCATTAATTCTCTTCCTCTGGTTCTTAGCCCTGAATCCTTTTACAAACTGCCTTGCATTTTCTTGCCCAGCTGAGTAGCACATCTGCTATTCACAATGCCTCTCATTTTCCCATTTGTCAAGGGAAAATCTGGTCAGATGCTCTTGGTACTGAATGTAGTAAAAGGTCCCATGGTTTCTTAGACTTCTTAGAAGACAGGGTGAAATGTTTCACTTCCTGAGTGGGAAGAGGGTATGCTTGGAAACAAAAGTGGGAAGGGATAGATTTTATAGGTGTTTGATTCTGTTAGAAAAACAAAAGGTAATTTGGTACCTTTTTGTGTCCTGCACAGAACTTGGTTCTGAGGATATACATTTATTCTACTCATTTATGCCATGACTGAGGATCCAGTAGCCAGTTAGTCTCTGGCTTCAGGAAGTATAGAGTAGAAGTGGAAAGACTGGTATTAAATAAGTAACTAGAATTCACTGTAGAAATCACAACCTATATAAGCCTTGAGGAAGACAAAGGCAAACAAGGACTTCTGAGCTGAACTTTAAAGGGATTGGGAATTGGCCAACAAACAGAGGATTAGCGGTGGGTAGCAGAAGGAAGGGAAGCATTCTAGGCAGGGCAAAAAGGGTTGCCATTTGGTTATTAAGCAGTTTTTTTTCCCATTATAACAAAGTCGGTGGGGAAGATATTTGCTTTATGACAATGTAATTCAAATGGATAACCTATTTCAGAGGTCAGTTTTATCTTTTATCTTTTTTACTCAATGATGGCTTCTTTTTTAAAAATTCTTCTAATTGCCAATCCCTGCAGCAAAGTATGTTGTGTATGATTTTGTAATGACCCTGGAGCATCATCTTGAAAGAGTAATACAGCTGTAATCTTTAAAAATCTCCTTCCCTTGAGAGTTTATCACCTTACTCTGCCATGATTGGCAGTATTTTAATCTATTGGCTATTTTGCTTTATGGCAGGGCAGATCATTGCAAGTGGTCATCTTAGTTTTTGTAGTCAAATCATAGACAAAATATGTTGTTGTTTTTAATAATTGAGACTATGTTATGTGGCAAAATAGAACAGAAATTGTCAGATCTTTTTTAAACATGGGGAACCTGAAGACACTGAAAGTATTCATAGGTTTAAATATATCTTTGTACAAGGATACAATAGGTGAGAGGAATGATGTGTCTCATCTAATCCAGCCATACCAAGCAGTTGACGGTTGAAATTGAATGCAACTTTTAGAAGGTGCATTTCCAAAGCAACAGAATGAATTCACCTATGATATAAAAAGAGGTTTTTAGCTGAGGCTTTGGTGTATTTTGTTAACAGTTTTTATTATTGAACACTGTCAGAAAATAGGGGCAACTTATTTCTTCCTAGAGAAAGAGAGTGTAATGTTTCTGTGAGCACAATATTTTAACTTGTCTTCTGGAGCTGTCAGTACAAGCTACAACTTTCTCAGCTCTGAGCATTTTTATGCTGATTATGTAGTTTTCAAAAGGAACTGTACTGACTGTAAAGGAAGTCTGGTTAGGCAAGGTGTGGCTGAAAAACTCAGGAACTCCAACACTTGGCTACAAAACATTCTTGCATGATACAGAATATTGAAAATTAAATCGAAGACTTTCAGGAAAATATTTTTAGGAGATTTCACTTTAAACGCCATTTTGTGGGATCTTAATCTCTAAGGTTAAACAAAATTAAGAAAATTTTGTTGAACAAAACCATGAAAAATCTTTTTGTGCTTTTGATAATTGTTTTATAGATAACTATAGTTATGGCACAAAATGACAGACTTTAAAGGAACAAGGAAAATGTGGACCTTTCTGTTGCATGAGCTTGTTGGGAATGCCAGTCTGCCGAAAGTTAGAGAGATGTTGCTCACCAAATTTGTCTTTGATTTGTTTCCAGCTGTCCTTCAGGAGATTCAGGGCACTTGAAGGAAGATTAAGTTTTAACAGGTCCTGGGCTTATACTTTTTTTTTCTTCATAGATTTTTGCCTTTATTGGATTACATTCATTTGCAAAAAAATTAAGTCGCTACTATTTACAAGATGTTATCTCAAGTACTGATGTAGCCATTTCTGTTAAACAGTCTACTTTTTAAAAGACAAGGTGCCTTATTCTGAACATTTAGAAATCTAAATTTAGATTTAGAAAACTGGACAGTTTAGGTTCTGTGTTTTATTCTTTCTTTACTCTGCTAATATACTGAAATTCCCCATTTATTTATTTATTTATTTATTTATTTATTTATTTTTTACCGGGAGGTACCGGGGATCGAACCCCGGTGTCTCCATATGGTAGACGGATGCCGAACCTCTTGAGCCACATCCGTTTCCCCCCCATTTATTTTTGTACTTTTTTATTTTGTATTTTATTTGTGGCTCACATTTCTGAAATAACCATAATGTTGATTCTCTGATTAGAAATAATCTTTCTGCAATAATTGAGTGGACTCCTATGTGAAACTTTACAGTATAGAATTATATATATGGTTCTAAATTCAAAGATGAAGGAAAACTTATTTGAATGCAGAAAAATGTTATTTTAAATTATATGGGTCAATCATTGAGAAAATGCCTTGTTGGATAGTTATCTCTTAGTCCCCAGTACTAGAAAGTATCCTCCTCATTTTGCTTTTGCTTATGTCACTTGATTTAGAAGTTGAGAGCAAAATTTCTTGAAGATAGTAGTCAATGTTACTGTCATATTGAAATAATGGAGTTTTTTTTTTTTAATGCAGCTAAATCTTTCTTAATTATATTGATCTAAAGAATAAAGTATTTTATATACTGGCCATCAGTATACTTTTCTACCCTACCAAATGCAGACCCAAAAGGCCAGTTTCCCTCTCTAGTCAATTTAATAATGATTTTATATCTTAAGTACTTGTTCTCTAGGAAGTAGGCAGCATTGTAGCATAGTGGTTAAATTGGCTTAAAGCCTTGGAGTCAAAATTCTGGAGTTAAAATTGCAGCTCTTTCTCTTACTAGATTTATGACTAGGACAAATTACCTTTCTAAGCCTCAGAATCCTTATCTGTAAAGTGAGAATAATTCTAATATCTCCTTACAGGATTGTTGTTGGCTTTATGAAATAACTGAGTGGATTCTTAGCACAGAGACTGGCTCTATAAGAGACTGAGTGTTCAGTAACTTCCAATGATCACTAATGTTTAGTAGACTTAATTCTTTGCTTATTTCTGTACATATTAGTACATATATAGTACTTAGTTTCTAAAATTATGATAACTTGGCTTGCTATGAATATTTATTGTAGGTGACATGTTTATTTGAGTCTTTACTGAATTGCATGAAATCTGTATTACTCTCAGATGTGTTGCTTTATGAGAAGTTATATACAGTATACTCAGTATTGAATGGCACAACTATCTTTGTGTAACGAAATGCATTTGCGATCCTGAAACCTGTAGTTTGTGATTATCTACAGCTACCATTAAAGCTACTTTAAAATTTCTTTTTAGATAGAGATTCAATAGATTTTGTACTGGGCATATGAGTTTCCATTTAATGCTCAGTGGGTACAAATGAATAATTTAAAAAATAATTCAGTCCTTAGTTTATATAATTTGTCCAAAGAATTGACAAGAAATAGTCTTTAGGCAGTTGAAGATAGGTTTGTCATTTCTTGAAACTGCTTATAGTGAAAGTCTGTATTATTTAGCTATTCTAAACAACAGCCTCCTTGAGGTGTCCCATAACCTCATCCCTTTCCTGTGACAGCTGATGTTTTTGTGAAATTCTGGCTTAATAGCTTTGATACCAGAACCCTGAACCTTTTACCAGTAATTGCAGTGGTGGTATAAGCTTACCTTGTTGCTAAAACTACTGAATCACAATCCCAGTTTCTTTTTTTTTTAAAGTACAGGGGCAGGGATTGAACCCAGGACCTCATATGTAAGAAGCATTGAGCCACATTAACTCCCTTTTTTAAAAAATAGTTTTGTATATGTATGTATACCATTCATACATCAGCATACATAAGCAATAAATGTATAGTAAATTTTGTGAATTTACAAAACAAACATACATATCATCCTATAAGTCTCCAATCCATCGCCCCACACAAATACCTTGCGTTGTTGTGAAACATTTGTCTTAGCCCACCTTCTATTTCCTAGTAACCTATATTACATCTGTGAGTTTACTCAACGTATTTAGTTCATATTAGTGAGACCATTCAATATTTGTCCTTTTGTGTCTGGCTTATTTCACTCAATATAATATCCTCTAGGTTCATTCATATGCATTCCTATTTCATTTCTTCTTACAGCTGAATAGTATTCCATTGTGTGTATATACCACATTTTGTTTATCCATTCATCGGTTGATGGAGAGTGGGTTGGTTCCATATTTTAGCAATTGTGAATAATGCTCCTATGATCATTGGTGTGCAAATGTCAGTTTGCGCCCTTGCTTTCAGTTCTGAATATATTCCTAGTAAAGACAATCCCGTTTCTTGATTGGGGAATTTGGATACTGTGGGTTTATTTTCCTTGCCTCTACTACTTAAAAAATCCAGGAGGTTTCTTGGACCTCTGATTACTTTTAGAATTTTGGGGTTTATTCATAAGTATTGATTCTTAGGTGTACACAGAATTTCAGGACTGGAAAATTGACTACTTTGACTCTTCATTTTCTTAGAACAGCTTCCAGAGTTTGGCTCCAGGAATAAAGGCCAGAATAGCTCATCTTTTAGGTGGTTTTAGGAGAGTTTTTGTTATAATAAAAACCCTATACTATATCTTTAGAAGGAATTGATTGCAAATTTTCTAGTATGTGGTGAGGTATGTCATTCAAACAGAAGAATATTTTGATTTGTAAAAATGCTCCCTTTAAACTTTATAATGTTGAAAAGTGGTATTAAGTAGTCTGCAAGATGTCAGGAAACTCTAATGATAAAATTTACCCAAGAATCATCAAAGATATTAATTATTTTTGCCTATAGCTACACCAGCCATAAACAGTTATGGGTGATCTGTTTCACAGTGATAACACATGTGTCTAATAAGATCTTATGCCACTGACAAAAGTATTTATTCTGTATATAATGATATGATAATCTTTGTATGTTTATTTTCTTAATGACATACTTTGCTTAAAAAATTGTGGGGCTTGAGTTGCATGGGGCTTAAATATAAAGGATCATATATAGAGTAAGACATAAGTATAGCTTAAGTATCCCTAGCATTGCCATATAGGAAGACAGTCCCTAATCTCTTAGAGGAAGTGTTTATTTTCCATGTTAAAATGGACAAAGATGCTCCCTTTGAAATTTTTTCTTTAGTACCTAAATTTTAGAAGAATAATCATGATAGACAGTAAAACTTTAAGAGCAATAATATGCTTTGTTCAAGTGCTGTCAAGTGTTTTCTACTGAAAGTAAAGTTGTCTAAACTTGTACTTTATCACTTGCTCCTTGGTATAGGGTTGTCTTGTTTTTAAACAAAGGAGGAAAATCTTGTTTTAAGGTGACTCATAGAGTAATGTAGCAGGTTAGTAACGGGGTGGTGTTTAAAGCTTTGCTCAAGATGAACACTGGAAATAACAGATACTGGTAGTTTTTCCATACAACTTAACTTTTATAATTGGAATTCTTAGGAATCTGTGTGTTCAGGTACCTGGTTCCATGAGAGTCTTAATAGTCAATTTTCACTAATATGTGACCATGGGAATTAAAGGAGTGGCATTTGTAATAAATGAGCTATAATTAGCTTATGCTTTTAAGACTAAATATCCAGGAGTCTCCCTTACCTGTGATTATTTTTCTCCTACTGGCCCTTGAGACCCATTCATCCATGATTGGATAATTTATCCATTTAAAGTTAATTAAATTCAGCTACTGAGTTTTATTTTATGGTGTTCTTTTTAATGTTACTCTGGTTATGGACCTAGGTTTAATAGAAATTTGATTTTGGCATTTTTGTACCTATATAAATATTAACATGATACCTAGAAATACTTTTGCTAGTAAAAATGGCGGCAGGTGTGGGTTATTGGAAAGATACATAGAAACTTACTCTCCTAGTTAGAGAGATTGGGATTTTTATAATTTCCTGTAAGAGAAATTGCAATGAGATTTATACCTAAGCCATTTTTACAATAGGGCAGAATATAGTTTTTGTTAATAAATCTTCTAAAGCTATGTTTGGAAAAACTCCTAATGAAAAATGTAGGGGAATGATTGGAAAGCGATTAAAGTTTTGGCAGAGTTAATGCATTCTGACACTGATTGATTGGCAATCTAATCTAGGCGAGAAGAATTAGAAAATTTTAAAAAGTAGAAAGTTTTTAAATCCGGATGTTGATGAAGAGTAGCCAATTTGATTCTGGACCCTAGTTTTTTTTCCCCTTTATTTGGAAGGTTTCAGTTGGTTAAAGCTTCCAGACTGTAGGATAATAAGACTAATTCTTTTAACTAGCATAACAGAGACTATATATTCAAAGAACTGCTGTCTAATTCCTAAGGAAAGTGGACATTATTTATGCAAAAAATGTGACATTTACTTGACATCTTTGGAGCTCCTCTTTTGGAATTGCCTTCAGTTCTTTTAAATATCTTCAAGGTTAACAAATCTTCCTTTGAAGGTAAGTTTGATTTTTGGACTGATCCAAAACATCTTAATTGAATGTCTATTATATTTTAGGCTCTAGAGTTACAAGAATGTTAAAATAATCAGTCCTGCTCTCAAAACTGTGGGAGGATGGTCAGTGTATCATCTTGTGACAAATGGCACATCAAAAGATCAGGGATTTGGCAGGGAGATGCAGAACAAAGAAGGGGAAGAGGTCGCTCAACCATGGAACCCTATTCATAAAAATAATTTTAGTAAAAGAAAGGAAGAAAGAAAGAATGAAAGAGAAAATAGGTTAATGAGATAAATTTTTGTAAATTGGCTTAACATATTCTCCAAATAGATATTCCAAAAATGTTTTAAATAGTGAGATATCATAGAACCTTTCAGGATGACTATTTGAAGAAAACACTCATTTAGAAATATATATGCTTTTGTATTGGTTAAAAATACCTTCATTAGTTTATTATTTTATAGACTTTCACTGAATTCTTTAACTTTTACCTGGAGCATTTCAAAGAGTATTCATCATGTAAAATTAGTATTGATTTTGTCATTTTTTCCTTCTCCTAGATGCTTCAACAACATTCTATTATTTTTTTCATATTTCCAGGCTAAAGAACACAAGAGTCTTATTTCACAACAAATATAAGGGGGAGAGAGGGAAGAAGAAACGGTAAAATTAAAGAATATTTTGAACTGATTGATCTCAGAGACAGAGTAAACTTAGATCCTTTTTTCCCTAAAGGTGTTAAAGATGTTAAATGATAGAAACTGAATCCCAGAATGAAAAAAAAAAAATTTTTTTTTTGAGATTTTTTTAGGGACAGGAAGTGGATGATAGAATGACCTTAAGATTTATTGTCCAAACCAGGATAATAATGAGAATGAAGGGAGTAGTAGTAATCATTTCAATGTGCAACAGATGTTACTAGGAACAACCTCAGCATTCATGGGGGTTGTTTTTTTTAAAGTGGTTATGATACTCTCATAAGAAAGACTGCTTTTATGCAACTGTGTGAGTTTGTAATCTCACCTTGTAACGGAATGAAGAAGCAAAGACACATGATATTAAATGTGAATTTTTGAAATTAATTTTTAAAATTTCATGTATCATATCTCTCAGAAAGCAGTGTGCATTCATTGCCATTCCTGCCTGTGTAAATTAAGGAATAGGCCAAGCTGCTCTAAAAAAGAAACCCTCAACATAATGAGACATTGTTAAGATCAAAGTTCATTTTCTCTTATGTAGCAGTCTAGAGAAACTATCATTTCTTGTTAATCAGAAGTCAAAGAACTGCTCTGAAATGGAATGATTAGGATCTTCAAAACTATACTAAATTCATGAGCATATATTGCTGGGTTTTCATGAAATACAGACTCTTATATTTGCTTTTTTGGCTACTTAGAATTTTTTAATTTAAAAGTCTGCCCTACATCCTGTTATCCTGCCAGGCTTTGCAACAAAGAAATAAAAAGAACTTTTCACCTGAAGACTAAAAAGTTTAAAAATTGGAATTTATCTCAATATTTATTGGGTGAGTTTTAATGTCTAACCTAATTCTAAGTAAAAAGTTTCATTTTACTGAGGGAGAACATGTTTTATTTAGAATTTGTTCCCATTATATTCTTTCGTATCCACCGGACATAAGTTAGTGTTTCCTTCTTCTTTATAGCATTATATTGAGGTTATTTGTTTAGGGGTCAGCCTCTCCTAGTAGACTGAGGTCAGAAATTTTTCTTATTCATCTTTGTAACTCCCTTAGTATCTGGAACATAATACATATGTAATAAATATATGTTAGTAAATAAATGTTAATCTCATTTAATTAGAGACTTCATTGTTACCAAAATGAAACAATTATGGGGCTGATAATTTTACCTAGGTAAATTGGATGAATGGCTAAATTTATATGCTATATTTTATATATGTTACAGAGAAATTTTAAAGGATAGGAATGGGATAACACATAGTTAAACTCTTGAAAATAACCAGTTGGAATTACCAGCACTAAAGTGGGTAAGAGTGTTGTTGAATGGACTTGATAGAATAATATGAAAGTATGATCCATTTGTAGAACTGCACATGATTTGATTTGGCTGGAGGAGAGGAGAGTATATGGCAGGGTAGGGCATGGTTGGAGAAGAGACTAAAGAAGCTAGATCATGAGGAGTCTTAAGTGATACTTTAGCAGGTTGACTTTATCTTGGAAACCATGAAGAAACATTGAAGAATTTCAAGCAGAGGAGTGATGTGACAAGATTTGCATTTTAGAAAGATGCACATCTGAAAAATGGATTGAAGGGGAATCATATATACTTAGATGCTAAATTGGGGGCAGGGGAAAAGGATGGTAATTATGAGAAGAAGGGTCTAAAATATGGCTTCAGTGTTCCAGGTTAGGGCAGCTAGGTAGAGTGTGCTACCATTCACCGAGATAGAGAATACAGAGGTCCATGTAGATCAGGATTTCTTAACCTTTTTTGTTCCACAGACCCCTTTGCCAGTCAGGTGAAAACCATGGACCCCTTACTAAGTCCACACTGTACTGTGTATTATTTAATAAATATATCATACCCACACCAACATGTCCCCCACAAGAATAATGTTTTTTATTTTTTTTTATTTTTTATTTCAATTCAAGCTCACCGACCCCTGGTTAAGAATCCCTGATGTAGATAGTGGGGGTGGAAGGCGAGCATCTTGAGTTTGATGTGTGTGTATATGAACTAACCACGGGAAAGTCTTAAGCTGGATAGATCCATCTGCTTCTCAGCAAGGACATCTAGGCTAGAGACGGAGAAAATGACAGTGATCATTTACTGAGCTTTTGCTTAAATGTGTCAGGCACTGTGATAAACACTTTATGTACATCATGGCATTTAATCCTTATGAATTAGTTATTATTCCCATCTTATAAAGATTAGGAAACTAAGTCCTAAGGTTACACAGTTAGTCAGTAGCAGAGTCACTGTTGACCCAAAAGCTGTGTTGAAGCCATGAGGATATGAATGCAGTCACCTATGGAGAATGTATAGGGTGAGACAAATGGAGGACTAAGGGGTGACTAATGCATGGGACGAGTACAGGACTAAAGATGGGTGGACTTCTGAGGGACATTTGAGAGGCTATTGGAGGAAGATCTTGCAAATAAGACTGAAAAGGAACATCAAAAGCATTGCTACCCAAAATGTTTTCTTTAGTTCATTTGTCATATAAGATAGTTCTTAAAAAGGGGAAAAGGGTTCCATAGTCAAGTAAGTTTGGGAAACCCTGCAGAGCCCCATCTTGTAGAGTCACAATGTGTATTAGTATATTAAAGATATGAGAAATCCTGTAGTAAAGAACTTTAACTTTAGTACCACATTTCCCAAAAGTATTTGATCATGAACTAACCCCCTGCTTTTTTTAAAACATAATGCCAATTAACATCCCAGGAGTGAAGACTAGCAAGGATAAAATCCATGTGAGTGTGGCATCACAGACTAAGCAGAGAGAGTTACAGGAAGGAAGTGGTCACCGTTGGGTCAGATGTCTCAGGGAGGTCAAGAAAGATAAGTTGAAAGTCAGCTGGCTTTGGCAATTAAGGGAGCACTAGAAACCTATGTGAGAGTAGCTTCAGCAGGAGTGCAATGTCAGAAGACCAATTGTAGCAGGTTACAAACTAAACCAGTGGGTGAGGAAGGAAGGGGATGTTGCAAGTAGAGACTATTCTTTCTAAAACCTTGTCTCCAAAGAAGAAAAGTAACTAGAGGGCAGTGTGCGATGAGAGAAGGGCTCTTTTGTGTTATTTGGAAGAGGTTTGAGAATATTTTTCTGCTGAGGGGAAAGGGTCACTAGGAAGGAAAAGGGTCAAGATAGGGTTGGGAAGAGAAGATGACTCTTGGAGCAAGATTCCAAAGGAAATGGGAGGAGAGAGGTTCCAGAGGATAGATAGATGAGCTTTCGAGGGGTGGGAAATACTGCACTGAGTTTACAGTAATAACCTTAGGAGCTGTTGAGGCCCAGAGGATTGTTTTTCTTCTTTTCCATGCAGGATTGCTGGGCTTTTGGTGTTTGTGTTTATGTCTACTTTGAACAGCTTTTTTGAGTCTTATCGTCCTTGTCACAGTGTCAACAGTCACTGCCTACTGTTATTGTGTCTTCCTCTAGCAGCTCTTTACTTTTACTTGTCTGCATCTATCTGGGAAACCAGAAAACCAAGCCTTTCAGAATCAGATAGGGAGAGTGGATGTAGCTCAAGTGGTTGAATGCCTGTTTCCCGTGTACAAGGTCCTGGGTTCAATCTCTGGTACCTCCTTAAAAAAAAAAAAAAAAAAAAAGATAGGAATTAAGAATAAATTAACTGAGGTCTAAAAGCACGCCCCCCCCCCCAATTTCCCCTGCCATGGAATGGCCTTCATAAATTTGGAATATCTCTTTTCTGTACTTAGAGTCCTTTTGTTCAGATGAGGTGGTAGAAGAGAGTAGCATTGAAATTCCTACCCTTTCTAGATTGTTAGAGATGCCAGATAAGGAACCTCCAGAAGTTCTTAATTTATATATATTTACTATTGAAAATGTCTTGTCATTTCTCTGCCTTCTTATTCTAAAGTTATTTTTCCTGATATTTAAAAGCTTCTTGGAGATATCTTCAAGCTATATATTGTTCATACAAAATCTTTTCTTTGGTTTAAGGATTTTTAAAACTAGAATCTAGGAAAGTAATGTGATGAGCAGGATATAAGGCTTTTAAAATTTTTTTTTCCTGAGGACATTTTTCACATTTTATTTACATTTTAAGACTAATTTCAAAAATCACATATCCACATACGTATTTCCTTTTTGTTGGTTTCACTTAAACTTAAATGCATGATTTGCTAGACTGTAAACAAATATTTACCATGTCTGTTACATGTAACACATAGGAACAGTGTTTTAACAGAAATTAATCAATATCCCCCTGACTTTTTTTAAAAATTAAAAATAAAGTCAAAACAATCCATAACATATTTTTGATACTACTGGTAATCAGCACCCACACGGCTTCAAATATTAATACAGTTTGCAACAATATTCATTGACCTTGTACTTTAAACTATTTAAACTGCAGCTCTTTCACTAAGCAAGTAGATAAAGCATGCCATTTATGTTTTTTTTTTTTTTTAATTACTTTTCAGAAACACATATCCTTCTACAGCAGTCTGACACTTCTTGCCATGCTTTCATCTTGTAAACCTAAATTCTATTTTTTATATATATGTATTCCCCACAACCCCCACCCCCGAGATGGCTCCCTCCTCTGTTTGCTACTTGTTTTTTTGCTTGTTGTCTCCTCATTGTCTGTTTCTTCTTTAGGAGGCACCGTAACCAAACCCGGGACCTCCTATGTGGGAGGCTGGCACCCAACTGCCCGAGGCACATCTGTTCCCCCTCAATTCTGTTTTGAGTCCTCCAGGTTTATGCTTAAATGACAGTGCCTTGATAAGAGAAAAAATAATGGTACTGCATTTTTCCTCCTGTTACCTGAAGACATAAAGAGTGTACATTTATTAAATATATTCTTACAAATGTCTAAGTGATGTTTACCAGCTAGAATGTGTCAGTATTTTGCACTGGGATACTTAATCAAGATATTAACATGAATAGAAGGTTGTTGATTTAAAACAAGTTTGAGATGCACGAAAATGAATTGTTGAATATTTGTCCTTCTGGTGACTGTGGAAGCTTCATATATTGTGTAGATATCATTAGACATCTTAGCTCTTGAAATACAATTTCAGTGCTACCTTGCTAACACCAGTATGCTCCATGTATCCCTGCTTAGGACATAAGGTTCTGAATTATAACTATAAAATATTCTTCAGTTAGTAGTTCAGCTATTTGTGGTGTGGTCTATAGTGAGGCCTTTTGATGATTTTTCTTTTTTTTTGTTTTTTGTTTTGGAGGTACTGGTGATTGAACCCAGGACCTCAAACATGGGAAGCAGGTGTTCAACCACTGAGCTACATCCGCTCTCCAATGAGAGTTGGTTTTTGTTTTGTTTTGTTTTGTTTTGTTTTGTTTTGAGGAAGTCCTGGGGATTGAGCCCGAGACCTCTTACATGATTTTTCTTTTTTTGGACTTTTGATTTTGATTTTAAATGCGTCACTATATGATGATACACTTCTGCTCCGTGTTTTTATGGATAATTGTGTTTCTTCCATCCAGAGCTGGTTAGCTCTTTCTTTCAAATGAGAAGTCTGGAAGATGTGCAGTTACCTTTAGACTACTTTTCACAAGTCATAAGTTTGGAGGCTATATTTTATTATATTTTATTTTTCTATAACTAGGGTATATGTTCAACATTTTGGAATTTATTTAGAAGTGTAGATTAAATCTGGTGGGTTTCATCAGATAACGTAATACAGGAAAGTGTTTATGTTAAATGTTACTGCTAACCACCTGCATTAGATGCATGTGGGGATTTAGCAAAACAGATTCGGGGCTTCATCCCTGTCCCACTGAATCAGATTCTCTCTTGATGGGGCTCAGGACTGTGTATTGTTAATGGGCCGTTTGGGTGATTATAGTAGGCACTAACATGGGAAAACCACTGGTGTAGGGGTTCTAGCCCTGTGATTAATTCTGGCCCAGCCTGGCTCTTCACTGAATGTAGCCAAAATATTCATTGTTAGAACCTAAATCAGATGAGTATTTGTTCAGAGGCTTTTTATGGGATGATCTTTAAAAAAACTTTTTTCAGACTTAATGTTTGCTTTGAATTTTATTGGTTGGTTACTCTTTTTGAAAAACTAAACTCAAATTTTATATAAAATGTCTTTCATTATTTTAAATTACAAGGATAAATTAACTACAAAAGGATATATATGAGCTGTTTCAATTTTCTTTCTTTACAGTGACTATTTCTACTTTTGTGTGATTAAAGTTGTCATTAAGAGAGTAGAACTCTAAACTAACAGATTTGATTTATAAAAATTATTATGTTTTTACTTTATATTCATGTGGATCCCTTCCCAGAGGTTTGCCCAACTTCTAAGTTTTCCCTTCTAGGGAACTAAGTCTGAATTAAGAAGCTCCAACTCTGTTTTCTTGAATTTTGGTGGGAAAGGAATATACTTAATGTTTGCTTCTCTGCAAAGCCCTTTCCAGTCATCCCATGGGACCATGAAGACTCCCCAGTCTTGAACTTCATGATCTTAAGCTTTTCTTTATGGTATCTGTCAGATTCTATAGCTGATCAAGTGCTGTCCCTGTCTAAGCATGGTTTCTTTCATTATCTTTACGTATGCTAGTCTGTAAAAAATATTCTTCATTTTTAATACTATCTTTTTTACTCATCTGACTTTAAAAAAATTAATTTTTTTTATGTGATTGGCTCTCTTGGCTCTGAAAAAAAAAGTAGATAAGGGAGGAATTACTTCTTTCTTTAATAAAATTAATATTTAGTAACAGAATCCCCTAACCTCCAGTGCAGAACATAGGTCTGTTCCCTGTGCAATGATGACCAGAAAGTTTCTTCTCCTCAAGAGTAAATCCAGTAATAATAATAAGATGAATAAGAACAATCAACATTTATGGAGCACTTATTCTGTGCCAGGCACTGTTTTGAGCATTTTATAGGTATCATCTTTTTAGTCGTCACAACAACCTTCTGAGGATAGATACTATTAATATTCCCATTTTACAGAAAATCAAGGCACAGATAAGGGGTGGAAGAGGATTAAAATGCAGGCAGTCTGACTTCAGAGCCCATTGTCTTAATAAAAGCACACGATAAAGATTGGCCTGCCTTATCCTTCTTGACTTAAACTCCAGTCTTGAATTCAAGATGTCATTTTTGGTGAGTGTAGAAAAGAGGAGTTAGGAAATGTACTCACAGTGGCCTGTTTTTTGTTTCTATTAAAGCTGAAGCTTATCATAGCTCCATTAATACTCATAAACAATTCCATAGTAACAATATCTAAAATTCATGTTCCAAGACCTTTTTAAAAAATGTGTCCTGTGCTAACAGCTTATTTTTTATAATAGTCAATTGCTGATTCAAACTATTATATTAAGTTGTTACCAAAATATCATCCACAAGGATATTATCAAGTAAAACAAGAGGCCCCCAAGTAGTACAAGCTGCATGATGTGGAATAAAGAACATTGGCCTGATAGGAGGGCCATTCATTTGGCCTTGTGACCGCCATTTAACTCTGGGGCCCTGGCCACTCTCTTCATCTGTCTGGCTCTAGTTTTCTCATCTGAGAGTTAAACCTCTGAGGTACTGACTAGCTTTAGCATTTGAAGATACTGTATACTCTTGGTAAGGTGTCTTCTGAACCATGGTATTGAAGTTGGAGGATTGCTGTAATTGGGTTTTGTTTCTCCGATTTTGTGGTAATTATTGGCAGGCATGCAGAACAGGGTGAGAGATATTTCTGTTAACTGACCTCTAGATCCATGGAGTAGAAACCTCTGTCCTTACATAGTAAATGTGATTTACATGCTCTTAGAAATATATTTTTAGATGCTCTTTGCATTTTATTAAGGATCTGCCCAGAGGCTATTCAAGGCTTAAATATATTCTCTAATGAGTTAATGTATTGCTGATTAAAATTAGTTTTTTTAGAAACATTGTTTTTAAATAACCTTAAAAATGGACCTTTTGGTACAGGGGTGGGAGTAGGAAAGGAGGTGGCGGTCAAAGGATAATTTAAGAACCAGATTTTGTTTTGGCCTGAGAAACTGACAGTGTTTTCTAGTATGTGCTTCCTTGTTTGTTTTTCAGTATACTGTAACCAATAAAACCCTTAATAATAATAGTCGTTATCATTTATAGAGTGCCTGGCAGCACTTTGACAAGAAGTCTGTAAGACCTATATGAAACCAATTGAAGGATGTTAAAGAAGACCTGAGTAAATCTCTGCATATTCCTTAAACGAAGACTTACTATTGTAAAGATGTCAGTTCCACCCAAGTTAATTTATACCTTCAGTATAATCCCAGTCAGAAATCCAATAGGTTTTCTCTTGGAACTTAATAAGCTGATTCTAAAATTCATGTGGAAGAGGAAATGCTCAAGAATAGCAAGGCATTTTAAAATAAGAGTAAGAGGGGATGTGCCCTAGAAGATACCAAAATGTGTTATAAACTATTACTAAAGCATTATAGATTAATTGAACAGATATAGATCTGTGTATTTACAGGGATTTACTATATGATAGAGATGGTATTTTTTAATCAGTGAAGATAGGAAGGACTGCAGATGGAGTTCGTAATTAGTTTTCCATAAGGAAAAAAGTAAAGCTAAAGCCCCACATCAAACCAATCTCAAAAATAAATCACAGATGGCTTATAGACCTAAATATTTTAAAAATAATATATAAAATTAGTAAAAGGAAAATATAGGAAAGTATGTTTGTAACCTTGGGGTAGGAAGGTCACCAAACATACCTGCTCTAAAGGAAAGATAAAATACATTTGATTATATCAAAGTATCAATTTTAGTATAATAAAGACACCATAAATTATGTTAGAAAATAAGCAACAATTGAGAAGTATCTGCAAAAATATATAGCAAATGCTTTGTATTCAGAATATATAAATAACTTCTACACATAATGAGAAACATACCTAATAGGAAAAATGAACAAATTCATAGGAGAGGGAATAAAAATGGCCTATAAGAAAAGATGTTCAACCTTATTAGTAATCAGGAAATGCAAACTAAAATAAGGTGATATTTTTCACCCATTGGGTTTGGAAAAATATTTAATTTAATATCTGGTATGATGAAGAGATGAGGAAAGAAGTATTGTCATACATTGTTAGTTGGAAGTATCAATTGGTACAGCTACTTTGGATGGCAATTGGCAGTATCTGTTAAAATGTAAAATGCCTATAACTTATGACATAGCAGTTGTCTTTTTTGGTATCTACCCTAGAAAAACATTCTTACATGTAACACTGGCATGTGCTGCAAGGATGATTGTAGCATTGTTTGTAAGAGCAAAACAAACAAAACAAAAAAACAACCAAAATGTCCATGAATAGAGGAATACTTAAATAATCTCTGGAAGACCATGCAGTGCTTAAGGAGAATGGGATGAATGTATATATATATATAAACTTGGAAAGCTCTTCCAAACATCATGTTGAATAAATAAGGCAAACTACAGACAAGTATATAAAATATAATATATATATGTAAAATCAAACATTTCTGTAGCTTCATAAACACACACATATATATATTTAAGTTACCTCTGGGGAAGAGACTGAGCCTGGGGTTTGTGGTTAAAGGGAACTGTAGGTTTATTACTGTGGTTGGAATTTTGTATAACATTGTATCTTTCTGGATGGTGGAATTACGGATGCTTTTTAATATTTGATGTTTTCTTTAGGCGTATACATTTTTAACTTTTTTTTTTTTTTAACGTTGAACATATTTGTATAATAGAGGCAATTAAAATTTTAAAAGAGAAAACAAAGTAGTCCTCAAATGTTGAAACCTCTTTTAAAAATTCACTTGAATCAAGATGTTTTAAGTTTTTAGAATGTTACTCTTTTTTTCCCCCTACCTTTCTCAGATATTTACTTATGTATTTTTAAAATTTATTCTTATTGTGGTAACATACATATACATACATATATATATATATATATATATATATATGTCATAAAATTTGCTTTAAATTATTTTAAAATGTACAATTCAGTGGCATTTAATTACATTCACAGTGTTGTGCTACCAACACCATCTATTACCAAAACTTTTTTTATCACCCCAAACAGAAACTCTGTACCTATTGACTCCCCATTCTTCTTGCCCCTAGTCCCTGGCAACCTCTAATCTACTTTCTGTCTCTATGAATTTGATTATTCTAGATATTTTATACAAGTGGAGTCATATACTATTTCTTCTTTTGTATATAGCTTACTTTACTTAACATAATATTTTCAAAGTTCATCCATGTTGTAGCATGAATCAGAACTTTGTGGATGAGTAATATTTTACTCACAAAATATCATATTTTGTTTATCCTTCTGTCGGTGGACATTTGGATTATTCCTACCTTTTGGCTATTGTGAATAATGCTGCTTTGAACATTGGTGTATAAGTAGCTGTTTGAGTCCCTGGTTTCAGTTCTTTGGGGTATATACCTAAGAGAGGAATTGCCAGGTCATATTCTATGATTAACTTTTTGATAAACTTCCAAACTGTTTTTCAAAGCGCCTGCGCCATTTCACATTTCCAGCAGCAATGCAAGAGAGTCCCACTTTTTCCACATCCTTGCCAATGCTTGTTATTTTCCATTTAATGGTATTCATCCTAGAGGGTATGAAACATGAAAGTTACCCTTAATCATGTTTAATATCTACTGATGTATGTGTAGAGGGTGGTAGTAACACATGTATGGACATGGAATTTCTCTTGTAGCACTACAGTGCTATGAAAGATGTTGTTACATTTTCTCTTAATGCATTTGTTTCCTATCTGCAAAATTTTTTTTTTTTTTAAATTTTTAAAATATTTTAAAAGATGCTTAGATTACTTAAATGTTACACAAAAATTACAGGGATTCCCATGTTCCCTACCTCCCACACCTCCCACAACCTCCCACATAAACATCTTTCATTAGTGTGGCACATCACCCGCAATGGATATACACATCCTGGGGCTTTGCCAGTAAGCATGGACCATAGTTCACATTGTAGACCACACTCTCACACAGTTCTGCATGTTATATGCTGATGTAAAATGGCCTATATCTGTCGTTGTAATGTCACTCAGGATAATTCCCAAGTCCCGAAAAAGCCCGTGAATTACAGCTGCTTTTCCCTCTCCCTGCCCTGAAAGCGTCCAGTGGCCACTGGCACAAAATCAGTGTTGTAATTTCTCCATTGCTAGAATCACAATATGTCTACAGCAGAATACCAGTAAGTCCACTCTTGTCCATAGCTCTTTCCCCAATCCTGAGGAGTCTGGGATGGTGATATCCACTCCACCTCCAAGTGAGAGGGGGTTTATATCCCATGGATAAGATGGATGGTATTATCCTGCCTGCAGCTGCAGACTCTCTCCATTCCCTGGGATGGCTGTTGTCCATCATCATCTCCTCGCCAGGTGACTTGGGTGAGTTCATTGAACTGTAGAGTAGGAGTTGCAGCTCCACTGAGATTTCAGGCACAGCTGGCACATGGGCAGGCCAAAGGGTGCAGTCTCTGGAAGTACACCTACAAACTCCAGCACCACATATAGGTTTGAATAGAAGGGAGTGATGGACCATGTGCAGGGAGGACTTATTTGAGTCCAACTCTGTCACTCTCAGGAGCACAGATTCCAAAGTATAGCCCCCTGATAAGGCATCAGTCTCTGGAGCTATCCCCCCTTATACAGGACCTGGGTGTTTCCAGAGCCCTCAGGAGCCCCTCTGTGTGGGGTGATATCCACTTTGGTGTTGTAGGAGATCCTACTGAGGTGTGCATAAGCATTACCTCTGGGATGACCTCCCAACTCTCTTTGAAGTCTCTTAGCCATATGAACTCATTTTTCTTTACCTTTTATTCAAGGTCTTTTTCCAGTCGTATTGCCAGTTGGCACTTGGTATTAATCCCTTGCTGCCAGGGAGGCTCATCCCCAGGAGTCATGTCCCATGCTGGGGGGAAAGTAGTGCATTCATATGCTGAGTTTGGCTTAGAGAGAGGCCACATTTGAGCAACAAGGAGGTTCTCAGGTGGCAACCCTTAGGCACCCCATAACAGTAGGCTAAGTTTCAATTACAAGAGCAAGGACTCGTAAGGCTCTAGTCATCAATAACAAGAACCCATTAGTGGACCATCGTCCTTTGCCACACACTGCCCCTGCAACTTGGGGGACTGTTACTGCTCCCTTGGAGAATGTGGCAGAGCTCTCCAGGCTGGGAATTCAGTATTCTCTTATTTATTAAGTGATTCTCTACCCATTGTGACCATGCCCCACCCCTTGGTCATTTGAACAATTTTATATATCTTTTGTATATATTCAGGTGAACTTCCTCCCATGAAACCCCCATCCCAGACACCCGCCACCAATGATCCTCTCCTGCCCCCATTGTAACCCTTCTGTGATCCAAACCTTTCTTAAAGATGAAGCCCCTATAATAGCCAAATACAATTAATAGGAAAATGAAACAATAATGATAAGTTTAAATGTAAGAGATAAAATACATGGAAACTTTAAAAAAAAAACACTAAAAATATTGGGATATTAAAAAAATGGGAAAAAACAAAAAAATAAAAAAAAAATTTTTTTTTTTAAACATTTTTCCTTTTATCACTGCATTATCGGGTGTCCAGTCTATACCGTGGCACCTTCCCCCTCTCACTCCCCAATGTCTCCCAAATTTTCATTTAATTTTCCAAGAAGTTTTAGGTCACAGCAAAGTCACACACAGAATATTAGAGACTCTCATATGCCCAACCTCCTTCCCCTTTCCTCACTCCATATTAAAACCTTTTTATATGTGGATGGTAGCATTGTTATAACTGTTATACAGATAGTGAAACATAACTACTAAACATTGTCAATGGTTTACAGTATAGTTTACAATTTAGACAGTACAGTTTAATAATTTTTGATGGTACTTTCTGCAATTTTAACAGGTCAAATATAGTACATATAATGTTACTCAAATTTTTGTCCGTAGAAATTACCAGAGTCTTCTTTCATTGTTTATGGCTATATTAAAGTGTGTGATGCTTTTAATTTTTGCAGTAGATTCTTAAAGATTGAGAATGATAATTTTACTTATTTTCTTAGTCGTAAGTTTCATCTCCTTCAGAGAATACACATGCTTTGATGGGCAAGGAAACCCAGTCTTTGGTTACAAAAACACAGATGTAGGTAGCTTAGTGCCTGCTTGGTAGAACTTCCCTCAGAATTCCCTAAAGATAAAGAAAGGCAAAGAACAAAGGCATGAAAGCAGAAGATCCTGGGATAAATTCAGATGATTTCAATATTCTGAATAGTAAAGAATTTAATGGGAGAGAGAAAGAGATGAGATTAGAGAGGTAAGTAGATAAGAGCTAAGTCCTGGAGGGCCTTGTATGTCTTGGTAAGAAATTTAGACTTGAATTTTAGCCTGTGTTTCTCCAACTTTAGCATGTAATAGAATCACTTAGGAAGTATCTAAAAATGTGATTGGCCCAGAAATATGGATTTTTTACAAGCATCCCCAGGTAGCTCTAATACAGGAAACAGTACTTTGGCAGTGGGGAACATAAAGGGTTTTTTGCACGGAAGTAAGGTCAGAGTTATGCTTTTGAGTGGGTCATTGTAGTAGCCAAGTCCTAGAACTTTGTAGTTGGGATTGAGAGAGTGAGATAGATTACAGAAAAATATAAAAGATAAAATGATAGGGACTTGATGTGAGAGGTGAGGCAGAGGGAGAGAAGAAACTTGAAGGCTGGGCTGAGTAGATGGTAGATGCCATGAGCAAAGATCAAGACTACAAGAAGTGAAGCCTCATTTGGGAATGGATGTTGGTGATGGAAGCACAATATTGTTAGTGCAGTGACTACCACCGAATTATGTGCTTGAAAGTGGTGAAAATGGGAAATTTTGAGTTGTGTATATGTTCCTACAGTAAAAAGTTTAAAAAAGAAGTAATAATGCTTTGGTGGGAAGAAGATGAGTTTAGTTGTGGACAAACTGAGTATGTAATCCTATGAAATAGATATCCAAGGGAACTGGGGGTGAAAATTTAGAAGTAATCAGTTGATAGGCTCTTGGTGAAACTCTGCGAGAGATGAGATCACTGAAGGAATGCCCACAGAGATAGATGCCAAGGGCAGAACCCTCGAGCCCACATGTTTAGTGGGTAAAAAAAGAAAAGAAATATCTGATAAAGAGACTGAGAAGGAACAACCAGAAAGTAATTTGTGGAAGACCAGTAGAAAGTGATGTCACCAGTGCCAAAAGATTAGAGTTTTAGGGAGGAATGAATGGTTTACTGCTGTCCAATGCAACTGAGAAATCCAGTAAGACAAACAAGTGTTCTGAATTGGTCATATGGAAGCCACCAGTGCTTTTTTCTCCCACTTTTTACCTTTTATTTTGAAATAATTTCAAATTTACAAGACAGTTATAGGAATAATATAAATCCCATACAGAGAACTCCAGTGTACCCCATGCCCTTAGATACCCAGATCCACCAATTTTAACTTATTGCCACATTTCCTGTCATTCTGTCATTCCATCTATCTGTCTGTCCATCATTCCATTTTCTGAACACTTGAGTGTAGGCTGTATATATCATGCAGCTTGAACACTTAATGTAGCCATCTACATTTCCTAAGAGTAAGGATATTCACTTATATAACCACCTTAAGTACACTTAACCAAGTTCAAGAAATTGAAAACTGATATAAAAGTTATAGTCTATGTTCCAATTTTTCATATGTCCCAATAATGTCTTTTTGAGCTTGTTAGATTCCATCCAGGATCACTTATTGAATTTGTCACTGTCTCTAGTTGCTTTTTTAAAAATTTAATTGTGAGAACATATATACAACTTTCCCATTGCCACCACTCCCAGGCATACCATTCAGTGGGATTAGTCACATTCACAATGTTGCAGTACCCTCACCACCTTCCATTACTAAAACTTCCCCATTTCTCCAAACAGAAACCCTTTACCCATTATGCATTAACTCCCCATTCTCCCTGACCACCACCCCCTCAAACCCCCTACCCTGGCAACCTGTAAATTCTGTTAATTTTTGTCACTATGAACTTGGATATTCCCCTGTAGTTCTGGGTTTTTTTGTGTTTTTTTTTTTTTTTTTGTAGTCACCATGGGGCATAATTTAAACATCCTAAATCTGTAACAATCTTGTTTGCTTTGACACCAATTTAACTTAAATAGTATACATAAGCTATGTTCCTATACCCCTTCATCTCCACCACTGGTTATTTTGGCTAGAGTAGTTTCAGTGGAGAGGTGGGACAAAGAAACCAGATTGTAGTGGGTTGAAGAACAAACTGAAATTGAATACATGGAGTCAGTGAGTATAGAATATTCCTTTCCTGTGAATGGTTGGAGAGAGGATTATATCTAGGTGGAAGAATGCAGGGTCAAATGAAAATTGTCTTGTTTTTGTTTTTAATATATAGACTTGACTTGAAAATGTTCATATGCTGAGGGAAATGAGCCAAAGTGATGGAGGTGAGGGTGAGGGAAGAGATAACTGATAAAAGTGAGAGAGGAGATGATTGATGGGACCAAGTCCTAGGGAAATCAAGGCCACTGACTAAGAAGTTAATTTGAAACAGGAGGAAAGTTAACTCATACTCTGTGATTTAAATATTTATGTCTTTGTTTTGGAGATAAATACAGTGGAGTAATTTCAGTAAATTTTTTGTTAATGATCAAATGTGAAAAAAAAAAAAAAAAAAAATCGATGCCCTGCTATAGTTGAATCTTACTGTATGAGAAGGCATTTTCATTCTTTACTCCGAACTTGATATATATCCAATGTGTAGTTTATCAATGAATCTGTATATAAACAAACATTCTTATGTATAAAATAAGCTAATGGCTAATATTTGGATCATGTAGGATGTCATGTGTAAATGCTAATTTGTTGCTTTGAGTTCTATATAGATTAGCAAAAACCTTTCTGAAACATACTAGGAAATGTATCTTCTATTTCTTTTTATGTTCTTCCTTTCTTCATTTTATAGTCATTTAGCACATAGTGGACACCCAATAAAATGTCAACTCATCTAGGATTTGGGAAATGTTTGAGTTACAAAGTTGTAGTCCAAAATATGAAAGGACCCATTGCACAGGATATACATTCCTTGAAATTATCCAGAATCCAACTTGTCATTAGGCATAAGAATTTAATTTGGCCATTAAGAAAAAAATATATCATTAATGATGACTTGGAAGACTTCCAGCTTGGAACATGTAAAGTCCTGTGTGAAAAAAGAATGGTACGTTGGGTATAAAATGGGAAAATAAAGTCCAGGCTTTGTTCACTTTCTAGCATCTTAAGGCTAGTTATAAATCCTTGATGATTTCAAGTTTGTTGGGCTCATTTTGGGGTAGTATAGTGAGAAAAAGAAACATGTCATACCAAAATGGGTTTACCAGAAAAAAGGCTATGAATTTTATAAAGGCTTTTGGTAAGTGTGCCAAATTACTTTCCAGAAAAGTTGTATTAATTTACACTCCCACCAGTAATGGCAATGAGTATACCCAAACATCATTTTCCAGTTCTTAAAATTACATTCTCATTTTAGGAAAAGTTAAGGGGATTGGCATTGTGTAGCCACTCAGGTGATAGGCCTAGTTTGTAGTTCTGTAATAAGTTATATCTCTCCCTGAAGTCTCCTGCAATTGAATTCTACTAATGAAAGATGTTGTTAATGGAAGAAAGTATGAGAGGGGGAGGGGGGCATAAGGGAATCTCCTATATTTTTTTATGTAACTTCTTTGTAATCTAAAACTTCTTTTAAAATAAAAATAAATAAACTAATTCTGTTCATTTTGAGAAGTCAGTTACATAGTGTGTTTCTCAATAGAGATATTTAATGTTTTTTTGTCCTTGAAGACTTTAAATGTTAGAGTTCATTTTATAGTTTTTAGAGAATTTTCAAGTTCTAATTTCATTTCCTAGGTGTACTTTTTTGGGTAGGCATCGGGGTAAAGAGTTTGTTAAGAAAGAAGAAAAGAGATAGTACACACCCCAGACGTGGATGCGGTCGTGCAGGTAGAATGTGTGAGATGCACATGTGGGGCCCTGGGGTAGGCCTTTTTAAGGCCTTTCCTCCTCCCCCTTCCCCATGTTGGGGAGGGATCTCACTATTTGCTGTCCTGATTGGTTGCCTTTCTATTCTCACCTGTTAGCTTTCAGGCAACCAATAGGGAGGCTTTTCTGTTTGGAGTCATCCGGGACTTTCCCAGGCATACTTTTCATAATTGTTTTGTTACTAATAAAAAATGGGAAAATAGATGCTGCAGATGGTTTACAATTCCCAAATTCCATTTAATATAAGGATTTTATTTCTCTTTTTCATTTTATACCATATTTCTATTCTTAGGTAGCAGATGACAAACTTATTTTATAGCTGCTATGGCTGTGGTTTGGGGTATATTCAGCACTTCACATATGTGTAAATGTTAGCAGTGTATTAAATTCTAGTTTCTAGTCTTCAGTTCTTTAAAAAAATCTTTAGTCATTTAATACTTTGTTCTTCCTACATTCCATTTGTGTTAATCACTTGGTTACACATTTGTTAAGGACATTAATCACTTGGAATATATAATGGACACATAGGTACTACTGTGTCTTTTAGACTCCCTTATACCTAATGAAATATATTATTCAGAACTCAATATTTTCATTTTTAGTTTGATATAATTGTTTTTTGAAAAGAAAGAATTGAGCTATAGTTGAATTGTTGTGAGATATGCTAATCGGTCTTGTGGGCTCAAGATTTAACAAAAAGTAAAAACAAACAAACAAAAAAACCCTAGAATGAGTCAGAAATTCCTAGCTGTAGCACCATCACTAATTAGCTTTTTGACCTTGAGTAAATCACTTATCTCTGTGTTTTTATAAAATGTCCTACTCAAAGAATATAATTTATATGAAGGTATGACTCAAATATGAGATAATAATATTAAGGAGAAGAAAAAAAACCTTGGCATTTGAGATTTGGGATGGTAGGGAAATAACTTCCTTGATTAGATTCAGGGCCTACTGTTAAAAAAGGCTGCACAGTGAAAAGCAGGAGTCAGAACTCATGCCTACCAGAGCTATGTAGGTAGCATGACTGTGAATTGGGCCTGTAAAAGACTTAGGGAATGGTGGAGCCTGTGACAAATGGGTGTGTGTCTATCTCTTGCCTAAAAAATTCAGATTGAAAAAAAATGTATGGGCTATATGGAACATTTTTGCAGGTAGAGTTCTTCCTGTGAGCATTTGATTTTCCACCTCCGGTTTAAATGAAAGAATAATAGACCAGAAATTAAAGTCCTGGGTCTGCCATTAACTAGCTGGGATGTTGGGGAGGTCATTTGATCTCTCCATGCCTCAGTTCCCTCATCTGTGTGAATTAAACTAAGTCCATCTGTTATGTTTCTTTCAGTTTCTGAGGCTTGCTTTTTTTTGTTATGAAGCTTATGATCTGGTGGTAGCAACTTTTGCCTTTTAGGAAGTTGCTGTGTCTTATCTGTGTTGTTAGCTCAATAAGGATAGGACACAGAATAGGAGGCTAAAGAAGTCTATGATAATTTGCGGAATTATTTTAATTTTGTTCACGAGGTTGGCTAGAGAAAGTAACTATGGCTTATGCAAGACTTATAAAGCAGAAACTTTGGAAAGAGAATGTAATGTATAAAATTATTTCCCACCCTTTGAAATTTAGGAATAGATATATCCTCTGAGACTATTACTCCATTGAAAGTATTAATTACTCCTCCTAAAATCCCAGAGAAGTGGGTAATATTTCACAATTTGGAAATTGGAAGTATCTCAATGTTTATAAGGTAAATGGAATGAATTAATAGCAGAATCCTAGAACCCATTTAGCCTCTTTACTGTATTCAATCCACTGCCTCCACCTAAAGTGTTTTCCTCATATTTCCGTATGTCCACATCTTCCCTGTGTATGAAAGCCCAATTCAAATGCCTCTTCTCCCCAAAACCTTCCTTAATCCTTGAGCAGAAAGCAACTTCTTTATATCTTCTAATTATATTTGTGTACCTTTTCCTTCCAGTACAGAAGGCTCCTAAGAGTGGAATCTACTTTTGATTTATCTTTCATACTTTCCAGCACAGTGCCCTACATGTAGCCAGCACTCAGTGATGTTTGGTGGCCAGCTTGCCAACTAGTCAGAGAAGCTGAAGGGAGACCAGTGTGGCTAGACCAAAGTTCAGCTGGACAGGAATCTAGAGAAGTAGACATGGCCAGATAATGTGAGCCTTTGTAGACTATGGTAAGGAGTTTGGATTTTTTCCCCAAGAGTTATGGGAAAGCCATAGAAAGATTTTAAAAACAGGAGCTACCAGATTTCTATTTTCAAAATGACTTTGGCGGCTGTGTGGAGAACAGATTGTAGGTGAGTGGAAATAGGCCAGCAGGGAGGCTATTGCAAGTGAGAATGATACTTGGAGATGGAAAGAATTAGATGGATTTAGGACATATTTTGGAGGTAGAACATACAAGCTTTACTGATAAATTGGATAGGAAGATTGAGGTTACGGGATACATCATGGATGACTCCAGATTTCTGATAGGAGCAGCTGAGTGTATATGTTTGTACTGTTTTCTGAGATAAGGAAGACTTATGTCAGGGCAGGGGTAGAAAGTAGGAGTGGGAATAAGGGGTACAGTTTTGACATGAAAAGTTTCAGATGACTGTGAGACTCCCAGTGGAGATGACAAATAGAGATTAGACTATTTGAATCTGGAACTTAGAGGAAAGGTTTGAGTAAGAGATATAAACTTGGAAATCATTAGCTAGTGGTTGAAATGTAAAGTCTTGGGACCAATGAGATCACTTAGGGGCAAAACAGAGAGAGAAAAGAGGGCCCAAGACCAAGTCCTTTATCTTAAAATTCTGGAACATTTGAATTAACTTAATTTTCTGACCAAATTAGATTTTATCTATTAAAGAGAATTTTACTTCTCTGTGATCTCTTTTCACTGCTCATAAAGGCAATAAATAAAACAAACCCAACTATAAATATATTTCTAGTTAAAAGTGTTAATCTGAAAAAAAAAAAAAAAAACCCTTTTAATTGAATATCTTTCTTTAGTATATTCATAAACTTTTCTGGAAATTAGTTGTTATCCTCAACATTTCTCTTTTAAGGGAGAGTATATGTAGAAAGTGGAGAAGACTAGACCAAATATCAGATTTCCTGAAAACTTTCCCTAGAAACTTATCAATCAATCAATAATCAACATCAATTTTGTTCTTGTCCATAACCTCTTTCTTCTAAAGCAGAATGTAAAAGGGGAAAAAAGAAACTTCGATTTGGGTTTCCAATCAATTTAAATTTGCCCTCTTCAGATCACAATAGTAGCAGTTATTGATGTTTGCCTTGACAGGTGATGATGATAAAGCACTCCATATCACCATCTTAAAGAGAGTTAGCCCCTACCATTGTTCCTGTACCCAGCTATCCTTATGTAAATATCATTAGTTTTTGTTTTGTTTTGTTTTCTTTGGTAGCGGGTAGATCTGGCCTTTTATTTTTGTTTCTTATGTAGGCTCTAGGCATAAGAATACACACTGCTTTTTTATTGTTGCTATTGTATTGTTTCCTGGATGGGGGCCAAGAGTTCATGCTAATATTATACTGTGCTATTATGGCCAGTGGGTAGTAATACTTACCAATTCTTATATATGAGATGCTAAACAAACTTAAGCAGTAACTCTTAGTTTTCAAGAATAAAAGCTGGAATTAGTCTAAAGCCAACATGTACATAATTCAAAAGAAATCCTTTTACTGTTCCATAGCTTTGAAAACCAAAGAGCATGCATAATGTCTAATGCACTGCTGCTTTCCATCAATGTTTTTCAATTGAAAAAAAAATTAGGCTTAGTAAAGACTTTGGCTGAAATAAGAGTCTTCCTATATTTTACAAAGTAATTCATTTGAGTTTGCCACAATTCACTGTTGTTGGACATTTGGGCTGCTATATATATATATATATAAAATTCTGTAGGGAATATTTTGTTCATAAATCTTTACACACATCTCTGCTTCTCTGATTATTTCTTTAAAATAAACTCTGGAATTTACTGAGTTTAAGTTAATGAACAACTTTAAGAGTTTTGTTATAGTGTCATATTATTTTTCAGAATTATTTTACAATTTTACACTCCCAGCCATTGGTTTACAAGTGTGCCTCTTTTCTCTTTTCCTTACTAGATTTGAAGACTGTAGTCTTTTTGCCTATCTGGAAGACAAAAAAAAAAAAAGTATCTGGTTTAATTTTGCATTTTTTTATTAACTAATGAAGTAGGATATGTTTGTTTTTTAATTTCTTAAAGAATCAAATGAGTCAGAAAGCACTAATGTAGATAGAACAATATCTTTATTCCACACACTGGCATGAAAAGGAATTGCCTACAAATGGCTGTAAGAGAGTATATTTTTATATCTTGCTATCTTGAAAGACTAGTTGTAAGCTTTCAATTCTGCTATGAATATTTTAAACACTAAACAGTGTTCCGTAGGATATTAACATTCTGATTCCAATGTTCCAGAACATAAATTTGTCAGTTCTCTGAAAACATGGGAACACAAATGGAAAATTCAACAGCCCTACTTTAGTGACATGCTTATAATCCACCAATGAACAAATTGTGGGCAGGACTGCCAGCTGCTCTGCATCTGCAATCATTTGTGCAGAACTAATTTTAATAAATGGTGGAAATACACACACACACACAGAAACTCTGCAGCCTCCCTTTTGAGAAAATCGGACCAATCCCATGACTTCTTGAGTGCCTAATAACCTTGTTAGCCAGAGTTTCATTCCTGAAATACCATATTTTGCTTCCCTTCCTTCTCATGTGAGAACTTTTAGAAATGCCTAAGGAAATATAACAACTTCAAAAAAGTCTTGGTATTACTTCAGTTGATCCCCTATGATGTTGTCATGGAGAGACTTTTTGTGTATAGAGTTTACCCATAAAAGATTCTATTCAGACCGTTGGGGTGCTGAGACTTCATTTGTATTCTATCCATCTAAAAGAAAACCTTTTCTTCATTTTGTATTGAGGTAATAGTTACAGATAATAAACAGAAAGTTAAAGAGAAAGCTATTTTTGTTTATCAAATGGACAATGAAGGCATGGTAATTCCAGCAGGAATGTACTGATAAGTGTCTGAATGATGCTGCATATAAGCTTTGTGTTTATGGTATCAGTATCTCAGATCCCTAAAGGAGCTCACACCAGCCCTTGCAAATGCCTCTTAACATATTCTCACCCAGGTCAGAGTTTTTTTTGTTTTGTTTTGTTTATTTGTTTTAGGAAATACCGGGGATTGATCCCCGGACCTCATACATGTGAAGCAGGTGCTCAACCACTGAGCTACCCCTGCTCCCCTCAAGTCAGAATTTAATCAGTCTATTTCTTTCTGGAGCTTGTTTACTGCTGAAAGGCTAAGTTCTTTTGTTATTATTTGATTTTCAGTTTATTTTTTATTTAATTTTTTAGACTAGGTAATTCATCCACAAAGTTCAAATTTATAAAGTATAAAAGAGTATATAGTGAAAAGTCTTTCTTCTATCCCTGTCTCCCAGCCATCCAGTTCTCCTCTTCACATACAGTGAATATTGATTTTTTGTGCCTCTTTCTAGAAGTACTCTAGGCATAGACAAGCAAATGTATTTGTGTGTATATATACTTTTCCCTCCTTTTACACTAATGGTAGCACATTGTACACAATGTTCTGTACTCTGCTTTTTTTTTTTTTTTTAACTTACTTTGCATAAAAAGCTTCCTCATTTTTATTTATACCTAGATAGGATTTCATTATATAGATATACCATAATTTATTTAACCAGTCTCCAGGCTTTTGCCATAATAAATGCTGCAGTAAATAACATTGAGAAAATATTATTCCACGTAATTATGATAAATTCCTAGAAATGGAACTGCTGGGCCAAAGGGGAGGTGTAGTTTTATTTTTTAATAGATATAAGGGTAGGCTGGGACCCAAGGGTTCAGTCTTAAGAACCAAGCCCCAAAAGAGATGAAGGTTAGCTAACCAATGATTCTGATCAGTGTCCCTAAATGAGTTGTCTTTTAAAACACTTTTCTTCAAGGCAGTAAATATAGTAATAAAAATGCTAATTGATTACTTTCAGTGTAGTGGCCAATTACTTTAATTTGGCACATTAAATTATTTCTTTATTGCCATGGGTAGCTTAAGGCTCTTACATAATTCTAAGAAAGTTCAGTTATGCAACTGGTTACCATCCTAAATAACTGCTCTGCAGTTTTTATTAATGACTGGCATTTTAAATAGCATGATTTTAAATTCATTCATGATTTACTAGGTATAAATATTCATTGAGCTCCTATTATATGAAATGTTGTCCTTGCCCTCTAGGAGATGACTATATTAGTAGTTTCCAATCTGGGCAAAAATTCTGAAAGCATTCTTTTTATCCTTTAATATTTTACCATGGTCTGGTCTCTCCTGGTAAAAGGCAAGGCACTCTTTATTTTCTCATCAATAAACAGGATGCTTAGCTAGCATCTTTTTATGTGCTTATTTGCAACCTGTGTCTTTTTTTTGGTGAAGGGTCTGTTCAAATCTTTTGCCTGTTTTTTAATTGAGATGCTTGTATTATTGAGTTGTAAGAATTCTTTATATGTTCTTTTGTAAATATTTCTCCCAGTCTGTGGTGCATTTTAAGTCTGCCTTTCAAAGAGCAAAAGGTTTTAGTTGAAACCCATTTTATCAATATTTTCTTTTATGATTTGTGCTTTTTGTGTTCTGTTTAAGAAATCTTTGCCTGACCCAAAGCCATGAAGATTTTTCTCTTATATTTTCTTCTAGGAGTTATACCCATTTTTTTTTATAATGCTTTATAGTTGTCACAACTGGTCTTCCCAGTTGAGGAAACTAGACTCAGAGTGGTTAAAACCATTTGCCCAAGGTCATGTAGCCATAAGTAGTCACCATGTCTTCTGAATTGAAATTTTGTGCTTTTTCCCCTGTACATGTTTGTGCATTTTATGGTAGAATATGTACAGTAATGAAATCATAGGCCCATTTTGATTTTACGTACTCTGGAACTGATCATTTAGTGTGTAAATTTCCAAGGTCTTTACTTCTCTCATTTTCTGCTAGGTTCTACATTTATCTAGCACATCAATCATCAATCAGAGGGCAAGCAAGGGAGAAATCGTCAAACTTACTAATCAAATATTTTTAGTGCCCTCATAAAAGACGTTTAATTATCTAGATTCAAGAAAATTTTTATTTATTAAGTACAGTATTGATAATATAAGAATGCATATTGAATGGTCAGTGAGCATTCAATATGTATGGCACAGCTGACTGGACAGTCAGCCATCCACTGGTCGAGCGGGACACACAGTGAGACTTATAAAGTTTGAAAGGAGTTGCTAATTTCCTATTATAAATGCCAGGCACGGTACCTAGTTGATGGGTATACAATAATAAGTAAATTAGATAGAGTTGATCCTTTCCCTTATTAAATTTGTAATCTAGGGGAGTAGTAGCTTTCAAATTCCTATGACTGAGAAGTAAGAAATACATTTTACCCTCTTCACAGTAAGAAATACATTTTATCGGGAAGCGGCTGTGGCTCAATCAGTAGGGCTCCCGTTTACCATATGGGAGGCCCCGGGTTTGGTTCCCGGGGCCTCCTGGTGAAGGCAAGCCTGCCCGCATGGCATGGTTAGCTGACCCAGCGAGCACAAGCAGCAAGGGGGGGATAAATGAATAAATAAATAAAATCTTTAAAAAAAAAAATAAAATAAAATAAAAAAAGAAATACATTTTATCATCTTCACTGTAAGAAATACATTTTACTTTATGACCTGGTATGCTTGTGTAGGTGCTCATGCACACACATAACCTACCTAAAACAGAACTTTAATGAATTAGTTCTTTCTCTTTCTTCATGCAAGTACATTCTGATAATTTCTATTCAGTTAAAAAAAAGCCATGCTGCCACAAACCACTGATTTCACAAATCATTAATAGATCTTATAGTTTGAAGAAAAAAACAAAAAACAAAAAACATTTGAGTAGAAGCTGGTTGCTTACTGCATCTTGAGGTGATCTTCAAAGGCCATGAATCCTTGCTGAGGGGCTTGCTGGGAGAACCTACGTATGCTGTCTGCCTCTTGAGCTTCCAGCTGTCCACTGGTCAAGTGGAACTGAGAATGAGACTTTAAAAGTTTCAAAGGAGTTGCTAAATTCCTTCTTGAGAGTCTATAGCTCTGAAAATTATAGGGCTTTTTAGAACCTCTTAAAATTGCCAGACCCATTAGATTTAGGAGTAAGTGGGAAGTGGCTAGCCAAGGAAATTCATCATTTTCTTTTTTTTTTTTAAGATTTTATTTATTTATTCATTTATCCCCCCCTTGCTGCTTGTGCTCACTGGGTCAGCTAACCACGCTGTGCGGGCGGGCTTGCCTTCACCAGGAGGCCCTGGGAACCGAACCCGGGGCCTCCCATATGGTAAACAAGAGCCCTACTGATTGAGCCACAGCTGCTTCCCCAATCATTTTCTTTAATGCTGAAACAGACGTGCACACAAAGAAAAGTGAAAAGATTAAAAAGTATCTTTCTGGGAGCCAGTGTGGCTCAGTGGTTGAGCACTGACTTCCCACACAGGAGTTCCTGCCGACCCCAGTACCAAAAGAAAAAAAAAAAAAAAAAAAAAAAATCTTTCTTCATTTGACTGGTTGGAATTGAGGGAACCGGGAATACTAAATGGTGTTACTTGGCCAGATGTAAATTATGAACAGTCCCTAGAAGAGACTGATCCCATAAATTTTATGAGCTCTAACCACAAGTGATGTTTTTGTCAAAATATGAAACTTTCACATCCTTTAAGCAGACAGTTCAGCGCCTCAAAACATAAGAGGGATCTATCCATTTATCTCAGTTTGCAATTATTTGAGGATTAGAGAAGAAAGGACATTGTTTCAGACATTTGAAATTTGAGACTTTTTAATTGAAGGAAGTTTTATTCTGTGACATTGTTTAGTCTGATTTCTACTCAAACTGTACCTAAAAGTTGCGTTTTTGGTAGTGGAGGTTTTTTGGGTCTTAACTCTCAATTAAGTGTGCCTGCTATAGCAGAGTGATTTTTACTTTAATGCTTTCTGACCACCTGCCTTTGACAAATTCACATGAGCTAATAACAGTGATATGAAGGCTTACAAAAAACATGGCCCAGATTTAACGTTTCTGGAGGGTGTAGAGTTCCATTGCTTTTCCTGATGGACTGGTTCCCTTTTCAATGGAATTATTTTGTTGTGGCATAGAAAAGATAGTAAATTATATTTTTAACAATAATGTTCTAAGATGTACATGGTTTAATCACCAACTGAGAATACCAATTTTGTTTTCCCATGCCAATATTTGTTCTCCATTCATGTAGTGAGAATAGTGAGATTAAAAAAAAAAAAATGGCCTAGGACAATTCCCAGGTCAAAGGCTTCTCAGGTAGTTTTAATGGTTGGTATAACTATTTCTCCAAAGAGCAGGGAGATTATACTTGAGGTTTACAACCTTTCCTTTAGCTTCTCCTGGGCAGCTTTTTCCATCCTAATCCAGTTTATCAATTAAAATGCAAAAATTACCTGCCTACAGAGTGTGGAGGTCTCTTGGTTGGAATGCTATATAGGAAATAAATTACAAATGCAAACTCAACACTTGCTTGAATTTGATAAAAATCAGCATTTTCCCCCAAATTTACTCCCAGTCCAGCCAGTTAATCCTTGATTTTAGGCATCTCTAGCCTTCCTTGCTAATCAACATAGATTCCTTCTCTAGTATCAGAGCCAAATCTTTCAGTTTTCTTGTTTATTGAAGATAAGCTCTCTGCTTGCTGAGAAATAGGCTTAATCCTTCTTCTAAGTAAAAACTGTTCTTTTCACAATCATCTGAAACCTGACTTGGTAGTGTCTCAGGATTCTATCTCAGTAACAGCAGTCTTTCTGCACTTGTCTTTCTTTCTTGGCATACATCCCTAGACAGATGTCCAAGGGAGGCTTTTCTCTCCTTTCTTACTCAGTGTCTTCCTGTCTTCAAATTCCTCTTGCTTTCTGAATTCCCCTAGTTTCTCTAAAATAGTCTTCTCTATGCTCTTCAAACCTCCATTCCCTAAAGAAATACCAAAGCTTCACCTCTTTGCACATGCTACCAAAGCATACGTGGTCATATTACATGGTATACACATTAGCATCTCTAACACCCAAGTCTCTTTCATATCCCAGGTTCCAAATCAAGCTTCATGGAATTTTTTTTTAACGTATTATTTGGTGGAGTTGAAGAGAGATGGTTGTATTTATAAACACAGATAGCTTTCATGGCATTGGTCCAAGGAGGGAAATACAGCACTAGAATTGTTTTTAAAGACTATAAAGATAATATATAGGGTGATTTACCAAATAAATAGGCATCATCAAGAATTGTATGCTTTCAGCATACATGGAGTTAAGCTTGCAGTATCTCCTTGTTTTGCTTGCCTGCTGTCATCTCATGAAGTTGACAGAACCGATTTTTTTCCTAACTCCTACAGAGAACATGAGGGAACTAAGCAGCTAACTTGTTAATAGCAGAAGCCTAATAAAAAAAATGGAAAATAATAGAGTTTTGAGGTTGCTTAATAGAGACAAACCATCCTCTCTATGGACTATATTTGAGCCACTTAATTTAACAACCAGAGATGTAAAGCCAGAAGTTTCTCTTTTGTGTCTTGAAATTCTAGGTCTAGAAGTTTTGTGATACTGCTGTTTTCTTCTCATTGTTCTTTATGTGGGCTTTTAGCCAGGGTTGAGCATTCTATCACTGAGTCTTTGCTTTTCCCTATCTTTGTTTATGAATTTATTTATTACTTGCTAATTAATTTGTTCTTGCCTCTGTGGATCATTACTTTAGACTTCACCATGGTACCTCACTCAGTATGGATGTTACACTACATAGGTATTCATTAAATATATACCTGTATGTAAGCTGAATACCTGTACATATGAATGGCTGTTTGGCACCTCATTGGAGATGCACCACATACCTTTTGTTGGTTTTGCTATCAAGAGCTAGTTTAGGAATGTAGGCATCAGTTGGGAATGTCTCTGTGAGACTATATAATTCAAGATCTACACATAAATTTCTGAAAAATTGATTTTCCTGCACTGGCCTCAAGCTCTTCTAGCATAGACTCCTTTGCTCCCTAATTTCTGATCTTTGTGAATTTATTGTTCTTCATTCTCTGTTATTCTTTTTTTTTTTTTTAAGATTTTATTTATTTATTCATTTATCCCCCCCTTGCTGCTTATGCTCGCTGGGTCAGCTAACCACGCCGTGCGGGCGGGCTTTGCCTTCACCAGGAGGCCCCGGGAACCGAACCCGGGGCCTCCCATATGGTAAACGGGAGCTCCACTGATTGAGCAACAGCCGCTTCCCTCTGTTATTCTTTACCTCTGAAGACACTGGTTTTTAATTAATCACAAGTACCCTTTGTTCCAGGTCTCATTGCTATTTTCCATTCTTCAAATATATCTGCCTTTCTTACCCTAAATTAGAAAACAAAATAAAACAAAACAAACAAACAAAAACTCCATTTGGGTTCTAGTTGTTAAGTTTCTGGTAAGAGTTAAGGCCAGCAAAATTCTCTTTTCCTTTCAAGGGATGATTTTTCAGAGTAATTCTGATTTCTTCTTGGTATCCATGATTCTTCCTTAAACTAAGATTAAATGTTCATTAGAGCTCTTATAAATGATACAGAACATTTTTGACTGTCATGGTGAATTATCCTTTAGGGAGAAAAGATAAAATCCAAGTGCCTCTTCTCCCCTCCCAGTCCTTCAGCTGGGTTGTAAAGTTTGCCTGCTGAGGTGCCCTGATTTCCAGGTTAAGTATAAACTGTTAATTTTTTTCCTTCCCATCAAGCTCTGATGTTAAAATAATAGATGTGGTGGTTACCCAGCACAGCAGCAATGATTTAATTGTGATGCTGTATCAATCTTAAATTATAGGAATTACTTCACGTTCCTTTTAATTGTAGATTTACCATTTTAGCATTCTGCCATTTCTGTATCTGTGTTGAATATGTATTTTAGATCTCTTATTTCAACTTGGTTATAGAGAATTTGTTTCTTGAATGCATAGGAGTTGAGAGATCTAATGCTTAACTGTTTTCATATGAATGCTTTGATTCCACCATTCTCTATTCAGTGTGGTGATTTTAGTGCTATCTGCATATGCAAATACTTTACATCAGAATAATCTAGAACAGGGGTCCATAAACTTGAATTGAATTTCAAAAAAACATTATTCTCCTGGGGATATGTTGGTGCAGGTGTGATATATTTATTAAATAATACACAGTATAGTGTGGACTTAGTAAGGGGTCTGTGGTTTTCACCTGACTGGCAGAGGGGCCCATGGAACAAAAAAGGTTAAGAACCCCTGATGTAGAAGGCTTGTTTAAAACACATTTTTGGCCCTTACCTTCAGAGTTTCTGATTTGGTAGATCCGGAATGGGGCCCAAGATTTGCTTTCTAACAAGTTTCCAGTCTGGGAAGTGGTCTAGGGACTATACTTTGAGAACTACTGCTTAGGTGATTTTTCTTCTATTTCAGAAACTTGCCTATTTAGTGCAGATGATTATATAAAAAAGGAAAATAAAATAAGCCTCAAGAGATAAAGGATTTCTTGGGCTTTTTTTTTTTTTTTTTTTTTTTAAAGATTTTATTTCTCTCCACCCCCTGGTTTGCATTGCTGTGTCTGCTTGTTGTGTTGTGTGCTGGTCTTCTTTTTAGGAAGCACTGGGGACCAAACCCGGGACCTCTGATGTGGGAGTTTCCTAATCGCCTGAGCCACCTCCACTCCCTGCTTCCTGCTTTGTTGTGTCTCTTGTTGCCAGCTCATTGTCTTTTTCATCTTCTTTAGGAGGCACGGGCCTTGAACCTGGGACCTCCCATGTGGTAGGCGGGAGCGCAGTCACTTGAGCCCCATCCGCTTCCCTCTTGGGCTTTTTTAAAAAACAAAAACAAAAACAAATTCTCTATGTGCAAGAGTATATATTTGCTATTATAGTAAGATATGTGGCATTTTTATGGGATCTGAAATACTATCATAAGTGAACATTTAAAGAATTCTAAGCAAATCCTCTAAATCTTATTGTTTACCTTTAGTTGCAATAAAAGACTTAAAAGGGGAGGGGAGGTATAGCGAAAGAGTATGAATATTGATATTTCAAGATCTGAGTTAAAATCCCTGCTCTGCCACTTACATTTAATGAATGATTTGGGGGAATGTAACCTCAGAGAGTTGTTTTAGTATTAAATAAGATGACAAATGTGATTCACTCTACTTATGGTAGTTGTCTATCAAAGTTACTTTCATCGAAGTTGGCCTCCTTAGTTGCTTTTCTACAATCAGAAATCTTTACAAACTCTATAGATGATAAGTTTATCCAAAGTCATTACTCCTAAAGTAATTGGTTCCCTACAATTGCAGCCTAATGGATATTATAGACATGGAAGATGTGTGTCCTGTTCTCCAAGCACATAAAATCTGCATTGGTGGTTAGGATTCCTTCTGTTGAGAGTACCAGAATACCATATTAAACGTGGTGTTAACTGTGACATTTTTAATATAAGCAGCCCAGAGACAAGGCAGTTATAGAGTTGGTATGTGGCTCAATGCAATTATCAAGGTCCTAGTTTCTTTCCATCTTTTCTACCCTGCCATCCTTGGGCCTCTCCCTCTGAGGTCACAAAATGGCAGTCACGGTCAGATGACATATCTTTGCATGACTGCATCCAAAAGCAAAGAAGGGGCAGTTTCTCCTCTCAATTCTCATTTATCAAGGAGGAAAATCATTCCCATAAGGCCACAGCAGACTTAGCCTCAAGTTTTATTAGCCAGGATTAAGATATACGACTGTATGTTGGCTGCCAGGGAGGCTGACAAGCAGGTATCTTGCATTTTCAGCCTCATTGGTGGGGCTGGTAAGTGAGAGAGATGAGAGATGGCTGTTTAGGCAGTGGAGAGGTTCGTGAATGTCACAGGGAGACAAGACTATCATCCATGTGACAATTAGAAAACAGTCTATGTGGACCGCATATAGATTCTTGCAAATACTTCTTTGCCCTTTTTTTTTTTAAACAACTCTTTAAAATATAAAAACCAATCTTAACTCTCTGGCCATACAGAAATAGGCTGGGCTGTATTTGACTTACAGGCTTTGTTTGCCAACCTCTGTCTAGCTCATAAAGATTCAGAGGAGAGTAAGTTCAATGAGGCTGAAGTCATTTTTTCGAAGCTTCCAGAAATTCTGCAATTTGAGTGGTGCTTTGGAAGAATAGGTAGTATTTGTATTGAGAGACATATTTTTTCCTGAAGGGAGCAGTGGGCAATGAGAGAGAAACAAGCTTGTGATTACCCTGATGTAGATATGTTACAAACAGTGGAGAGCTGCAATACCTTTGCAGATGGAATGAGCTAATTGCAAGCCAGAGTTAGGGAGTGGGGCATGGAATTCACTGAAGCATGAACTAAAGTACTGTGGCATGAATACTTGGACTGCCTCAGCAGCTGACAGGCCAAACTGCTAAGCAGCTCTGAGAAATGAAGATGCTCTTTTGGCTCAAAGCCTCCATGTTGACTTGGAGCCAAAGGAGGCAGTGTCTTGTGTAACAATTGACTCTTCTAATAGGAGCTGTTGTTACTATGACTAATTAAATGGCAAATATCATGTGCTTAGGGTAGAGAAGACTGTTGGTTTCTTAATCATACTTACCCACACAGATTGAAACTCATCTTCAATTTGTGTTATCAATAACAAGGAAAATTTGAAACAACTAATGCTAAGTCATTTATTCATTCATTCAATACTTACTGTGTGCCAGGCCCTGGAGATAAAGGTTGAGAAGCTCACAGTTGAGAGGGGAAAAAAATAATATGTATAAAACTAATTATGGTAGAGTGAGATAGGATAAGAAAGTATATGTGCAAGGAACTGTGGATGCCTAGAAAAGCAACCATCAATTCATCCTGATTTAAACTTTCAGGTTGATTACCTTTCAATAAACACCGATTATATCCTTAATATTAGCCAATTATCTTGCTGATCTGTACCAGTGACCACAAAGGAGCTGTGTGAAATACTGTGGCTGATTAAATCTCCAGAAAAACCAATTGCAAACATTTTGCTGCTGTTGTAGCTAAGCTTTTAGGATCTTCTTTATGTTCAAAATGTATAGCTGTAGTGATGGTTAATCACTTAATTTTATGCTTCCAACTCTACTAGTGTGAATATGGGACTCTACCAAACGATTGTTTTCCTCAGTAAAGCCTGCAGAGGAAAAGATTACAGTGGTAGGCAGAATAATAGCTCCCTGAGAGTCCTCAACCTATTCCTCAGAACCTATGAATTTGTTATGTTACATGGCAAAGGGGAATTAAGATTGCAGTTGACCTTAAAATAGGGAGATTATCCTGGAATATCCAGGTGGACCCAGTATAATCACAAGTGCCCTTGAAAGTAGAAGAGGGAAGCAGAAGAGGAGGTTGGATTGATGTTATGTGAGAAGGACTCAAATTACCTTTCCTGGCTTTGAAGATGTAGGGAAGGGACCACAAGCTAAGGAATGTAGGTGACCTCTAGATGCTGGAAAAGGCAAGGACATAGATTCTCCCCAGAACCTCCAGAAAGGAATGCAGCCCTTTTGGCACCTTGATTTTAGACCAGTGAGACCCAGGCCAGACTTCAGACCTATAGAACTGTAAAATGATAAATTTGTATTGTTTAAGTCACCAAGTTTGTGGTAATTTATTACAGAAAATTATAAATGAATACAATAACAAATAACCTAAACCTGCAATTAACAAAAACTATGGTGCATCTATAAAATGGACTATTACACAATGATGAAAAATAGTGAAACAAGATATTAAGTGGAAAAGGCAAGGATGGGAAAATAAATGCACTGTGTTTCCATTAGTGTATGTTAGGAGAAAGGATGTGTATACACATAATGCTTTTATGTACATGGAATAGTTTTAAAAGAATATGCAAGGCATTGGCATGGTAATTACTATGGCACATGATGTGGTAGAGAACTGGGGAATGGGCTGAAGACAACTACTCCTTTATACCTTCCGAATCTTGTTTGCCACATGCATATATTACTTACTGAAATACTTTTTTAAAAATGTGTAATGTGGGGTTAGGGACTGCAGAGAGAATTTTCTCACTTGGGTCAACCTTAAGCTGTGAAATCCTTTTGTCAATCCAGTTATACCTAAGTGTCAGGACAAATTATTTTGGCCTTTAAAGGAATAAATGCTCTTAATCCCCAAGTGGTCAGACTTTAGGGTACAGATGTACTTTCTTGTTAATAATATATTTCCAGAATCCCTAGATTCTTTAAGAACAGCTGCAATGTATTCACTTAGAATCAAAAAAAAAAAAAAGAACAGAAATATAATACCCAATGTTTTCTGCTCCTTAAAGCCATGTGTCCTGTAATAGAGAGAGAATAAAAGAGGCTCAACAGCAACAGGGTTTGACTCTAGTGGGATTATTTCTTAAGACTTCTGTTTGCAAATTGTTAGGTAACCACACAAATTAGATTTTAACACTCTTCAAAACATCCTTCTTAGTATATGAGTTCTTGCACCATACATTCCATACAGAGATTGCGACATTTTATTGCTATAATTGTTGCTTAGAAGCAGTTCTGGATAGAAACTTCTTGTTACATGGTATGGATGTTTTCCTTACCAACAATCTTATTTAGCCCTTGTTTTTCTTCACATAATACCCAAAGGGACATAATTCCACAAAGCAATAGCTCTGTGTGGGGTTTGCATCTCCATTAAAAAAGAAACAAAAACAAAACCCGAAAACTGGTGCTATTTTTGTTCAGTTATTTTTTCCCCTTCTTACTTGGAGGTTTAATATAGGTAATTCAGCATCCAGAATAGTGCTTAGTACATAGTAGAGGTACAATAAGTGATAATAAATGACTCATTGTGAGCTCAATACCTCAGGATTGGGTGGGAAATACAATTTTGTCTCTATTTAGACATGAAGCACATAAATTTTGATATAAGCAAAATTTCCCAAGAAGGCAATGTTTTTTTGAAAGAGAATTTTAACACTGCTACTTATTTGAAGAAGTAGCAACAGCAGCAGCAGCAGTAGTGAACATTGGCATTTCCTATATCCTAGGTGCTATACGAAGTGCTTTTCTTATATTAATCTCATACAATTTTCCCAACAACTCTATTAGATAGATGCTATTGTTGTGCCCATTTTATGGATGAGGAAATTGAACTCAGAGAGATTAAGGAATACGCTCATGATCACATGGCTAGCAAGTGATAGAAATAGGACATGAACTCAATTTAGTTTAGTTAAGATTTGGGCTTGGGACTTCCAATGAAAGATAATGACTTAAATGTGAGATTGACTTTATCCTCTTCAAAATTCCTAGTAAGGTGGTAAAAGGGACATTAAAAAAAGAAAAGAAAACGGTATCTGCTCTAGAAACTGAGGAAGATGACACACCTACATGCTAGAAGAGATATTGGGGGATTTCTACAATTTGAAATTCAGGCTAGACCAGGTTGAGGTAAGGGCCTACCAGCTTAAGAGGCATTATAAAAACCCACCTAGGGAGTGAGTTGAGGAAGAACCTTTTATACCTAGTTTATTAAAATTTTTAAAATTCAGAAATGATTGAATTTTATCAAATACATTTTAGCATCTATTTAATTTTGATTAAATCCAGTTTATCTGTTTTTTTTTTTTTCTTTTGTTGTTGTACTTTCAGTGTAAAGTCCATTACCCAATCCATTTCCTGAAGATGTTTTCCCATATTTTTCTTTAAAATTTGTATAGTTTTAGCTCTTATTTTTAGGTCATTGATCCACTTTGAGTGAATTTTTGTATATGGTGTAAGGTCCACTTTCATTCTTTGGATGGCCAGTTTTTCCAGTACAATTTGTTAAAGAGATTTCTTCTTTCCCCATTGAGTGGACTTAGCTCCCTTGTTGAAAATCAATTTGCCATAGATGAGAGGGTCTGTTTCTGAGCTCTAAATTAAATTCGTTTGGTCTGTATATCTATCCTTGTGTCAGTACCATGCTGTTTTTGATTACTGTAGCTTTGTAATAAGTTTTAAAATCAGCGTTAATCCTCCAACTTTGTTCTTTTTCTTTTTTTCAAGATTGTTTTGGTTGTTCAAGGTCCGTTGCATTTCCATATGAATTTGATGATTACCTTTTCCATTTCTGTAAAGAAGATTTTTTGAATTTTGATTGGGTTTGCATTAAATATGTAAATTGCTTTGGGTAGTATTGACATTGCAATAATATTTAGTCTTTCAATCTATGAACATGGGATATTTTCTAATTATTTAATTCCTTAATTTTTTTTCAACAATGTTTTGTAGTTTTTCATGTACAAGTCTTTTACCTACTTGGTTAAATTATTCTTAGGCATTTTATTCTTATAAAACTATCATAAATTTATTTGTTTTCTTGATTTCCTTTTTGCATTGTTCAATGCTGGTGTATAGAAATACCACCGATTTTTATGTGTTGATAATGTACCCTGCCATTTTTTAAATTTTTTTATTTTTTTATTTTTATTTATTTTTGTTTTTTGTTTTTTTTTCTTATACCCTGCCATTTTGTTGAATTCATTTACTAGCTCTAGGAGGTTTCTTGTGGATTATTTGGGATTTTTTTTTTTTTTTTTTTTTTTTTTTTAACCGGGAGGTACCGGGGGACGCCGAACCTCTTGAGCCACATCCGTTTCCCAATTTGGGATTATATATATAAAATAATGTCATCTCTGAATAGAGACAGCTTTACCTCTTCCTTTCCAATTTGGATGCCTTTTATTTCTTTTTTTGCCTAATTGCTCTGGCTAGAACATCCAGTACAATGTTGAATAGCACTGGTGAAAGTGGGTATCTTTTTCTTATTTCTGCTCTTAGGGGGAAATCTTTCAGTCTTTCACTGTTGAGTATGGTGTTAGTTGTGGAATATTCATATACCCTTTGCTATGTTGAAGACGTTTCTTTCTATTCCTAGTTTTTTGAGTGTTTTTTATCAAGTGTGCTGGATTTTATCAAATGTCCTTTATGTGTCAATTGAGTTGATCGTGTTCTTTTTCCCCTTTGTTCTATTAATGTGGTATATTATATCGATTTATTTATTTATTTATTTATTTATTGAGGTACCTGGGATCTTGTATGTGGGAAGCTGGCACTCAGCCAGTGAGCCACACTGGCTTTCCTGAATTAATTTTTTCATTTTTTTTTTTTTTTTGCTTGTTTGTTTTTGTTTTTTCAAGAGGCACTGGGAACCAAACCCGGGACCGCCCATGTGGGAGGTGGGAGCTCAACCACTTGAGCCAAACCTGCTCCCAGATTAAATTTTTTTTTTTTTTTTTTTTTTTTTAAGATTTTATTTATTTATTCATTTATCCCCCCCTTGCTGCTTGTGCTCTCTGGGTCAGCTAACCACGCCGTGCGGGCGGGCTTGCCTTCACCAGGAGGCCCCGGGAACTGAACCCGGGGCCTCCCATATGGTAAACGGGAGCCCTACTGATTGAACCACAGCCGCTTCCCTTAATTTTTATTTTGAATCATCTTTTCATACTTGTGATAAATCCCATATATAATCCTTTTGGTATGCTGTTGGATTTTGTTTGCTAGTATTTTGTTGAGGATTTTTGCATCTATATTCCTAAGGGATATTGATCTGTGATTTTCTTGTGATATCTCTATCTGGTTTTGGTATTATGGTAATGGTGGCCTCATAGAATGATTTAGGAAGTGTTTCTTCCTTTTCAGGTTTTTGGAAGAGTTTGAATGTTTGGTAAACTTCACCAGTGAAACCATCTGGTCTTGGGCTTTTCTTTTCTTTTTCTTTTTTTTTTTTTTTTGATTAGGCCAGTAATTTATTAAGGTAGAGAGGGAAAAGAAATGGGAGAAAATAACACATCGTGGGTCCCAGAGAGTGGAAGGGGCTGAAGAGTGATAAAAAGGGCCAGTTTACAAACTATAATTGCCCATTATAGATTATAAATTCCCAGGTTTTACTTGGGTGTTGATCCATGCAGGGGTGAAGAAGGCCAGAATAGATGTCAAAAGGCAAGAAAGAGAGTTGGGCTTTTCTTTGTTGAGAAGTTTTTGATTACTGATTCAATCTCTTTATTGTTATTGGTCTGTTCAAATCTTCTATTTCTTCTTGAGTCAGTTTAGGTAGTTTGAGAGTTCCTAGGAATGTGTCCATTTAATCTAGATTATTTAATTTGTTGGCATACAGTTGTTCATTATATCCTCTTATAATCCTTTTTATAGCTGTAATGTTGGTACTGATATCCCTGTTTCATTTCTGATTTTTGTTATTTGCATCTCTCTTTTTCTTTGTCAGTGTAGCTAAAGGTTTCTCAATTTCATTGATCTTTTCAAAGAACTAGCTTTTGGTTTTGTTGCTATTCTCTATTTTTCTAGCCTCTATTTCATTAATCTTTTCTTATCTGTATTATTTCCTTCTGCTCACTTTGAGTTTGGTTTGCTCTTCTTTTTTCTGTTTCCTTCAGGCGTGAGAATAGGTTACTGATTTGAGATCTTTCTTCTTTTTCAGTGTAAGCACTAAGAACTATAAATTTCCCTCTCAGCACTGCCTTTGCTACATCCCATACGTTTTGGTATGTTGTGTCATTTTCATTCACCTCAAGATATTTCCTAATTTTCCTCGTGATTTCTTCTTTCACCTATTGGTTGCTTTTAGCATCTATTTAGATAGTCTTATAATTTTTCTCATTTGCTTTATAATATGCTAAGATATGTTATTTAGCATTCCTAAATATTGATTCATCCTGCATTCTTGGAATAAGTCCTTTATAATCATAAGCAAGACTGTTCACTCAGCAGAATCCAGGAAAAAACTCAAAAATTGGAATTACCAGGTACCTCAGAAGGCAGAGGAAAGAAGGGCTAAAAAGCAGGAAAGTGGCTTAAAGCCTGTTTATGGAAGAGTTATCCCCTCAAATCCTTCCCTGTAATTTCACCCAAGGTGAAAGTTTATTCTCCAGAAAACATAAACCAGAAAGACCAAGACTTGGAGTCCCTGGGGATAGAGAAAAGGGTTAAGGTGGTGGATTGAAAATGAGGATTAAGCAAAAGTCTGCATACTGAGACAATGAGACCCACAGCTCCCTTCCCCAACTCTGCCTCCAAAATGCCAGGAGCCAGGTTTATACCCTCATGCAAGAGACTGGAGAATTCCTCCTGGAGATTCTTTGATAAAAGTATCCAGAGAAAGGACCAACAAAAAAGCCAGTTTCCCCTGATCACTTTTGTAAAGACCACCATTTGGCATACGTTTCTCATATAAATGGTTCTTTTAGTCAGCTTATTAGTAGCTCAGTTTTAAGTATGAACAGACATTTGATGAAAGTATCCATCATGAAAGACAAACACTAAAACTAGCAAACAAAAAGACGGGAGCTCAGAAGAAAATTTTTAAAAAACTGTATGAGAGGGGGGCAGATGAGGCTCAAATGGTTGGGCATCTGTTTCCCATATGGAGGGACCTGGGTTTGATCCCAGGAACCTCCTGGTAAAATAAAGAAAAATACAGAAGGTGCGCAGGCACACCATCAGACCCTGTGAGCAGGTGAGCCCCCAGGCCCCGCAATCAGGTGAGCCCCCAGGCCCCGCCGAGCCACGCAGCAAGATGATGATGTAACAGGAAAGAGACGCAGGAGAGAGCCAAGACGAGATGTGCCAAAAAACCAGGAACCGAGGTGGCGCAGGTGGCAGAACACCTCACTCCCACATCGGAGGTTCCCAGGGTCGAATCCTGGTGAAGACAGGAGGAGAAGGATGAGAGGAGAGGGCAGGAAACAGACACAGAGAACTGCCCAACGAATGGACACAAAAACAGCAGGGGGGGGCAGTTTAAAATGGATAAAAAGTAAATAAATAAATCTGAAAAAAAAATACTGTATGAGATCTTTAGACACAAAAGAAAGAATACTGTATCTATTAAATATGAATAAGCTATATATATTTTTTAAAAGGAGCCCTTAGAGAATGAGAATGGTCTCAGTAATTAAATAAACTCAATAGGAAGATATAATCAAGAAAACTTACAAAAGTAGGAGAAAAACAAAGAAGTGAAAAAATAGAAGATGAGACAATTAAAAGACCAGTGCATTTCTGGGGAAGATGGCAGAGTAGGGAGTTCCAGGACTCAGTCTTTCCACCAAAACAACTATTAAGCAGGCAGAACTGTCTGAAACAACTATTTGAAGCTCCAGAGGCCAGAAGAACACTGTACAGCATCAAGGGAAGAGTGTGAAGAGGCTGATAAATTACAGTAAAGAATTGTAAATTGCTAAATTGCTCTGTGCATGGTGGCTACTGGCACCCATCCCCCACTCTTGCAGTGGGATGCCTTGGAATCCAGTCTCTGGCTAGCTGCTGCTGACAGAAAGGGACAGAAAAATCCTGTTCCCCAAGAACAGGGGTATACACAGCTGGCAGACCACTGATCATGGCTTTTGATTAACAAATTTGTATTACTGGCTCTGAGGGCAGCTATTGTTCAATCTGTCCTGGACAAAGGTGATAGCAACCGTTGTTTCAACCCTCCCTGAACAGGTGGAGATGGTGGAGATTTAAAGATGCAGTATTTCTCCAGGGCTGCAGGGGAAGTTTGCTGAAGGGCTATACTTGCTGGGCAAGCCAGGAAATCTCAGCTTTGGGAGAAGTTTTGGCACCCCTCCTGAAACTCACCACAGAGCACTTTGGAGCGGGTCTGCTCCCCTTCATGGGTCCCTGGCTTAGTTTTGGCTGGGAAAGACCAAGTTGGGGTCTCCTCCCAGAATTTGCTCTCCAGACAAAAGCAAGGTGAGACAACAAAAGGAGTATAAGAAAACTATGGAGATGAACAGTCTGGGACAAAGGCCTGCCAGCTTCAGATACTTGGGAGAGGGAGGCTTGTCCCATGAGAAATAGAGGGGGCAGCCAACCTCCTATAAATAGGGGAACTCCAAAATAACTAACAAGCAAAATCCCATGACAAGACAGGCCCAGTAAGACAGGGAAAACCCTGCACAGTGCATTCGCTTTGGGCAGACTTTCCTGATAGGAAGGCTGAAGTTCAAGAAAATCTCTGGGAAGCGGCTGTGGCTCAATCAGTAGGGCTCCCGTTTACCATATGGGAGGCCTCAGTTCGGTTCCGGGGCCTCCTGGTGGGGGTGGGCCCGCCCGCGTGGCGTGGTTGGCTGACCCAGTGAGCACAAGCAGCAAGGGGGGGGATAAATGAATAAATGAATAAAATCTTTAAAAAAAAAAAAAAAAAAAGAAAATCTCTGCCTTATCACCAGCTGGTAACAAAACCAAGAAACAGACATCCCAAGGAGTAAATCCCAGAGTAAACATTTCAAAAGATTAAAACTTACAGTGTATAACAAAAGAGTACAAGGCCAACAAAGAAACAGGAAATGAGGAAGAGGATAAAATACAGAAAACAGCAACAAAAAAGATGAGAATATGGACATACTGAACAAAGCCTTTAAAAAATGATCATAAGAATGCTTAAAGAGATGACGGAAAGTACAGAGAAAGAACTACAGGGTATCAGGAAAACAGTGAATGAACAATATGAGAATCTAAGTAAAGAGAGAGAAATTTTAAAAAGGAACCAAACAGAACTCCTGGAGTTAAAGACCACAATAACAAATGAAAATGCCCAGGAGGGTTTCTAGAGCAGATTGGAGCTGGCAGAAGAATCAGTGAACTTGAAGTCAAAACACTGGGAATGAGTCAGGCTGAGGAGCAGAAAGAAAAAGAAATATTAAAAGTGCAAATAGCCTAAGACAGCTATGGGGCACTATTAAGTGCACCAATATATGTGTTACAGGAGTCTCAAAGGAGAAGAAAGAAAGGGGCAGAAGGAATAGTCAAAGCAATAATAATTCAGAACTTCCCATACTTAGCAAAAGACGTGAATATGCAAAATCCAAGAAGCTCAGAGATCACCAAACAGGATAAACATGAAGAAAAATATACCCTATCATATACTGATTATACTATCAAAAGTAAAAGATAAGGAGAAAGTCCTCAAAGCTGCAGGAAAAAAGCAACATGTTACATACAAGGGAATCCCAATAAGTCTGAGTACCATTTCTCATCAGAAACTATGGAAGCATGAAGGCAGTGGGTTGAAATACTGTGTGCATAAGGAAAACAACTGCCAGCCAAGAATGTTTTATCTGGTTAGATTTCTTTCAAAAATGAGGGAGAGGGGAGTAGATGTAGTTCAAGCAATTGGGCGCCTGCCTCCCACATGGGAGGTCTCAGGTTCTGTCCCTGGTGCCTCCTGAAGAAGATGACCAGGCGCCACAACCAGCAGGGAGCAGAACTGGCTCAAGCAGTTGGGCAATTGCTTCCCACATGGGAGGTCCCGGGTTCAGTTTCTGGTGCCTCCTAAAGAAGATGAGCAGACAGTGAGCAGACAGATGAGGGAGCATCGGGGGTGGGTGGGGGAGAATTAAAAAAAAAAAAAAAAAAAATATATATATATATATATATAATATATATATATATCTATATGTTAAAAGGAGTAATAAAAATTGTTAAAATGAAATGAGTTCTTAAAAACAAAAACAAAAACAAAAAAAAAAAAAACAAGGGAAAGATTAAGACATTCTCAGTTAAACAAAAGCTCTGAGGGAGTACATTACCATAGACCTGCCCTACAAGCAAAACTAATGGGATTTCTTCAGACTGAAATGAAAGGACACTAGACCAAGCTTCAAAGCAGCATAAAGAAATAAAGATGTGCAGTAAAGGTAACCATTTGGGTAATTATAAATGCCAGTATTATTGTATTGTATTCTTTAGTATGTAACTCCATTTCTTAATTCCTACAGGTGCTAAAATACAAATGCATAAAAAATAATGATAAATCTAGGTTTTGGGACATACAATATACAGAGATATATGTGATAATAGGTACAAAAAAATGGTGGGGGGACAGAGAGGTATAGGGAAAGTAAATGTGTGTACTATTGAAATTAAGTTAGTATCAAACCAACTATAATTGATATATATTTTTAGGGTGTTAAATCTTAACCCTATCATAGCCACAAGGAAGAGAGATGAAAAATATATCCAGATAAAAATGACAAGATGCTCAATTTACTGGTACAACACAAGAAAGCAAATAAATATAAAAGTAGGCTTTAATGGAATTGAGGTGCAAAAAGATGAGAGCGGCTCTGATTCAAGCAGTTGAGCACCTGCCTCCCATACGGGAGGTCCGGGTTTGGTTCCCAGTGCCTCCTGAAAAAACAAACAACTAGCAAAACAAATGAAAAAAATCAACTCAGGGAAGCCGATGTGGCGCTGGCTTCCCACATATGAGGTCCTAGGTTCAGTCCCCAGCTCCCAGTACCTAAAACAATTAAAGGTATAAAACTTACAAAGGCTAATAGCAAAATGGCAAAAAAAAAAAAAAAAAAAAAAAGACTTGTATTATCAGTAGTGACTTTGAATGTAAATGGATTAATCTCTCCAGTCAACAGGCAGAGATTGGCAGAAGGGATAAAAAAGCATGACCCAACTATATGCTGTCTGCAAGAGACTCACCTGAAAGTAAAAGACATAAGTCGGTTGAGGGTGAAAGGACAGAAAAAAGTAAACCATGCAAGAAGTAACCAAAAGAGAGCCTGGGGTGGCTATACTAATATCGGGTAATATAATATCGGATATACTAATATTGGATAAAATAGCCTTTAACTAAAAAGCAGTTACAAGGGACAAAGATAGTCATTACATTTTGTTAAAGGGGACAATTCAGTAGGAAGTTGTAATAATTTAAAATATATGTGCACCTAACAGCAAAGCCCTAAAATATATGAAGCAAATACTGACAGATTTGAAGAGAGAAATGGATGGTTCTACATTAATAGTAGGAGACTTTATCACACCACTCTCAATAATAGATAGAACATCTAAAAAGAAGATAAGTAAGGACGTCAGGACTTGAATGATACATTAAGCCAACTAGATCTAACAGACATATGTAGAACATTGTACCCAACAAAAACAGAACACACATTTTTCTCAAGTGCACATGGATCATTCTCCAGGATAGCCTATGTTGGGTCACAAAACAAGTCTTAATAAATTGAAAAATATTGAAATCATGCAATAATATTCTCTGACCACAATAGAATAAAGCTAGAAATCAGTAATAGAGGGAGAAAGAGAAAATTCACAATTACGTAGAAATTAAACAACATACTTTTAAACAACCAATGGGTTAAGGAGGAAATCAGAAGTGGAATTAGGAAATATCTTGAGGTAAATGAAAATGAAAATACAGCACACCAAAACTTATGGGATGCAGTGAAGGCAGAGCTGACAGGGAAATTTATAGCTCTAAATGTTTACATTGAAAAAGAAGAAAGACTTCAAAATCAGAGACCTAATCTCAAAACTGGAAGAACTAGAAAAAGAAGAGCAAACTAAACCCAGAGCAAGAAGGAAGGAAATAACAAATATTAGAACAGAGATAAATGAAATAGAAAAGCAAAACAAACAAAAAAACAATAGAAGCAAGAAAACCAAAAGTTGGTTCTTTGAAAAGATCAATAAAATTGACAAGCCTTTAGCCAGACTACCTACATTGACTCAAGAAGAAATAGAAGGTCTTAACAAACCAATTCTAGTAAAGAGAGTGAATCAGTAATCAAAAGCCTACCAAAAAGGAAAAGCCCAGGACCACATGGTTTCACTAGGGAATTCTACCAAACATTCCAAAAAGACTTGGCTCCAATTCTGCTCAAACTCTTATAAAAATTTTTAGAGGAGGGAATACTCCGTAATTTATTCTATGAAGCCAACATCACCTTCCTACCAAAGCTGGATCTAGATACCACAAGAAAACTACAGACCAGTATCTGTTTTGAATATAGATGCAAAAATTCTCAACAAAATACTAGCAAACTAAATCCAACAGCATATTAAAAGAATTACACACCACAATCAAGTAGAATTTATCCCTGGTATGCAAGGTTGGCTCAACATAAGAAAATGAATTAATGTAATACACCACATTAACAGAATGAAGAAAAAAAACCACACATGATCATTTCAATCAATGCAGAAAAGGCATTTGACAAAATACAGCATGTTTTCTTGAAAAAAACACTCAGAAAACTAGGAATGAAAGGAATCTTCCTCAACATGATAAAGGCAATATATGAAAAGCTCACAACTAACATCATACTTAATGGTAAAAGACTGAAAGCTTTTCCTCTAAGATCAGGAACAAGACAAGGATGCCCACTGTCACCACTGTCACTCAACATTATACTGGAAGTTCTTGCGAGAGCAGTTATACAAGAAAAAGAAAGAAAAGGAATCCAAATTGGAAAGGAAGAAGTAAAATTTTTCCTATTTGCAGATGACATGATCCTATATACAGAAAATCCTGAAAAACGCACAAGAAAGCTCCTAGAGCTAATAAATGAATTCAGCAAAATGGTGGCATACAAGATCAACACCCCAAAATCAGTAGTGTTTATATATACAAGCAATGAACAATTAGAAAAAGAAATCAAGAAAAAAATTCCATTCCAATAGCAAGTAAAAGAATCTAAATATCTAGGACTAAATCTAACCAAGGATGTAAAAGATGTACACAAAGAAAACCACAAAACATTGCTAAAGGAAGTCAAAGAAGGTCTAAAAAAAAACGGAAGGACATTTTGTGTTCATGGAGTGGAAGAATAAATATCGTTAAGATGTCAATCCTACCCTAAACAATTTATCGATTCAACGCAATCCCAGTCAAAGTTCTAACAACCTTCTTTGCAGAAATGAAAAACTCAGTCAGCAAATTTATACAGAAGGATAAGGGGCCCCGAATAGCTAAAGAAAAAGAAGAATGAAGTTGGAGGACTCACACTTCCTGATCTTAAAACTTATTACAGAGCCACAGTAATGAAAACAGCATGGTACTGGCACAAGGACAGATATGTAGACCAATGGAATCAAAGTGAAAGCTCAAAAATCAATCCTGGACTTCCGGTAAGATGGCAGACTAGTAAGACACGGTAATCTCTTCTCCAGAAAAATAGCTAGAGGACAGGCTGAAACAGCCCCAAAAAAGATCTTCTAGGGTTTAGGATAGCAGGTGAAGACTGCACACCACCCAGAGGAGAGAGGGACAAAAGAGGGAAATTGCGAGGACAGAACCGTGAGTTGGAACCAGCAGCAGCTGTTGCTGCTGGCACCCTCCCCCATACTCTTTAGAATTCTCAGGCCCCTGGGCCTGCGACTACAGACAAAGGGGCCACCAGGGATCTACCACTCCCAGAAACAGGAGAGAGAAGGACACAGCCTTAGGCTGACTCAGGTTCTGACTCCCAAATTTGGGCTGCGAAGCTCCACGGACCCTTCCACATGGTGGTTTGCCCTGGGAGCCTTGGAAGGACTGGAGTAATCTGACCCTCGCAACCTCTCTCTCTTCTAGCCTGGACTAATTGTTGAGGACTCCACAGGAAAGGGGAGAGAGAGCCTGGGGCTGAACCTGCTTTTGACTCCCAGGTGTGGTCTGCCCTGTCCCGAGAGCCCATCCAGGCCGGGTGGGGCTGCGCCTTTGTTTGCCTTGGAGCCTGCAAGGGGCTAAAGATATACAAACCTTTCCAATTTCCTCCTCTACTAACAGGGACTGATTGTTGAGGATTCAGAGGGGAGTGGAAATATTTCCTCCCTGGGAAAAGGAAGGGGGCTACCAGAGAAGACTGGAGAACTGTCTCAGAAAGTTTGAATTACAAGGCTCTTAGCCCCCAGACAGGAAGCTCTATCATATTGATCTGGTCTGTGTCACAACAAATACACTCTGGCCAGGCATTGAATTGAGAGCTTCCAAGAGCGCCATCTCCTGGCAGACCAAGGAAGTGCACATAAGAAAATTAAAAATTAGGAGAGGCTTTTCCTGGCCTCTATAGTTTCCCTGCCCAAGGCCCTAGGAAACAACTCTACAACCAATTACTGGGTCCAGTGCCCTGTTTTGAGCAACCAGCAGGATAATCCTAACAATCAAGGTTGCACCAAAAATCAAAGAGCTGTGGTAACTCACAGCCACCTGCCACTAAAAACCTATAAAAGAGAAAGAGGTAAAGCATCTAAGTAAAATACAACCTAACCAGATGCCTAATCACCAGCAAAAAATTACAAGCCATACTAAAAAAATAGAAGACATGGCCCAAGAAAAGGAATACATCAAAGTCCCAGAAGAGATGCAGAATTTGAGAGAACTTATCAGGGAGATGAGCACAAATTTCCAAAATCAAATTAATAAGTTGGAAGACAGTATAGTTAAAGAGATAAATGACATCAAGAATACATTGAGTGAACGCAAAGAAGAATTTGAAATCTTGAACAGAAAAGTAATGGAGTTCATGGGAATGAAAGATACAATAGGTGACGTCAAAAACACATTTGAGGCATACAACAGCAGACTTGAAATGATAGAAGAAAGAATAAGTGATACCAAAGACAGAGCAACTAAAATTGAAGAGAGAAAAGAACAGAGAAAGAAAAGAATGGAAAAAATTGAGCAGGGGCTCAGAGAGTTGAATGACAACACAAACAACAACAACATATGTGTCATGGGAGATTCAGAAGGGGAAGAGAAAGGAAAAGGGGCAGAAAGAGTGTTTGAGGAAATAATAGCTGAAAATTTCCCAACTCCCACTAAAGAAGTGAACTTACATGTCCAAGAAGCACACCGTACCCCAGTGAGAATAAATCCAAATAGACCTATGCCAAGACACATACTATTCAGAATGTCAAATGTAAAAGATAAAGAGAAAATTCTCAGAGCAGCAAGAGAGAAGTAAACGATCACGTATAAAGGACGTCCAGTAAGACTTTGTGCAGATTTCTCTTCAGAAACCATGGAGGCGAGAAGACAGTGGTATGATACAATTAGGAAACTGAAAGAGAAAAACTGCCAGCCGAGAATTCTTTACCCAGCAAAACTGTCCTTCAAATATGAAGGTGAATATAAAGTATTCACAAAAAAACAGAAACTAAGAGAGCTTGCAAAAAAGAATCCACCTTTGCAGGAAATATTAAAAGAAGCCTTAGAACCTGAAAGAAAAAGACAGAAGAGAGAGAGGCTTTGAGGAGAGTATAGAAGAAAGAAAAGCAGAAAGGATAACCAAATGTGTAAAAAGAGAGACAAAAACAAGATGACATATGAAAACCAAACAATAAAATGGAGGAAATAAATAGTGAATTTTCAGTAATATCATTGAATGTGAATGGATTAAATTCCCCAATCAAAAGATACAGGCTGACAGAATGGATAAAAAAACATGAGCCATCCATATGCTGCTGACAAGAAACTCACCTCACCCAGGGATACAAACCGGCTGAAAGTAAAAGGTTGGAAAAAGATACTCCACGCAAATAGGGAACAGAAAAGATGAGGGTTATCAGACAAAACAGACTTTAAATGCAAAAAAGTGATAAGAGATATGGAAGGCCATTATATAATAATAAAAGGGACGATCCTCCAGGAAGATATAACAATCATAAATATCTACACATCTAACCAGGGTGCCCCAAAATATATGAGACAAACTCTGGCAAAACTGAAGGGAGAAATAGACATTTCTACAATAATCGTCGGGGACTTCAACACCCCTCTCACATCATTAGATAGAACAACTAGACAGAAGATCAACAAGGAAACAGAGAACTTCAACAATATGATAAACAAGTTAGACCTAACAGACATATACAGAACACTGCGTCCAAACTCAGCGGGTTATACATTCTTCTCAAGTGCCCATGGATCTTTCTCCAGGATAGACCACATGTTAGGTCACAATTCAGCTCTCAAAAAATATAAAAAGACTGAAATTATACAAAGCACCTTCTCAGATCATAATGGAATGAAACTAGAAATCAATAACGGACAGGAAAAAAGTAAATTAGCAAATGTATGGAGACTGAACAACACACTCCTAAATAATCAGTGGGTCAAAGAAGAAATTGCAAGTGAAATCAGTAAATATATTGAGACAAATGAAAACGAGAACACAACTTATCAAAACTTATAGGATACAGCAAAGGCAGTCTTGAGAAGGAAATTTATAGCCCTAAATGCCTATATTAAAAAACAAGAAAGAGCTAAACTCAAAGATTTAACTGAACAACTAGAGAAACTAGAAAAAGAACAGCAAACCAATCCCAAAGCGAGCAGAAGGAAAGAAAGAATAAAGATTAGAGCAGAAATAAATGAAAATGAGTACAGAAAAACAATAGAGAAAATCAACAAAACCAAAAGCTGTTTTTTGATAAGATCAATAAAATTGACATACCCCTCGCTAGACAAACAAAGAAAAAAAGAGAGAAGATGCAAATAAATACAATAGAATGAAAGAGGGGAACTTACAAATGACCTCACAGAAATAAAAAGAATCATAAGAGGATATTATGAGAAACTATATGCCAACAAACTAGACAACCTAGATGAAATGGACAAGTTTCTAGAAACGCACAACCAGCCTACACTGACACTACAAGAAATACAAGAACTTAACAAACCAATCACAATTAAGGAGATTGAATCCATCATCAAAAATCTCCCAGGAGAGAAAACTCCAGGACCAGATGGCTTCACAGGTGAATTCTACCAAGCATTTCAAAAAGAATTAACACCAATCCTGTTTAAACTCTTCCAAAAATTTGAAGAGGACCGAAAATTACCCAGCACATTTTATGAAGCCAACATCACCCTAATACCAAATCCAGAGAAAGATTCCACGAGAAAAGAAAATTACAGACCAATCTCTCTAATGAACATAGATGCAAAAGTTCTCAACAACATACTTGCAAATCGAATCCAACAGCATATCAAAAGACTTATACATCACGACCGAGTGGGATTTATTCACCACAAAGCTACTTGAACTAATAAATGAGTTCAGCAACGTGGCAGGATACAAGATCAACACGCAAAAATCAGTAGTGTTTTTGTACACTAGTGCTGAACAACCTGAGGAGGAAAATTCCATTTTCATTAGCAACAAAAAGACTCAAATACCTAGGAGTTAATTTAACCAAAGAAGTACAGGACCTATATGCAGAAAACTACAAAACAATGCTAAAAGAAATTTAAAAAGACCTAAACAAATGGAAAGACATTCCGCGTTCATGGATTGGAAGAATAAATATCGTCAAGATGTCAATCTTGCCCAAACTGATTTATAGATTCAATGCAATACCAATCAAAATCCCAACAGCTTACTTTACAGAATTAGAGAAGGCAATTACCAAATTCATCTGGAAGAGTAAGTGCACCTGAATAGCCAAAAGCATTCTAAAAAAGAAGAGTGACATGGGAGGAATTTCACTGCCTGACCTTGAAACATATTACAAAGCTACAGTGATCAAAACAGCATGGTACTGGCATAAAGATAGACACATGGATCAGTGGAATAGAGTTGAGAACCCAGAAATATACCCTCACTTATACTGTCAACTGGTCTTTTACAAACCTACCAAGCCCACGCTAATGGGGAAAAACTGTCTCTTCAACAAATGGTGTTGGGAGAACTGGATATCTATAACCAAAAGAATCAAAGAGGACCCTATCTCACTCCCTATACAAGAATCAAGTCAAAATGGATCAAAGATCTAAATATAAAAGTCAGGACCATAAAACTACTAGAAGAAAATGTAGGGGAACATCTTCATGACCTTGCAGGAGGTGGTGGTTTCTTGGACCTTACACCAAAAGCACGTGCAACAAAAGAAAAAATAGATAAATGGGACCTCCTCAAAATTCAACACTTTTGCACCTCACAGGACTTTGTCAGAAGGGTGAAAAGGCAGCCGACTCAATGGGAAAAAATGTTTGGAAATCACATATCCGATAAGGGTTATATAAAGAGATGTTACCACTCAACAATAAAAAGACAAATGACCCAATTAAAAAATGGACAAAAGACTCGAATAGACATTTCTCCGAAGAAGAAATACTAAACATCACTCATGATTAGGGAAATGCAAATCAAAACTACAATGAGATATCATTTCACACCTATCAGAATGGCCACTATTAAAGAGACAGAGAACTACAAGTGTTGGAGAGGATGTGGAGAGCTAGGAATACTTCTTCACTGTTGGTGGGAATGCAGGATGGTACAACCACTATGGAGGACTGTTTGGCAGTTCCTAAAGAAGTTGAATATAGACTTGCCACGTGACCCTGCAATACCACTACTGGGTATATACCCAGAAGAACTGAGAGCAGTGACACGAACAGACATCTGCACACCGATGTTCATAGCCACATTATTCACCATTGCCAAAAGTTGGAAACAACCCAGGTGTCCATCAACAGATGAATAGATAAACAAACTGTGGTCTATTCACACAACGGAATATTATGCAGCTGTAAGAAGAAATGAAGTCTTAATGCATATGGCAACATGGATGAACATGGATGAACCTAGAGGCCATTATGTTGAGTGAAGCAAACCAGACACAAAAGGACAAGTACTGTATGAATGCATTACTATGAACCAAATATATTGTGTAACATACTGTTTGATCAAAAAAAAATTTTTTTACATGTATCTATTACATTTAGTTGAGAAATGTATATATTTATTCATCTGTGTTTACTTTTTAGTTTTTAATTGGTTATATTTTCAAAAAATTTAAAAAAAAGAAAAAAGGAAATAAAAGCGCACACACACACACACACACACAAATCAACCCTCACATTTATGGCCAACTGATTTTTGATAAGGTGGCAAAGACTACTCAATGGGAAAAAAACATTTTCTTAAGCGAATGTGCTGGGAAAACTGGATCTCCATTTGCAAAAAAAAAGTGAAAGGGGACCCCTACCTCATACCATATACAAAAATCAAGTCAAAATGGACCAAAGATCTAAATATAAGAACTGGAACTATCAAACTCCTGGAAGAAAATGTAGGGAAGCATCTTCAGGACCTTGTGTTAGGTGATGGCTTCTTACAGTTTATACCCAAAGCACAAGCAGCAAAAGAAAAAAGTAATTAAAAACTTTTGTGCCTCAAAAGACTTTATCATGAAAAGAAAATGGCAACCTACACAATGGGAGAAAACATTTGTTTCCATTTGTTTAAAGGATTAAGATCCAGTATATATATAAAGAAATGCTTCTGAATTGTATGCTTTCTCAATATGTATCAATAAAATTGATTTGTTAAAAAAAAAAAAAAATCCTTCAACTTAACAGCAAAATGACAACCCAATTAAAAAAGACCAAAGACTTGAATATACATCTCTCCAAAGAAGATATATACAAATGGCTAGAAAGCATATGAAAAGATGCTCAGCATCATGGAAATGCAAATCAAAACCACAGTGAGATACCATTTCGCACCCATTAAAATGGCTGCTATAAAAAAAAAAAGAAAGAAAGAAACAAGTGTTTGAGAGGATGCAGAGATATGGGAACACTCATTCATTGCTGGTAGCAATGCAAAATGGTGCAGCCACTGTGGAAAAGAATTGAAAGAAGGGGCTTGAGTAGGTATTTGCACACTCAAACTATGTAATGTTCATAGCAGCATTAGTCATTTTCCAAAAGATGGAAGCAATCCAAGTGTTCATCAACAATGTATGGATAAAGAAAATGTGGTATATGAATATAATGAAATATTATTCAACCATAAAAATGATTGAAGTCCTGATACTTGCAATAACATGGGTAAACCTTGAAGACATCATGTTGAGTAAAATAAGCCAGACACAAAAGGACAAACATTGTATGATCTCACTGGTATGATAGTATTAGAATAAACTCATAGAGTCAGAATCTAGAATATGGTTACCAGAGGATGGGGTGAGGATAGGGAATGGGAAGTTGTGGCAGTTTGATATTATTTATGAATTCGAAAGAGAGATTGATTATGTTTGTAAACTGATCTCTTCCTCTGGGCATGACACCCTTTGATTGCATTAGATTCAGCTGAGATGTCTTTGATTAAATTATGTTAAAATTAGGGCTTTGATTCGACCACGGTCATTAGGGCAAATTTAGTCCTCGCTCACTTGGTGGGCTATATAAACTGATGTTCAATCAAGAACACAGAAGTAGTTAACACAGGAGAACAGAGAAAAAGTCACTGTAGAGGAGAGAACTTAATTTTGATGCTGGAGTCCGGGAGAGAACGATGAGTCATTCACCTGATAGTTTACAGCTGACCTTGTGAAGAGACCAGGGCAGCTTAGCCTCGGGAAAAGAGACAAGCCCTATGCTATCCTACAGCTGAGATTGAAAGAAGCTGGACCCACAGAGCCTTAAGAGGAAGAAGGAGGCTGAACCCTCGCAGATGTCGCTGGCCATCTTGCTTCAATGCATGGCAACAGACTTTGGGTCAGGAAGTAACCTTGAGTTGGACTCTTTAGGGCCTTGTAACTGTAAGCTTTTACCCCATATAAATACCCTTTATAAAAGCCAGCAGATTTCTCGTACTTTGCATCAGCAATGCTTTTGGGTGACTAATACAGAAGTTAAAGCTTAAAATGTACAGTGTTCCTATTTGAAATGAGGGAAATGTTTTGGTAATGGATGGTGGTAATGGTAGCATAACATTGTGAACACAATTAACAGCAGTGAAATATGATGAAAAGGGGAAAAAGTTAGGTTGTATATATGGTAGCAGAATAAAAATTTTAGGAAAAAATTGATGGAGCTACACTATACAAACAGTAAACCTTAAGTTAAACCATGAACTTTAATTAATAGTACAATTTTTAAAAAAATATGCAATCACTAGGTGTAACAAATGTTCCAGACCAATGCAAGGTGTTGGTGGTAGGGTGGTATATGGGAATCCTGTATTTTATGCATGGCTGTTCTGTAAGCCCACAACTTTTCTAATAAATGGGAAAAAAGGTCAATGCAGGAGGTCCAAAATCTGATATAATGGTGTTCCAGGAGGAAATAAAACAGGGAAGGAAATGATCGAAGAACTAAAAACATAAAAATTTCCCAGAACTGAATGACTTGAGTTTCGAATTTAAAGTACCCACAGACTGCTTATACAATGACTATAGATCCACATGAGGGATATTACTTTGAAATTTCAGTATATCAGAGATAAAAAGCAGATTCTATAAGCATCTAGAGGGAATTAAACAGGTGACATAATAAAGGATCAGGAATAAGAGTGGCAACCAACTTCTCAACAGCATTGAAGGTAGAAGACAATGGGGCAAAGCCTGGAAAATTCTTATGGAACATAATTTTCAACCTAGAATTCTATATTTATTCAAACTATAAAGTGTAGTGTAGAATAAAGGCTTTTTCAGGGACTCAACATTACAAAAAGTTTACCTCCTATGTACACTCTCTCTAATATTAGTTTGGTGCAAAGGAATTGTGGTTTAGGACTATGAATTTCAAATCATTATAGCTAGGCTCAAACACATCTTTATTAATCAAAATAAGAACCATTACAATCAACAGATTTTTGCCAACAAGAAATAAGTTTGTTTATTCCTGTAGTAAAAAAAATCCGTGCTTCTGGATTCGATGAACTGTTGGAAAGCATTTTTTGCATCCTGCTGGTTGTGGAAGCATTTTCCCTGCAAAAAGTTGTCAAGATGCTTGAAGAAGTGGTAGTCAGTTGGCAAGAGGTCAGGTGAATATCGTGGATGAGGCAAAACTTCGTAGCCCAATTCGTTCAATTTTTGAAGCATTGGTTGTGCGGTGTGCGGTCAGACATTGTCATGGAGAAGAATTGGTCCCTTTCTTTTGACCAGTCCTAGCTACAGGTATTGCAATTTTCAGTGCATCTCATCGATTTGCTGAGCATACTTCTCAGATGTAATGGTTTCGCCGGGATTCAGAAAGCTGTAGTGGATGAGAGCAGCAGCAGACCACCAAACAGTGACCATGGCCTTTTTTTGGTGCAAGTTTGGCTTTGGGAAGTGTTTGGAGCTTCATCTTGGTCCAACCACTGAGCTGGTCATCACTGGTTATCATATAAAATCCACTTTTCATCGTACATCACAATCCGATAGAGAAACGGTTTGTCATTGTGTAGAATAAGAGAAGGTGACACTTCAAAACAATATTTTTTATTTTCCGTCAGCTCATGAGGCACCCACTTATCAAGCTTTTTCACCTTACCAGTTTGCTTCAAATGCAGAACGACTGTAGAATGGTCAACATTGAGGTCTTCAGCAGCTTCTCGTGTAGTTGTAAGAGGATCAACTTTGATGATTGCTCTCAATTGGTCGCTGTCATATTCTGATGGCCGGCCACTACGCTCCTCATCTTCAAGGTGTTTGTCTCCTTTGCATAACTTCTTGAACCACCACTGCACTGTATGTTCATTAGCAGTTCCTAGCCAAATGCACTGTTGATGTTGCAGTTGTCTTTGATGCTTTACGACCCATTTTGAACTCAAGAAAATCGCTCGAATTGGCTTTTTGTCTAACATCATTTCCATAGTCCAAAATAAATATAAAATAAACAGCAAGTAATAAGTCATTAGCAAAAAAAAAAAAAAAATTAGTGAGAAATGCCCATTAAAATGATGTATAATATAACCACATTTATTTAAGATTGTATTCCAATATCAAACGGCAGATTTCAACAATGCAAAACCGCAGTTACTTTTGCACAACCTAGTATGTTTGACCATATTGAAAATCATGTTAAGAGACTATATGAAGGTATGGGAAGATTAAACTATAAGTTCAAATAAAACTAAAGAAATAGAGAATTACTTGTCTAAGGTTAAACAGAAAGTTTTGCAAGAAATGAAGCATAATCATAAATTGCAATGTGACCTAACAGTAAGCAATATTTACATAATCATAATACAAATACTGGGTGTTGATTTAATTTTAAAAAATCATGATATAATTATATTGGGAAAATGGGAGGAGAGAAACAAGGGAGAGTGCAAAAGAAATAAATATCTATCATGAAAGAAAGTCAATAGATGATGTCTAAAATTGATGTATCCAGATAACAGCATCAAAACCTTTCTAGAAATAAGGTGAAATGCCAGAAGAAATACCTAAGATTTGAAAGAAATTATCTGTGGAGAGGGGTGGGGTTAGGAGACCTGGGGCTGCTGTTTTTCATTTTTACTCACTTAAGTACCTTTTGACATACATTTATCATTTGATTAAATGAAAAAATTTTAAATGTGAATAAAAATAATTTTTAAAATTTTATGTTGTTATCTTCTAGTGCTACCAAACATTATCAAAAATAATTTAATGTTAACAGGAAAGAATTGGTGAACCACGCCATCAAGGTACAGAACTTTTCCATCACCACTAAGCTCTCCCTCTTGCTACCTCTTTATATTCACATCCACCTTCCTTCCTGACACCATCTCTAGCCACTGGTGACTATCTGCTTTCCATCTCTATAATTTTTGTCATTGTGAAAATGTTATTAAAAAAAAAAAAGAATTGGTAAAACTTATAACCTTATGAAACTTAATGAGCATGAATACAAACTTGGTTTATTACAGAAAACCTTAAAGATGATATAAGAGTTCTCCTACTTAAACTTTCCCAGTCACATTTAGAGTTGTCATTTGTATGAATGCAGTAAAACATCAGGTCATTGTGTGAATGATTGTATGGAACAATGTAAGTACCAGATGTTGATTTAATAAAAAAACACGCTAGGATCTGTTTTTTTATCATTGCTTCTCATCATCTCCTTTTCCCCATCATCATTATCCTTAGTACTTATTAAGCACATTTGTTATAAAGTAGCAAGTTTCATAATTTTGCTCTCCTTGTCATCCCTATCCATTCAATAAATGGTTTGGGTACTTCCCTCAAGTAAATGAAAGGAGCAGCTTAAAATTTATAATGGTTATTTCTATATACTTCTTAGCATAAATGTTTGTTACTTAGCAAGTATTGTATTGTTCCTACTATAATTTTAATAATAGGTACCATTAGTCTTAATGGATTTTACATATGAAAAAAAAGGCCTCTGGGAGCTATTGCAGTTCAAGTGGTTGAGCGCCTACTTCTCATGTATGAGGTCCTGGGTTCAATTCCCATACCTCCTTTAAAAAAAGAAAACAAAAGCCTTGATCTCTACATTTTTCTCCACTACAGAGTAAAGGATGGGTGGGGTTTGAGGTAGATTTACTGTGAAGTTAATGAAGCTTAAACCTCAGGGCCCCTCACTTGCATGACCTCTTGCAAGACTCTGAGAGAGGCCTTAGCAATGGGTTCATATGGTCATATTTCTTGTAGAATTTGTAAAACTTAGATATTTTATCAGCAATCCATTAAGACCCTTGTCTTTTTCCACTCGGTATGCTGTTCATCCTACTTCCTCCTCTATAGGGTGATATTGCTTCAAGGGGGTCTTCTAAATAGATGTCTAAGTTTCATTCTTCCCTTTCCCACTTCCCAGTACCTATTTCCATTCCTGGGTCCATGCGAACTCTTTTTCAGACTATTAAACCACATTCAGAGAATTTGAAATGTCCTTTGTCTTCCTTTAGAATTCTTACAGTTTAATTTAGAACTAAATATGTTGGTTGAAAGTAAATACTTATTCCATGAACCAGTTGTTTTGTAATGCTGCTGGTACATTTAAATTAATACTTTGTACCTTCATGAATTGCTTCAATTAGTAAGTCTTGAAATAACTTTAGGAATGCAAGTGTGTTTACAGGACCTCTTTCTTTAAAGGTCATTTGAAAAAGTTAGTGTAAATATGCTGAAATATTTACAGGAATGGAAATTTTAAAACTAATTGTTATTTGTATTATCTTGTACTTTTCTCTCTCTTCAGTTTGTATACACTGTGATAGTGACAGGCTACTTTAGATATAATTAATACTATCCATGCTTTCATCTATTATAAGAGTTTGGGAGAATTGAATGCAACTTTGATATCTACCTTATTCATTACTTTAAGTACTTTATTTATTATGCCTTTAGTTTTCCTAATAGGACTTTAGTAAATCTTCAAATTTTGGGTAGATCGATTTTTAAAAGGACATGGAGAGTAAATGCTTTTATTTTTTTTCTCCTCTACAATGCAAGGGAATGAGGAATAAAGAGATTTTGCATTTGCATGATTTAAAAAGTTATTTTAAAGTTTATTTTCTAAATGAGGAAGGAGAAATAATAGAGGATGAGACTTGGTTGTAAGAAGGAAAACCAAAGGTAGGCAAAGGATATGGTAGGAAAAAGTTAAAAAAAAAAAAAAGGGAAGTAAACCAGGAGTAGTTACCAGAAATAGTAACTCTGAGCTTTACTTTCTTTTATTTACTTTTATTTATACTCTAAAAGTCTTAATAATGTCTGCAGGTATTTTGGAAGTTAAAACACAGCCAGCCTCAGCATTGAAAAATCAAAGTAGGAGTCAATGAGGATAACCCAGAGTATTTTCTCCTACCGGTAATGAAAGGCTTTGATGGTATCAGTATATACATCAGTGCTCTAAGGATAACTCGGTTTCCAGTAGCTGTTACCCATACAGCAAGTATTTAAATGGAACTTATGGGTCAGAGTTGGTGCTTTTTCTGTTCTCTTTTTTGTGTTGTTAGTCATAAGGGAAAAATACTCTTCTGTTACCAGCTAATTGTTTCATTCCTTTGTCTCATTTTCCTTATCTGCCTACTAGACAGATTTTTAAAAAGAGATTGGAGAATAGAAGAAAGGGTTTAAATTGTTTTTTGGCATCTGTCAGAAGGACTTGAGCAGGGCATGTCTTTTTGGCTCTTCTTCTAAAAACACCTGTTAGCAAGGGCTAATGAGGCCAGGTTAGTATGTTTGATCCCCAGTTAGGATCTATGTTATATTCAAAAGCTTGTCTCTAAACAGTCAAATCAAATGTGTGCCTTTGGATGTGAGGATAGATGAATACAAACCTATCTTAAATCTGGGAAGAGTTCAGAGTGTAAACTGAAGAAGGACAGCCCATTGCCCAAACTGGAAACCATGAAAAAATGCTTCAGCTAATCAAACATTCCTCAGTCGATTTTCCAAATCACCTAACCATTCACCTTGTTGATTTTGTCTCCCCAAAATAGCCATCACTAATCAGGATTGCAGCTTCTCACCTATGAACTAACATTGACTCAGTGATTTCTGCTGGCTTTTCCTCTCATACTTATGGGCCCATTCATGTGGATCTCTGAAATGATCTTGTTTGTATTACAGAGTTCTCATTTGGAAGACAATGAATCAGCAGCGTTACTTTGCTGTGAATGTGAAGAATCAGAAATCTTTAGTCATTCCAATGTATGTAGGTATATGCTTTTATATAGCCTTTTGTGATTCAAGTAAAAGCTTGTTGAGTAAATACCACTGGAATAATGCCTAATATTGCATCTATTTGGCCCACTCAGCCAATCAGATGTCCAATACCAGAAATACAAGTTGATCTGAATTTCCACAGTAGGACAGTAATTCATTCCAGTAAATGAAGAATATGATGTGAGCTGCTTGAAAGATAAACCTTCCTGGTTAAAGTGCGTATGATGAGTACTGGTGAAATCAGAGACTGAATGATTCATAGACTGAATTCTCTGCCACTTTTTCATATAAGAAGTTCATGAATATCACAACTGAGATGAGAACTTTTAAAAGACTACTCTGATCTTATTAGAGAGCCTGTAAGAAAAGTATTTGCTGAAGTGGTTGAACTTATTGGTTTAGGGAGGAGCAGATTCTTCCTGTGTTTTATTTCACTACTAATTCTAAATCTTCAGCTTTAGAACCTTCTCTAGTGAGCTTCTTCACATGTAGAAACTCTGCTTGGAATATTTCATATATCAGAAGAAGCCAGCCATTTTTGACAGTTAGATGAATGTCCAGTATCTACTTTACAGTGTATAAGAAAGTTATAAAACTACATGGAGGTCAGAAGGGAGATTGCTGGTCACTAAAGGAAAGTCACTTTATTCCAAGATTAGGGAAGTTTAATACAATTGGATAAGGAAATCAGAAAAATGATTTTTTTTAAATGCTAAAGAAACATGTGTAAATGGTAGCTATAGCACTGATATGCCACAAAGCCCTGGTGATGTCAGTAAGAGCTCCATTGCCTTGAAGTATCAGCCTACTTAAAGCAAGCATCCATAGTCCCTTAACTACAATTCCAAAATCCAAAAAAGCTCCAAACACCAAGAGTTTTTCCATATGCTTTTTCACAAAACCTACCTAAAGTATCACAAATTATTTATAGCTTTTCTTTATCCCACATAAGGAGAATATACTTTCCTACTGAAATATGTGCTTTATAAAGGGATAATGCCTCTGATTGCATATAGTAATACATATAGTCCTAACATTTCCTGACTGTTGATAATGTTAAGCCAGAGCTAAAATCACTGGGCTGGGCCATCAGTCTGATAATCTCAAATGTAGACTCCCAAACTAACTACATTCTGTGATATATTTAAAATTTTATTTATCCAATAGGACTCTCGGCTTAGCTGTTGGCTTACTGAATATTGCCCAGAGAATCAGGCTGAAGTTAAATTGACTTTTATATATTGCAGTGGGCAGTGAGATTAGTCTGTAGTTTCTCACTATATCTTGAGATATAAATGAATTTCCCCTGAGTATTAAATGGCCTACTAGTTCATACACATGGTTCTACCTTAATAGAGTACTGGAAACATCTTGGAGGAAAAGGAAAGGCGGGGGAGAGTTGTGAATTGGGAAAATGAATGAGCTCTATCTGCAATTGGTAATTAGGTGTCTCTCTCACTGGACTGGTAAACCAAGATCTGAGGGGGTCAGGCTGCAAGAATACAGACCCAGCCACAGATATGTTAATGAAAATCAGAAATAGAGGCAACCAGCTCTTTGTGAGAGGCCCTGGTTTCTGACCTCTGCTTCTCCTTTCAACCCAGTACTGGTTTTACTTTATTTTATTTTATTTAATCTACTTGCTTCCCATTGGCTCTAAATTGAATTCTTAGTTGGCAATGGCTGATTTTAGTTGTACTGATCTTTGCCGTGAAGTTTATTCAGATTTGGAATGGCACTGTGAAGAAAGATTTTACTTAAGCATAGTTTTAGACTGTCACACCCATAGCAAACTGAACTACTCTTGGGATTTTTTATTTTATGGGATCTTCAAGATAGACATGTATCAAACTGAACTTTGGAAACATGGCAAAGCCTTTCCCGTTTGGAGAGTTGTTTTGTATCTTGCTATTTAATGAGTCATACTTCACAAACTCTAATAAATACAGCTAATATAGCATACTTTATATAAATTAAATTATAACATTTTAAAACTTAATTGGTGTTGACTGATTTGAGTTTTCCCATAATTTTACTGAACCCAGACTCTTCTAATAGGACAGCTGCCTTTATTAACTCTGGTTAAAACTAGGTTCTACAAATCTTGGTCATAAAAACTGGGTTCTATGTATGTCAGTACATTTATTCTACCTAGTTGGCACTCAAATGTTATTGAAGTTTCACCAGTGGAAAATCTACTCCTTGAAGTGAACTGTGCATACCATGTATATCACCACAGCATTGCTGCTCATCATGACACAATGAAGGTGACCACCATTTTAGGATCTTATTCACTTATTATATTGATTTTCCTGGTTACACATCATTTAGTTTTGATGAAGAGTCTGGAATGAATTCACCTATTGTGACTCACTAATAACTGGAGTACTGCTCATTTCCCTAGTGCTTATAAACATTAACAGATGAATTCACATTTTGCATATGACAAACTGAGGGTAGAAAGGTTATATTCTTTGCCCAAAGCAGGGGCAATACTGACATCAGATCTCAGCTGACAGCCATTAGTGAGCTCATTACTAGTAGGTGTCATCATCGTTGATGTGTCAGTCTCCTTATATAGCATCCTACAAGATTTATCTTGTTCAGTCTCTGGACTTGGACTAGCTCATTGTTTTGGCTGGCTTTTTCTTTGGCTGCTTCTTTTTAAAGAGACCAGTGTATAGGAAACATGAATATTTTTATGAAGTTAGACAGTTGTGGGGGAAAGGTGGCTAGCTGGTTTTCTCCCTTAGAAATAGCTGTTGTGTATATATATTTGCAGATTACTCTATATTGATTTATTTTTAAATTAAATTTAATTTAATTTATTTATTTTTAAAGAAGTTTTAAGTTACAGAAAAGTTACATTGAAATATATTGCTTTATTTTGTTGCCAGAATTTTTATTCATTTAAATCAGGTTTGTTGTTTTCCTCCTTCAGAGGCAAGAATGGTTATTAGGTACATTGCTGGTTCCTTTCTAATTTGAAGACATAACCTTAAAAATAAAAAAATAAGTAAGTTATTTGGAGAGCAAACTGAAATCACCCATATTTAATTTTCTTCAAAGGAAGTGGTATGGGATCTTATAACTGTTTGAAATATAGAAGTTAGCTGTTGTAAAGAAGAGGAGAAGATAAAGTCAATCACTGAAGAACTTCCTCTGCAATCATGGGATAATAGAAGTATGAACTTGGTTGATTGTATTCATTCATTCACTTATGCACGCATGCATTCACCAAACATTGCTTGACACTTATGTGCAAAGTACTGGGCCTAGGGCTGTGGGAGTTAGACATAAAATACAGACTCTACCCTCAGAGAATTAAAATTTCTAACCTTTAACAAATTGGGTCTATGGATATTCATGGAAAGCCATGAAATGGAGAGTATAAAATCATCGCATAGGATACATGAGAAAAAAAAAAAAAAAAAAAAAAACTGTGGGCAAGTGGAAAGAAATTTGGCTGGAGGCAAAGAAAGGATAGTTCTTTCTGGAAGTGGGCTGGCTGCCTTAGGTCTCCTGGGCTTTCGGGAAGGAGATGGGAAGAGTATGGAGAGGCCCCTTACCCTCTGGTCCTGCTCATCCTCCAGGCAACCAAATAAAGGAAAGAAGTAGTTACTCTCCCTGTTGCACAAAAAGTTGTTCAAGGCCCCCATAATGGGGAGAGGGACTGCATGCCCCAGAGTAAGGTGACATTAGGACTGGAAGAAATCACAGACAGGGTAATGGCAACAATAGAAATGACTGGAAGAAGACACTGGCCCTAGCTGCAGAGTTTCACCTATGCTTCAAATAAGAAGGAATATAGGCAGTGACTAAAGCAGGTTGAAGTGCTAGTGGCTGCGCAATCACTGAGACTCCTGAGGCTCCTTCTCATTCCTCACTTACCCCACACCTCCTGCCATCCTGCCTAAAAGGAGAAATAAATCCAGATGTGCAAGAATTCCAGTTATTGTGCTGTGGGGGCTCATCAGGAAACAATTGTGGAGTTCTTCCCCAGGCTGGTTGTCAGGAAAATTCTTGCTATATTAGTTTGTTTCCTACGAATAAAAATTATTTCTTTACTTCTTTCCTTTCCTTCTTCTTCCATCTCCTGTTCCCACATAGCCAAATAGGATGAGGAACCAATACAGGTGATTCATACTATTTTTATGGTCTGTTTTATTCCTTTGCTTGGTTTTATTATTTCTTCAGAGGGGATGCATTTTCCTTCTGCAGTCAAAAAAGTTTTTATATTTAGCCTAATGAAAGAAAGAGATTTTAACATTCTGGATTAATGAAAGAAAGAAAAAAAGCCACCTTCTGAAATCAAATGTGGAGAAGGCAGGAAAAAAGAAAGGAAATTTAAAATGTAAGAATTATTTAGTTTAGAATATTTTTTACATTTCTAGCATGTTGATTTGCATTGTCTTCTAGGGCAGGGCAGGGGCTCACAATACAACTGTTTCCTTTTAGATTTTAGCTCCTATGGGCTTTTTCACATGTAGTCAATTTGTGGAGTGGGAGAAAAGCTTTTTGGGTAAAGAGAATATTTAACATGACTAATAATTTCAAGATGAAGGACTTAAGAATGTTACAAAGTTATCAGCATAATAGTAAGCCCTAATTCAAGGCCTGCCATGGAGAGTAGCCTGTCTTTGTGGATCAAAGGTGGAAGGGACTTTTATCTTCAGGATTCTTCTGCAGCATCCTGTTTGGTTGGTTGGCTTTATGTAAGTTTAAGTGTCTTGGAATATTGTGTATGGGATGATCAAAACAATGATTGATTTGCTAGCTCTAAAAGGAAATCTGCCTTTGTAAGCCTCTGAGGATTGTGAGTACAAGCAAGGTGTTTGTGGTAAACCTCTAGATAAAATGGTAACAAACTGGTTGGCAGGAGGGTGGTGATGGTGTGTAGGTTGACAGCAAGTGCATTGGTCATTGCTGATGATTTGTATTTACTCCCTTTCTGCTCTCAGGGTTGTGTATATTTTCTTTTTTTTTTTTTCCCAGACTCATTTGCAGAAAAAACATTTTATATTAGTCAATATCCACAAATATAAAAAGAGGAAAAAAAGGAAAATTTGTTGCTAAGGAGATGTGAGTTTTATTATGAGTTTTAAATGGCCAACAGCAGATAGATGTCCCACCTGAGTTCAAGATTTTATGAAACATTTCTATATAATATCTACTGCATAGTAGAGGTTGAGGCACTTGGTCAGAAAAGGGCCTTTGTTTTTGTTTTTTTTTATTTTTGAGGTTCCAGGTGCCGGGGATTGAATCTAGGACCTCATATGTGGGAAGCCGGCACTCAACCACCGAGCTACATTGGCTTCCCTGAGTTAGTTTTTTCATTTGTTTTGCTTGTTATTTGTTTTTGCTTTTTCAGGAGGCAGTGCAACCGAACCCGGGACCTCCCATGTGGGAGGTAGGCTCTCAACCTCTTGAGCCACATCTGCTTCCTTAAAAAAAAAAAATATATATATATATATATATTTTATTGTGGGTAAAAATCAAAATTTTCACAATACATACCAACATTTGCAAAATGATATATAAATATATATGAATATATGTGCATTTGCTTACAAAACTGTTATTTATATATATAAATATATTTTAAGAGGTGCTTAGATTACCCAAAATATTACACGGAACCCACTGGGATTCCCATGTTGCCCACCTCCAACACCTCCCACCACATCCCACACAAACATCTCCCACCCTCAATGGACTTACACATCCTGGGGCCTTGCCAACAACCATAGACCACAGTTCACACCGTAGACCACACTCTGTCCCACACAGTTCTGAGTGTTGTGTGCTGATTTAAAATGGCCTACATCCGTTGCCACAACGGTACTCAGGACAACCTCCAAATCCCAAAGAAGCCTCTGTATTTCAACTGCTCGTACCCTCCCTGCCCCAAAAGTGTCAAGTGGCCACTGGCTCCACCTCATTGTTATAATTTCTTCCATTGCTAGAATCACCATATGTGAACAACAGAATACCATCAAGTCCACTCTAGTCCATAGTTCTTCCCCTAATCCTGAAATATATTTTTATTAGAGAAGATGTGAACTTAGAAAACAATAGTCCATAGGTTATATTAGTGGTATTTTCCCCATGTTTTCCCACATTCTTAACACCTTGCAATAGTGATGTACATTTGTTCTAGTTCATAGAAGGGCGTTCTTGTATTTGTTCTATTAACCACAATTCTCTTCCACTTCAGGGTTCACTGTTATTCAGTCTCTAGATTATTCTCTAGCTTTATTTCAGTTTTCATTTAGATCCTTTTCAGCCGTGAGGTTTTTTTTAAAAACAAATTAATTTTATTGATACATATTAATAAAGCATACAGTTCATCTAAAGTGTACAATCCATGGTATTTGGTATAGTTGTGCTTTTATCACTTCAATCATTATTAGAGCATTTCATTATTTCAATAATAATAATAAACAAAAAACATAAATCATCACCTCTCACTCTCTGTTTGCTTCCTCTGCTATGTATTTCTGGCTATTCTTACACATTTATTTATTTATTTTTAAGCAGTTTTATTGAGATATATTTGCATACCATACAAGCTATCCAAAGTATATAATAATGGCCTTTAGTATAATCACAATGTTGTGCATTCATCACCACAAAAAAAAATTTATTTATTTATTTATTTTTTTTTTTTTAAAGATTTTATTTATTTATTCATTTATCCCCCCCTTGTTGCCTGTGCTCGCTGGGTCAGCCAACCACGCCGTGCGGGCGGGCCTGCCCTCACCAGGAGGCCCCGGGAATCGAACCTGGGGCCTCCCATATGGTAAACGGGAGCCCCACTGATTGAGCCACAGCCGCTTCCCACAAAAAAAATTTAGAACAATTTGATTACTCCAAAAAGAAAAACTCCATACCCCATAACAGTCACCTCTCGATCCCTCTACCCTATCCCATCCCTACACAACCACTAATCTGATTTCATCTTTATAAATTGATTTATATTTACATTTTATATAAATGAAACCATATAATATGTAGTACTCTGTGTCTGGTTTCTTTCATTTAGCATAATGGTTTGGGGATTTTTTATCTGATATTAACATCTTGTAGTATTAATGTACATTTGTTCGCTTTCAAAGAAAAAGTCTTTTATATGCAATATTACCCATATTCATATTTCACATGAGGTTTTACTATGCTATACAGTCCCATGTTACATTTTTTTAGCTTTCCTTTTAGGAATATACATGACCTTAGACTTTCCCTTTAAACCACTCTCATACCTATATAATAGTACTGATAGTTACAAACATTATGTTGTGCGTTTAGCTTTTCTAGTCATTTCCAAAGGATAACACACAACCTTTTTACCAATTCTGCACAAATTAACCCTTAGCTTCCCATTCTCTAACCTCATTCTATTTTCTGGGGACCAATATTCAAGTTATTAACTTCATGAGATTACACAATATATTTAGTTCATAGTAGCACACTCATATAGTATTTGTCCTTTTGTGTCTGGCTTACTTCATCAACGTAATGTCCTCCAGGTTCATACATGTCATAAGTGTCACGACTTCATTTCTTCTTATAGCTGCATAATATTCCATCATGTGTATATACCACAGTTTTTTATCCATTCATCAGTTGATGGACATCTGAGTTGTTTCCATCTTTTGGAAATCATGAATAATGTCGCTATGAATATCGGTGTGCAGATGTCTGTGTCGCTGCTCTCAGTTCTTCTGGGTATATTCCCAGTAGTGGTATTTCCAGGTCATGTGGCAAATCTATATTTAACTTCTTTAGGAACTGCCACAGTCCTCCACAGTGGCTGTACCATTCTGCATTCCCACCCACAGTGAAGAAGTGTTCCTATCTCTCCATATCCTCTCCAACACTTGTAGTTTTCTGTCTTTTTAATACTGGCCAGTCTGATAGGTGTGAAATGATACTTCATTGTAGCTTTGATTTGCATTTCTCTAATCACTACTGATAGTGAACATTTTTTCATGTGTTTTTCACCATTTATATTTCTTCTTTGGACAAATATTTATTCCAGTCTTTTGCCTGTTTTTTAATGGGGTTGTTTGTCTTTTTATTGTTGAGTTGGAGCATCTCTTTATATATCATGGATATTAAATCCTTATTGGATATTTGATTTCTAAATATTTTCTCCCATTGAGTCGGCTGCCTTTTCACCCTTTTGACAAAGTCCTTTAAGTTGCAAAAGTGTTTGATTTTGAGGAGGTCCCATTTATCTGTTTTTTTATTTTGTTGTGTGTGCTTTGGGTGTAAGGTCCAAGAAACCACCACCTATCACAAGATCTTGAAGATGTTTCCCTACATTTTATTCTGGTAGTTTTATGGTCCTTGTTTTATATTTAGGTCTTTGATCCATTAAAAAAAAAAAAAAAAGATTTATTTTATTTATTTATGTATCTTCACCCCCTTGTTGTTTGCATTTGCTGTGTCTGTCTGGTTGTGTGCTCACCTTCCTTTTAGGAGGCACTGGGAACCGAATCTTGGACTTCCTGTGTGGGAGGGAGGCACCTAACCTCTTGAGCCACCTCCGCTCCCTGCTTTGTTGTGTCTCTCATTATGTTTTCCTCCTTGTGTCTCTTTTTGTATCATCTTGTTGTGTCAGCTCACTGCACCAGCCTGTTGCATCAGCTCACTGACTTACTCATCTTCTTTAGGAGACACTGGGAACCGAAACCAAGACCTCCCATGTAGTAGGCAGGAGCTTAATCACTTGAGCCACATCCACTTCCCATCTTTGATCTATTTTGAGTTCTTTCTTGTATAGGGAGATAGGGGTCCTCTTTCATTCTTTTGGTTATGGATATCCAGTCTCCCAGCACCATTTGTTGAAGAGATTGTTTTCTCCCGTTAACATGGACTTGGCAGGTTTGCTGAAAACCAGTTGACCATAGAGGTGATGGTTTTTTTCTGGACTCTCAATTGTATTCCACTGATTAATGTGTCTACCTTTATGCCAATACCATGCTCTTTTGACCGCTGTAGCTTTATAATAGGTTTCAAGATCAGGCAGTGAAATTCATCCCACATTGCTCTTCTTTTTTTAGAATGCTTTTGGCTGTTTGGAGGCACTCTCCTCTCCAAATGAATTTGGTAATTGTCTTTTCTATTTCTGTAAAGTAGTGTTGGAATTTTGATTGGTATTGCATTGAATCTGTAAATCAGTTTGGGAAGGATTGACATCTTCACAATATTTAGTCTTCCAGTCCATGAACATGGAATGACTTTTCACTTGTTTAGGTCTTCATTGAATTCTTTTAGCATTGTTTTGTAGTTTTCAGTGTATAGGTCCTGAACTTTGGTTAAATGATTCCTCCATGTAGCAGTTTGGTATTATTTATAAATTTGGAAATAGATACTGGATTATGTTTGTAAACTGGTCTGTTCCTCTGGGCATATTAGATTGTATTAGATTTCAGAGGTTTCACTTTTACTTGATTAAATTATGATTAAGGCTTTGATTCAGCTCTTGGTGGCCCAGGACTCAGAGAAATGACACGGCAAAAGAGAGAGTTGGAGTTTTTGATGCTGGAGTCCTGGGAAGTAAATACACAGGAGAAGAACACAGGAGTAGAGAGAGCTCCATAGACACAGCAGAGGCCCTGGGAAGAGAATGAGCCTGATAGCCTATGGCAACAGCTAAGTCTGGAGAAAACGAGCCCTGAGAGAGAGTCAAGACTTATCCCAGCCTGCAGATTGGAAGAAGCTGGGACCACAGAGCCATAAGAGCAAGAGGAAGGCTGAACCCTTGCAGACATCGCCTGCCATCTTGCTTCAACACGTAGCAAATTACTTTGGTTGAGAAAGTACCTCTTATGGTATCTTGAGTTGGACTCTTAAGGGCCTGTTAGCTGTAAGCTTCTACCCCAAATAGATACCCTTTATAAAACCCAACAGATTTCTGGTACTTTGCATCAGCACCCCTTTGGCTGACTATTACACTAGGTATTGGAGCCTTTTGTTGCTATTGTAAATGGAATTTTCCCCCGATTTCCCCCTCAGATCGTTCAATACTGGTGTACAGAAATATTACTGATTTTTGCATGTTGATCTTGAATCCTGCCACTTTGCTGAACTAATTTATTAGCTCAAGTAGCTGTTGTTGTAAATATATCAGAATTTTCTAAATACATGATCATGTCATCAGTGAATAGTGAGAGTTTTACTTCCTCTTTTCCTATGTGGGTGCCTTTTTTTTTTTCTTGTCTAATTGCTCTAGCTAGAACTTCTAGCACAATGTTGAATAACAATGGTGACTGTGGGCATCCTTATCTTGTTCCCTTTCCCCTGTTGAGTATGATGTTCACTGTGGGATTTTCATATAAACCCTTTATCATATTGAGGGATTTTCCTTTTATTTCTATTTTTTGAAGTGTTCTTATCAAGAAAGGATGCTCGGGGAGCGGGTGTGGCTCAAGTGGTTGAGCACCTGCTTCCCACGTGGGAGGTCCCAGGTTCAGTTCCTGGTGCCTCCTAAAAACAAAAACAGCAAGTAAACAAAGGAACCAACTCAGGGGAGCCAATGTGGTTCAGTGGTTGAGCACCGGCTTCCCCCATATGAGGTCCCGTATTTAATCCCTGGCCCCGGTACCTCAAAAAAAAAGAAAAATAAAAGGATGCTGGATTTTGTCGAATGCCTTTTTTGCATTGATTGAGGTGATCATGTGGTTCTTTTTTCCTTCAATTTGTTAATGTGGTAAATTATGTTAATTGATTTTCTTACGTTGACCCGCCCATTCATACTGGGAATAAATCCCACTCACTCGTGGTATATAAGTCCTTTGATATGCTGCTGGATTCTATTTGCAAGTATTTTGTTGAGAATTTTTGCATCTATGTTCATTAGAGAGATTGGTCTGTAATTTTCTTTTCTTGTAGTATTTTTTTCTGGCTTTGGTATTAGATTGATACCGTAATGTGTTGGGATATTTTATCTTCTCTTCAATTTTTGGGAAGAGTTTAAACAGGATTGTTCATTCTTTTCGAAATGCTTGGTAGAAATCACCTGTGAAACCATCTGGTCTTGGACTTCCCTTTGTTGGGAGACTTTTGATGACTGATTCAATCTCTTAGTAATTGGTTTGTTAAGTTCTTATATTTCTTGTAGCATCAGTGTAGGTTGTTTGTGCATTTTTAGGAATTTGTCCATTTTATCTATATTGTCTAATTTATTGGCATACAGTTTCTCATAATATCCTCTTATTTTTTATTTCTGTGGGGTCAGTCATAACTTCCCCCTTTCTTGTCTGATTTTTTAATTTGCACCTTCTCTCTCATTTTCTTCATCGTTCTAGCTAAGGGTTAGTCAATTTTGTTGATATTCTCTAAGAACCAACTTGGTTCTGTTAATTTTTTTGTTGTTGTTCTCAATTTCATTTATTTCTGCTCTAATCTTTGTTATTTTATTCCTTCTGCTTACTTTGGGAACAGTTTCCTGTTCTTTTTCTAGTTTCTTAAGCTATGTAGTTAGGTCATTGATTTTTAGCTCTTTTTGAAAAAAAATATTTATCTTATTTATTTATTTCTCCCCCCACCCCTCATTGTTTGCGCTTGCTGTCTGTCTCTTTGTCTGATTGTCATGTGCTCTCTGTGTCTGCTCGTCTTCTTTTTAGGAGGCACTGGGAACTGAACCCATGACCTCTCGTGGGAGGGAGGTGCCCAATTGCTTGAACAACATCCACTGCTAGTTGTGTCTCTCTGTTGTGTCACTCATTGCGTCAGTTTGCTACTCCAGTCCCTCGTTTCAGCTTGCTGTCTTGCTTGTCTTCTTTAGGAGGCACTGGGAACCAAACCCAGGACCTTCCTTGTGGTAGGCGGGCACCCAACTGCTTGAGCTGTTTCCCTAGCTCTTTTTCTTTTTAATATAAGCATTGAGGGCTATAAGTTTTCCTGTCAGCACTTCTTTCACTGCATCCCATAGGTTTTGATATGTTGTATTCTTGTTTTCATTCATCTCAAGATATTTACTGATTTCTCTTGCAGAATGTGTTTAATCTCCATATATTTGTGAATTTTCCCTTCTGGCTGTTGTTGATTTCCAGCTTTATTCCATTATGATCAGATAAAGTGCTTTGTTTAATTTCATTTAAAAAAAAATTTTTGAGGTCTGTTTTGTGACCCAGCATATAGTCTTTCTTGGAGAAGGATCCATGAGCACTTGAGAAGAATGTATATCCTGCTGTTTTGGGTTACAGTGTTCTGTATATGTCAATTAGGTTTAGTTCCTTTATTATATAATTCAAGCTCTCTGTTTCTTAATTGATCCTCTGACCAGATATTCTATCCAATGATGAGAGTAGTATATTGAATTCTCCAACTTTTATAGCAGAGACACGTATTTCTCCCTTCAGTTTTGCAGTGTTTGCCTCATGTAATTTGGGGCATTCTGATTAAATGCATATATATTTATGATATTTCTTCCTGGTGAATTTCCCTTTTTTTTAATATGTAATGTCCTTCCTTGTCTCTAATAACAACTTTACTATTAAAATCTATTTCTTCCAATATAAGTATAGCTACTGCACATTTTTTTGTTGTTGTTGTTAGTGCATGCATGGAATATCTTTTTCCAGCCTTTCACTTTCAATCTATTTGTGTCCTTGGGTATAAGGTGAATCTCTTATAGACAGCATATAGATGGCTCATATTTTCTTATTCATCCTGCCAGTCTTTGTCTTTTAATTGGGAAGTTTAATCCATTAACATTCAATGTTATTACTGTAAAGGCTGTCTTCACCCATTTTTACCTTTGGTTTTATCTGTCATATCTTATTTTCACCACTCTTTTTACACTTCTAGTTACTTTTTTCTGATATACTCTTCATTTCTAGACTCTCTTCCAAGCCTCTCTCTCCTGTCTTTTATTTTCGGGCTGTGTCACTCCCTTTAGTATTTTCTGCAGTTCCCGTCTCTTGGTTACAGACTCTCTCAACTTCTGTTTATGTGTGAATATTCTAAACTCGCCTTCATTTTTTGAAAGACAATGTTGCTGCATATAAGATTCTTGGATGGCAGTTTTTCTCTTTCGGTATCTTAAATATATCGTACCACTGCCTTCTTTCCTCCATGGTTTCTGATGAGAAATCAACGTGTAATTTTATTGGGCATCCCTTGTATGTGATAAATCTCTTTTCGCTTGCAACTCTCAAGATTCTCTATCTTTGGCATTTTACATTCTGATTAGTATGTGTCTCAGAGTAGGTCTATTCAGATTTATTCAGATGGGAGTATGTTGTGTTTCTTGATGTGTATATTTATCTGATTCATTAGGGTTGGGAAATAAATATGCATACGCATACGCATACTTTCTACATTATTTCCTCAGATATTCCTTCTGTCCCTTTTTCCATCTCTTCTCCTCCTGGGACACCCATGATACATATATTTGCATGTCTCTTTCCCTCATTTAGTTCTCTGAGACCCTGTTCAATTTTTTCCATTCTTTCCTTTATCTGTTCTTTCATATGTTTGCTTTTGGAGACCTTGTCTTCAAGCTCACTGATCCTTTCTTCTGCCTCTTCAAATCTATTATATGCCTCCAGTGTATTTTTAATTTCATTTATTGTGCCTTTCATTCCCGTAAGATCTGCTGTGTTTCTACGTATGCTTTCAAATTCTTCTTTGTGCTCACTCAGTGTCATCTTAATATCCTTAATCTCTTTAGCCATCTCATTGAATTTATTAAGGAAATTTGTCTGAACATCTATAATTAGTTGTCACAATTCCTTTATGTTATCTGGAGGCTTAGTTTGTTCCTTTGTCTGGGCCACATCTTCCTGTTTCTTGGTATGGACTTTTTGTTGTGTCTTGGCATCTTATTTCCATGATGTACTTATTCTGGGTTCATTTTCTCTCTTTAGTCCAGGGATATCTATTTGATTGGCTTTTGTACTACAGCCCCTCTTTGATACTTGGTTCACCTTTGTTCTACCCTTTCTTTTAATGTATTTTAGTATCTTTTTAAAAGTTAACACATGCACATAGTATGAAATTCACAAAATACAATAAAGATAAACAATAAATACTAAGTCTGTCACACATCTGCTCCTCAACCCATTGCCCTGCCAATCTGTTGCTCTCCCTAAAGACAATCCTATTTTTAACTTTTATGTATATTACCAGATACATACAGTCTAAGCATATTTAAGCATCTAGGTATTTTTTTTTTTAGACAAATGATACATACACCACTTTGAACCTTGGTATTTTTCTTAACAATATATCTAGGGAATGATTCCAAATTAGTTTATATGGAAACACCTCAATCCCCCACCAATGGACATCTAGGGTATTTCTAATTTTTAAATTTCTGGACAAAAATTATGGGCATTTAGAATATTGATAGATATTGCCAAACTGTCCTCCTTGGAGGTTATTCTAATTTACACTCCACCCATGAGTTAAATATTTGAATATGGTTAAAAGGGGATATTTTACTAGAATAAAAAAATTTTAATACCAAAGGTTGCATAACAAAAACAGTGAACTCTAGTGTAAATCATGTACTGTAGTTAATAGTAAAACTGTAACAATATTGTTTCAGCAATTATAATCAAGTTGTTACCACATTAATGCAAAGTGCTAATAATAGGGAAAATTGTGTGGGTAGAAGAGTTGGTATATGGTGACTATTTTCTGCATGATTTTTCTGTAAACTTACAACTTTCTCTAATAAAATTTTTAAAAATAAGGAACACATGGTCAGTGGTAAAAAATGTGAAAACAAAATGACCACCAACAAAAAAAAGATACACAATGGCTCTTTGACATATGAAAATATATTCAATAGCCTTCATAACCAATACTATTTTTCACATCTCAGATTGGCAAAGATCAGAAAAATTGATAGAGCATTAGGTTGACAGGGGTATTGGGAAATAGCTTTGTAACAAAAGGAGAATCAAAACACAAAGAAGAAGACCTTAAATATATTTTCATACAGAATAGTGAGGATATGAAGGGCTTTTAGAGTGTCAAAATTGTCTTTGACACTTCACTATTGATTCACTTTAGGTGGCTGATTACTATTGATTCTCTTTAGATGATTTATAATAACATAATGCAAGATTCTGCAGAGTTATAACTCTAGATTAGAGTCTCTTACTCTATCCTCTCATCTTAAATACAAGGGATAAAGAGGCTTTTTATCGGGAAGCGGCTGTGGCTCAATCAGTAGGGCTCCCGTTTACCATATGGGAGGCCCCGGGTTCGGTTCCCCGGGCCTCCTGGTGAAGGCAAGCTCACCCGCACACGGCATGGTTAGCTGACCCAGCGAGCACAAGCAGCAAGGGGGGGATAAATGAATAAATAAATAAAATCTTTAAAAAAAAAAAAAAAAAAAAAGAGGCTTTTTATCATACATACCCCTCTACCTTTTTCCTACCATGTAAGCCTGGGTCTCTACAGGCTATTGTGAAGAGCCTTGGAACTGGTTAATGTATAGATTATATTTATAGAAGTGACCAGTGGTCTTCTGGGGAGATTTCTTACCCAAACTGTATTAAGCAATTGTGGCATTCAGAATTTATGGCTCTTCCTGTTATAGGGTGCGTATAGCAAATAAAAATTAAAATCCATTGACCATTAATCAAATGTGATGTCGCTAGTGTAGTAATCATTTAAATCCTACCATGCAAAGTTATATCCAGGTCTTATAATCAGCTCCATCTCCCATTAAGTCAGACTTTAAAGCATTACTACTTCATTTCCTTCCCCACTTAGGGCTACACGGGTCTGCTTCTATGCTTCTACCTTGAACTGATTAAACTAGCTTAATCTAGAGCAGCTTCACAGGCACTATATCAACAGCAGAGCAGAACTGGACTGAGCACTTCCATCACTGGCTATATTCACACTTCTTTGCCTGACCCCTGTGTCTTAAAGGCATGATGTTAGTTTCCATTTCTTGTGTATATGGTTACCTTTCACTCATTCTTTCAACAGGTATGTACAGAGCACCTCCTATGTGCTAGAAACTGCGTTGGGTGCTGGGAATATAGTGGTATATATACAAACATGGTTCCTCCCTTTGTGGAGCTTATAATCTAGTGGGGAAAGGTGGCATTGAACAGCTAGTTATCAATAAACTTTTAAATTATGATTGTGATAAATTGCACAAAGTGGAATGTTCACCACGAGAGAACTGATAACAAGCAGGCACCTAACCTGGATGGGGAGTGAGGGTTAGTGGTCAAGGGAGGGCTTCTCTGGGTGCTTTGAGTTGTGCTCTGAATGATGAGTAGAAGTAAGCCAAGGATGGGTGAGGAGAGCAGGGAAAGAAGAACTTACAGGTCAGGAAACATGTCACATTCAAGGAACCTATAGAATGCCAGGGAGGCTGGAACTAAGAAAGTAAAGGCGGAAAGAACACAAGATGATGCAGGTGAGGTCAGCAAAGGCCAGATGGTGCAGAATCTTGTAAGCTAAAGATTTTGGTCTTTATCCTTTGGACAATAAGCAGCCATTGAAGAGTTTTCAGCTGGTGAATGACCAGGTTGACACTTTAAAAAGACCTACCTTGGGGAGTACATGCCTGCTTCTCATGTATGAGGTACCTGGTTCAATCCCTGGTACCTCTACCTGGCTTCACTATGGAGAATAGGCTTCTGATATTTTTTCCTTTCGCCTTTTTTTTTTTTTTTTTTCCTTGAGATAGTTGGGGCTTTGTTTTCTTGTGATTTGGTTTGGTTTACTCACTTATTGGAAGATGGAGCTAAGAAGGGAGTTGACGGAAAAACTGACAGTTTGGTGTGGTAATGAAGAGTATGTGACCCTGGAGAAATTACTTTTCTTCTCTAAGTTTCAGTTTCTTCACTCAAAGAATGGAGATAATAATATACATACCTCATGGGGGGTTTTGTGAGGATTAAATGAGATTAGACCTGCAAAGCACTTATACTCAGACCTAAGACCTGGCACATTATTAATCTTTAATAAATGTTAGCCGATGTTAAAATTTTGATAATTTCATGCAGGGTTCAGCTACTTTTCTGACTGAGAACCACCCACTCTTGGTGGCCCATGGAGTGCCTTTCTATTCCTAGGTCACATGTAGACTTGTCTAACCACCACCATTGGACTGTAGGAATCTAGTGCAATCAACTAGTAGAGAAACACCATGCATTTGGTTTAATTTTACAAATATCATTTGGAAATGGAAATGGAAGCTGAGAAATGGTGGCTTGCTTTAATCCTAGCTATGGTTTTGCATAGATGCTGGCTTTTCACAAATGCCAGTGAGAGGGTTCTGTCACTTGCAAGAAACTCCACAGAGTTTGTTGCTTGGAAACGTCTGTGCCTCTTTGTTTCCCACAATACTAGGTAACTATGTAATGTGTGTAATTATGTTGCTGAGCAAAGCTTCAGGTTGATCAAGGTTAATTGTTGGCAGTATTTGAAATGTTAATAATGTCTCCCCCAAAATCGCTTTTCCGAAATAGATTGTTCCAGCTTCACAAAAGATTTAACTACCATTGATTTCTTCTTTCAGCAGGATGTAATTCTAGGCCTGGAAACAGGGACCTTCTGGTTTTAAAATTTTCTGAGGAATTAGTACACAAAAATGTACTTAGAATGCCCTTAAAATACACTTTAAAAATGTCCTTAGAAAATGTGTACTAATTCCTCTAAAGTTTGCTGCATCATAGGCTTACAGGGATCCTTACTGCCTGGCATTTGTTATCTTTAGCCTTTTCTTTAAAACATGTGTTTCTGTCTTTTATTTGTTTTTGTGGAACTAGGGAGAAAAGCCGAACATTCAGACTTTTTATAAAAGTCCTGGGGAGTTTGGGATGGGTGGGAATCTATTCTAAAGTTAACAGTGGGTTCAGACTCGGCTCATTTTGTGTTTAAATTTGCTTGTAGCTTAACAACATAAAAGGACAGGATTTTAAAGGGAGTTTGCTGCCAAGTACTACAAAGGGAAAATTTAATAAAAGTGCCTTATGTAGTCAATGAAATTTCATTGTAATCAAGTTCACTTACTGAATTTGTCAGAGACTTCCTGTGGTGAGATGGTTCACAGATGGTAAATAATTCCATTTTTTTTAAAAAGTGAGCTTTCTCTTGTCCAAAATGATATTTCCACTTGTATAGCTGCCTTTTCTATCACTCAGTGCTCTAAATGTAGGCCCCAAAGCATCAGTTAAATTATTCTGGCAGCGGAGAAGGTGTTGGGTGAGAAAGGAATTGGCCTGAAATAAGTCTTTACCCAGTTGTTGCAGGAAGATAAACAGAGGTTATACTATGCATAACTATCTTCTTAAAAATAATTGTTATGTAATACGACTTATAGTATTGCTACTGCAGCCTAAAGTGGTATGCTCTTCCAGTGATCAAGAATAATGTTCACATACAGGTGCTACAGCTATGCTGGCATATTTTTTTTTCTTTTCTTTTTTTTTAAGTACGGGGGCCAGGGATTGAACTTGGGACCTCATATGTAGGAAGCCAGTGCTCAACCACTGAGCCACATCAGCCCCTATGTTTGGCTTTTGTATGCATTCATTCTGGCTTTTTCTACCCCCCCCCATTTATTTATTTATTTATTTATTTACCCCTTTTCTTTTTACCTGTATTCTTTCGTATGTTGTTTGTGTTTGTTCTGCCCAGCTTCAAAAAGTTATCAAGTTACAATGCATGTTACCTGGAAATTCCTGGGAACTGAGCATTTTATTACTGTGGAAATTTGTTTACACCATTTTTAGAAGAATGACAAAGAGAGAAACCCAAGTTTATTTTATTGCTGTTGACTATTACTTAAAATAGAAAAAGGAACTTGATCCTTAAACTTTTTCATCAACCACTTAGTATGTAATAGGCACTATTCTAGTTAAGATACACTTGGGAACAAAAACAAAAATTCATACCCTTATGAAACCAATAGTCTGATGCTTGTTACTATTTTACTCTCTGCCTCTGCCAAGGAAATAATCAGACCTGGGTTCAAATTCTAGCACTACTACATATTGTCTGTGTCCTTGGGAAGTTACTTCCCCTCTCTGAGCATCTTACTTGGAAGAAGCCTCAGAATTATACTCATATCATTTATATGAGTATTTCAGAAAGCATTCATTGCATTGGTTCTGTAAGAGGAATTTCCGTTTAAATTCTTGGGAATATTTAGCAGAGCCTTGGGCAGAATAACTTAAGGAAATTTTGTCCAAGGATTCACCCATATGCGTTTTCTGGTGTGTGTTTTTACAATTGGCTTAACATCATCAACAAGTTGTAGTGTGAAAACCAAGGACACATGGGTTTATGTTTATAGGAAGAGCTTTTTTAGTCTTACACATATCACTTCAGAGTTGAGGGGATTGATAAAGGAAAAGGAAAAATAGAATTGTCTGGGTGGATAGCTGCTCCTTTTTAGTCTGGTCTGGATCTTTTCCTTTTGGGAGCTGTTATCTATTCTACTCCACGTGATTCTGGTGGGGTTGGAAATCATGTAGTCCTGCTTTTCTTCCACTGGATTGGATGTATGACTCAGGCTGGTCAATCAAAGTATCCCATTTCCCTGGAAACCATGATTGGTGCAAGGTGGGCTCATGACCCAAGCGGGCCCAATCAGAGTCATCCAGTGAAATTGATACTGATGCTGGGTGTGAAAAAGGATTAAGTTGAGTTTTTTTCTGGACTCTCTGATTAAGAGGATGATGTGTGCTTAGTATGATTGGTGGCAATCTTATGACCACATGGAGACAGTATGCCTAAGAATAAGAAGAAAACAATATCAAAAGAGAGAGAACTAATATCATTACATTTATGAATCTAAAACCACTCACTTGAACCTGCCAGTTATGTGAACCACTACCTTTTTTGTATTTCTTACAGCAGATTGCCTCCAAATGAAAACATCTTTTATAATATAACATCCTTATCTATTATCGTGTATTGTGGTAGTCATTAGTATTTGCCAATATTTCTAGTTCACCTCTTCCGGATACAGGTGGGATTGTACTTCTCTGTCATCATTGCATGGCCATATGACTTGTTTTTGCAAATGAAATGTAAGTAGAAATGATTTTTACCATTTCTGGGTGGTAGCCTTTAAGTCTGAAGAGCGGATACATGATACATTATATTCCCTTGTCCCTTCCATAGTGACTAGTCATGTTATACTACATGTCTAAGATAGACATGTGGTAAAACAAGAAATAAACCAGTGTTATATTAAGCTTCTAGGATTCTGATGCTGCATTATTGCAGTCCATCTGGTTGATTCAAGTATGGAATACATTTTTCTATATTAAATTTTTCTAAATATTTGTGGAGAAAATATATTTTACTATAACCTCTAAACACACCAATGTCCACAAATATTATTAAAATATTTAGTATATGTGGTATTCTGACTCAGTATAAAGAAACAGGCTAGAGGTAAACAGCAGTGTTTCCTTGTGTATCATACAGGAACTAAACCTGCCTTTAGGACTGTGACCTGTGACCAAATTATAGTTGCCTCATTAAATATCATGTGGCAGGACAAGGTCTGTAATGATAGGTGTTTAAAACCCAGACACTGTAAGCACTCTTGTCTTGCCCATGACAGTTCATCTTAGGGGCAGGGCAATGATGGCATCTCCCTAACCAGCCTTGCTATCTGAAAATAAAGAGATCAGGCAAGTAGAAGGAAGTGGTTCAAGGACCGGTTGAACAAAAGCCTGGTTTGCAGCCATGTAGTATCAGTGTTGAGGCCTTGAAAGTAACAGAGTTATTAGCAGATAATCATCAAGGAAGGTACTTGTAGTCTGGCAAAGTGAGTATATAATACAGGCAGCAGTGAGCTCTGTGGGCATGAACATCCTCCCTGAGCCAAATCAGTGTATTAGAGTTAATACCATTTGTTTGTGTCACATAAAACATGTCATCCCCTCTCCCCTTGACCATGGACTGCAAAGGCAGATGTATAAAATGTTTTAACTGAAATTCTAGGGAACATTTTGTTTAAATATATATTTATATATAATCTTCTATATCTATATTGTACTCTGCAGCTTGTGTGAGGGGCAATATATTATATCATGGGCAGAGCACACTAGTGACCTGTCATTTAACTTTTGGTTACCTCAATTTCTTTACTTATAAAGTGGAAATAACATTTTTTTCTTCCTTATTTCTCCTGGAGTGTGCACATGGGAAAATATGGTATGTAATGTATTTGTGAAGACTCTTGGTTGAGAGTAATAGAAACTTGCATAAGTAGGAAAATAAATGTTATTTGATGGTTCATGTAACTGGGAAGTGTAAGGGGTGAATTTAAGGCATATTAAGGGCCTCAGACAATTTCAACTGAATACTTTGTCTTCACCACACGTCTGCTTTCTGTGTTGGTTTCATTCTCTGGAGAACCCTCCATATGAGGCAGTGAAATTATTCTATCAGCTTAACAACCCTAATGGTAAGATAACTTTTCTTCAGTAGTTCCAAAAGAAGGAGAATAGGAAAGGATGGTTCCCTGCAAAAAAAAAAAAAAAAAAAATCAGGGTACTAACAGAAGAGGGATTGGTGCTGGGTAGGCAGAAACAACAAATGGCCATTACACATAAATTCGCAGTTGTATAGTATAGCATTCACAATTGGTTGAATATCCAATATCCATTCTTTCCCACTATTCCTAAAAGGAAGTTGGTTTTGTTCCAATATTTGTCTTGTCCCTGTAGCCATATACCTTGAAGGTAACTGGTCCCCGCCCCAGCCTATTAATCCTGAGGGGATCCAGCACCTCCTTTGTTAGCAGTTGGTTTAGGCATGAGCATGTAAGGACAGTGATGAGAGGAAAATTTGATGGCCAGAAGGCTTCTGGGACAATGTTCTTTGTACTTAAAAAGATACAAGGGGGTGGATGTGGCTCAATTAGTTGGGCACCCGCCTCCCACACGGGAGGCCCTGGGTTCGTGTCCTGGTGCCTTCTAAAAAACAGGAGCAGACACAATGAGCAGACAGCACAATGAGCGAAAACAATGAGCAGGCAGACAATGGAGCAATGGGGGGAGGGGCGGGGAATAAAGTCACTACTGAGAATAAAAAAAAAAGAAAGAAACGAGGAAGAGCTATTTTCCCTAGTTGACTGTTGTTGGGTATATATGTGATAGACCTGGAATGTGTCATTCATCTTGGAACCATATTATCCTGAGGGCACTGGTGACACAATAAAGATGGCAGAGCAGAAAGATAGAGTACAGTCACTGAATTAACCAACTCTGGTCCCTTTGTTATGTAAGATGATACATTTCCTTCTATTTAAGCCATTTTAGGTGAATTTTTATTAATTGAGAATGAAAACATCCTGAATAATAAGTAGAGATATTATGTATTTCTCAATCTGAAAGGAAGCTCTTAGAGAGCTACATAGTTCCACTGGACCTACTACAGTGCCTTGCACAGAGTTGAAATTCAGTAAATATTTGTTAGAAAATGGGATTATGTTATATTTGCATTTGTAATGAAAGTATTAAAAATAAAGTACAAGGGGGGCAGGTGTAGCTCAGTGGTTGAGCATCTGCTTTGCATGTATGAGGTCTCAGGTTCAATCCTCAGTACCTCCAAAATAAATAAATAAATAAAGAATCTTGGTCATAACAATAGCTGGATACAACCTTAAGTAATAGATGCCTCAGAGCCTAAATTCCAGCAATAATACATTAAAATATAAAAATATCCAGGTTTCAACAAAAGATTATAAAACCCACAAAAGAAACAGGAAGTGATGGCCCAGGCAAAGGGAAAGATTAAAGCATTAGAAGCCATCAATGAGGAAGACTAGACCTGGGGCATTCCAGACAAAGACACTTAGAAAATGGTGTTAAATATACTCAAAGAGCTAAAGGAAAGCATGGACAAATAGCTAAAGGAAATCAAGGGAACAACAGAAGCACACAGAGAGAATATCTATAGAGAGTTGGAAATTATGAAAAGGAACTCAACAGAGCTGAAGACCACGATGACAGAAATTTAAAATTCCCTAGAGAGGTTGAACAGCAGATTAGAGTTGGCAGAAAAAAGAATCAGTGAACTTGAAGATAAGACATTTGAAACATTCAGTCAGAAGAGCACAAAGAAGAAAGAATGAAAAAAGTGAACAGAACCTGAGGAACCTGTGGGACACCATCAATATGTGCATTGTGGAAGTTCCAAAAGAGAATAAAGAAATGGAGAGGCAGAGAGAATATTCAGAGGATGATGGCTGAAACCTTCCCAGATTTAACAATAGAGATGAATATGCACATCCAAGACACTCAACGAACTCCAAACAGGATAAACCCTAATAGACCCATGCCACAGCATATTATAATCAAACTGTTGAATGCCAAAGATAAAAATTCTGAAAGCTGCCAAAGAGAAGCAACGTGTCGCTTATATAGAAGCCTCAATAAGATTAAGTGCCAATTTCTCATTGGCAACTGCAGAGGCAAGAAGGCAGTGGGATGACATTTTTAAAGTGCTGAAAGCAAAATAATTGATATCTAGGAGTTCTATATCTGGCAAAACTGTCTTTCAGAAGTGATGGTGAGATCAGGACATTCCCAGATAAACAAAAGTTGGGGGAGTTCAATCACCACTAGACTGGTTCCACAAGAGATGCTGAGGAGAGTTCTACAGGTTGAAAGGAAAGGACACTAGACAATAGTTTGAAGCCCTATCAAGAAATAAAGATCCTCTGTGAAAGTACCAACATGGGTAAATATAAATGCCAGTACTATTATATTTTCTATTTGTAACTCCACTTTTTACTTCCTGCATAATCTAAAAGGCAAATTCATAAAATGTAATGATAGTCAGTAGTTTTGGACTCATAATATATAAACATGTAGTTTGTTACAAGAATAACAAAGGTGGGATTAAAGGAACATACAGGAACATAGTTTGTGTGTGCTATTGAAGTTAAATTGGGTATCAAATAAACAAGATTGCTATAGATTTAGGATATTAAATTAAAGCCCCATGGTAACTACAAAAAAAGTATCAGAGAATGTGCAAGCTCACAGAGACAAAAATTAAGAGTACAGATTGCCAGGGGCTGGGAGTCAGGGGGTGCAGAGAGTTAATGCATAATGGCTGTAGAGTTTCTGTTGGGGGATATGGGAAAGTTTTAGTAATGGAAGGTGGTGAGGGTGCCACAACATAGTGAATGTGATGAATCACATTGAATGGTATGATTGGGAGTGGTTGAGATGGGAAAGTTTCTGTTGTATATATGTTTCCACAATTCAAAAAAAGAAAGCAAATAAAGAGACAATGACGATTAAGTGCAATTTGTGATCCTGGATGGGTTCTAACAAGGGAGGTGGAAAGGCTCAAAAGGACATTATTGGGACATATGAAAAAATTGGAATATAGACAATAAGCTGTATGTTGACGTTAAATTTCTTGAACTAGATAATGGTACTTAAGGTGGTTACGTAAGAGAATACCCTTGTTCTTAGGAAATGTACGTAGCAGTATTCAGTGTTCAAGGAGCATGATGTGTACAAACCTATACTCGTGGGTTCAGAAAATGGATTGATAAATAGATGGGTAGATAGAATGAGATGGCAAATGTGGCAAAATGTTAAAATTGGTGGATCTGGGCATCTAGGGGGACTAGGGATACATTGAGTTGTCTATATGGGGTTTGTATTATTTTTCTAACTGTCCTGTAAGTTTGAGAGTAATTCAAAATAAAAAGTTAAAAAATAATAAAGCATCTTTTTTCTCCAATTCAGTGCAAAAGCTATTATGTGGGTGCTCTGCATGGTAGATATCTGCAGGTGGGCAGTGTGGTGCAATGTGGGATACTGGAGCTCAGGTAGGGTGAGGAAGGCAATTCACATGGAGGGAAGTAGCCTGGAGCTGGATTTTGGAGCCTGAGCAGGATGAGGAGAATATGTGAGATTGTGGCCATAGCTGTAGCCCAATATGAAGCTTCATTGTAGGGGCAAGCATCAGCCCAATACCAGGTGTTAGAGCCTGAGGAGGGTGGAGAGGGCATTTACACATAGAGAAATATTGTCCTGAGTGGGGTGAGGAAGGTATCTTACTGTTCTGGCAACTTTTGTATATTTTTGTAATTATATGTACCAAAAATGCACCTATTTCATTTTCTAAACTACAACGTTAACATTCCAAATGTCACTTTTTAAAATAGAAAACTATTATTTGAATTTATCACATGAAATTCCTCAAAGGCATACTTATCTGTCTAATTAAAGCATTTTGCCTTCACAGCAAGTCAGCTTATTTTTCTATAATGCATAAATATCATTAACTATAGTCTATTCTGCTTTTCATCTGTATAGAAAATATTTTTCATTTTAGTTTTCGGTGGAGTAGAACTGAAGCATTTAATTTTCTCACAATTGTTCTATGGTACTTTAAAAATTTTTTTTTCACAGGAAATCTTAAAAAAAAAAAAAAAAAAAGATCAGGGTCACTGGTGTCCCTCCTGAAGTCTTTGATTTTTGTGAGCAAAACTTTCTATCTACCATGAATACCAACACAACAGCATAGTATGATTGCAGTCACCATGCAAAGGTGATTAGCCCCATTTTATTGGTGATAAGTATAGTCAACCTAACGTCCCACTGTGATCTTCGGGCAGAACAAGAGCCAGGTTGGTTTTTAGAAAACCTGGAGCTGTATACTGTCCATTAAAGGTACTTTTGTGGAAATGAGGATTGGTGAAAACTAGGACCAGAAGACAGAAAAGTGAAAGAGTACCTGGCTCTTATGAAGTTTTTCCTCAATGATTATATAACATCATTTTAATAAAAGCTTTCAGTATCTAGAAATATAAACCACTTAAAATTTGCTTTATTTAATAAGGCTGAAGAAGTATAACACTTAACTAAATGTCAGTCTCAGTTGACTAAGTTGGTAGGTCACATATTCACTGGAAATGCAGGGGTGGGATAGTGTACAGTGACATAGCAGTATCTTTTTTTTAATTTAGAAGGCAAGATGCATTGAATGAGAGTACATTGGTGATACTGGCTCTGTTTGTGATCATACTGAGTCTGGTTTTTGTCCTTACTTAGCTACAAATTTGACCCAGGTTATTATTTAGCTCTTGTCTCCAGTTTCTCATGACCATAATTTCCAAGGTTTAGCAAATTTAGATATTCTTTAGGTTCTTATCATTACCTTGATTGGCTGGTTTGTTTGTTTGTTTTTAAGACCTTGTTGGAATATATTGGGCCAGAATTTTAAAGTCCTTACTCACTTTTCCCTTTCCTTACCTAGAAACTTTTTTCTCATAATTTATTCACTCATTCAATAAATATTTGTAGAGTGCCTTAAAATAGGTGCTTAATTTTTGCTAAATCCAGATAAGATGTGAATACTTGTAATTGTAATTCAAGAGAGACTATGATAAGTATGAGATGAAAGATTGAAGAAGGAATTTAGAAAAGAAGTGCTCACACCCACTTGGGGGAAAGCAGACTTTGGTTAGATTAGAAAATTTTCTTCCTATAAAGTAGGAACTGAGTCCTTGATGAAAGAGGATCAAAGCAAAATCTGTTTTTGACTAAGGCTTTTCCCTGGGGCATAGTGCTAAGAATAACTTGAAATGATTTGGAATTCTGAATGAACCCTTTCAGATCCTTGTATGTATGATACATGAGAAAAGAAAACTTTAAGTGTCTGGCGTTCCAGTGGTTAACAGTTTCCTAAGTAGCAGAGGCAGAAATTGCTGCACTGTACAAGGACCCTTGGGGAGAGGCATCAAGGGGCTGAGTTCAATCTAATCTTAGTTCATATGCAGCACTCGGTATATCAAAAATTCAATGGAAATGTTTTGTTTAAATTTGCTTTATTCAGTAAACTGATGATAAGGAATGAAAGGAAACCTTGAGAAACACCTTCTAGTTTTTTGTTTTTTGTTTTTGTTTTTTTTTCATGATAAAGATCCTAAGCGTGTGGCCATCAAGCCCTTTCTTGTTAGGACCACAAAATGATTTACCTACTGGAGCTTACAAGAGTTTTTGTTTGTTTGTTTGTTTAACAATTTATTGAAATATATCATTCATACATGAACACACACAAACTGTAAGTGTTCAGAAAACATCGTGATCTTCCAAAACAAACATGCATAGCATCATACAGGGCTCCCACACATCGCCCCCCCACAAACACCCTGCATTGTTGTGAAACATTTGTTAACAAATCATGAAAGAGCATTGTCAAAGTATTACTACTAACTATAGTCCCTATCTTCCTCCCCTATACATTTTTTAAGGATTTATTTATTTACTTACTTACTTTAATCCATTTAATCCATTTAATCCAGTGTTAATTATTAAGTTATCTATGCAGTGGAATTGATATAAAGCCTGTATATCAGAGCTGACTATATTTAATATTTACATTGCTTTCATTGTTGTTCCAAGTAACTGTTAATGACTGCTTATTTCCTAGTGGACTATGCCTATTGAGTGTGACTCATCAGAGGTATGAAAATTGGAAATTATCACATTATAAAAATTCAATTCCATGGTACAGTCTTTGTGAAAGCACTTACTTTTCAGACTAATACTGAGTATGCAACGTGTGTACACATCATACACATAGATACAACTGTAAACTACCCTTGATTTTCTTCAAAGCTTGGTTTTTCTTATTGTTATTCTTTTAGATCTTGCAGAAAATATGGCATGAAAGCATTTGGTATGCCATCTCAGTTTACTTTAAGTGATAGTTTGCGAGGGTTTTTTTTTAATCTGTGGCATATTTTAGAGCTTTTATTTCATAGTTTAAGTTGACTTTAAGTTATATGAAATAATAGTGTGTACCGTTTCATTTTATCCACACCTAGTAGCCATGGTTATTCTTTTCATGGGATGTTCAAGGCATTATTTATTAGGAAGGCTATGGTTTATAGGAAATTAGGCAAGTGGTAAATATTTCCTGGTAGTTGCTCAGAGGTGTTTACTGACCAGGATGTTGTCTGAGGAATGCCTTTTTATATTGACCTTTGCTTCCAGGAATCACATTTTTATGGATTTGCTGGCACCTTCTATTGGTTCTTTGACTTTATGTGTACAGCTAACTCCTTATTAGGACTATATTAGCTTCTTCTTTTTCTTTTTTTTATATTTTTATATTAGCTTCTTAAGAAGAAATATTTAGGGGAGCGGATGTGGCTCAAGCAATTGAGCACCTGCCTCCCACATGGGAGGTCCCAGGTTCAGTTCCAGGTGCCTCCTAAAGAAGACAAACAATGAGCAGACAACGAGCAAAAACAAATACTAACAGGGAGCGGATGTGGCTCAAGCAGTTGAGTGCCCACCTCCCACATGGGAGGTCCCAGGTTCAGTTCCTGGTGCCTCCTAAAGGAAAAGAAACAAGCAGACAACAAGCAAAAAATAAGCAGACAACTAGCACAAACAATGAACAAAAACAATGAGCAAACAGATGAGGGAGCCATCTTGAGGGGAAAATAAAAATTTTAAAAATCATTTTTAAAAAAAGAAGAAATATTTAATGACAATATGAGTTGATATTTTCAAAGCTCTGCCTATTTATGTTAGAATCTGTAAATAGGGGCTTTCTGTCAGGATTACACTTCTTGCCCTTTATTGTTTACCTTCTTCCCTCCCCTTTCCTCCCCAGTTTTAGTTTGGGGGGGGGGAGATCTAGATTAACAACAACAAAAAAATTATTAACAGATAGTTTAGGGTAATTAACAAAATATATCTGACTATATCATAATAAGCTTCCTCTAGTTGTTTGGCTTGATTTTCAGAATTCTAATGACGTTAAGTATCACTGATGAGGTATACTCTGAAGTCTCTGAGGGTGGTAGAAGAGGGAAGGTTAGAGTTGAAGGAGAGGATGGAGAAGACAGTGGTAAAGTGGTAAATGAAAAACAATAGGAGAGGAATTCGGATGACTGAGTGCTTCTCTCTCATAAGAGTTTACTTTTCTTTTATATAGTATTTTGTTCTAGTTCTAGTTAGATCTCTATAGTGTAGGGGGGTGCTTTCTTGTTATATTAGAGTTGATGGGTTATCAAGGTTAATTGGGACCGTGAGTGTAATTAACATCTCTCTGCATTAGTTATCCATTTTTTCCTCTATCATTTATTTCCATTAATAAAATTTTAAAAAGGAATGTTTGTGCAAGTCTATTGGCAATTGGGCTTTTTATGATCAGTTTGTAAGCAAGGATCACTAGCTAGGCCTAACTTATATTAGGAATCAAGTCACATTCTGATTTCTAACTTCATATTTTTTCCTTTATTTCAGTGCCTAGAGGCTTTGGATTTAAAAACAAAAAGTGCTGAGTTAGCTTTTTAAGCCTTTTGTTTATGGAAGGAAGCCCAATAAAGTTAAGTGACATGTCTGCAATCTTAGAGTTAGATCAAGGAATTAAACTCCAGAGTCTTAAACATCTGATCTTCTTTTTATGATAGCCTGTTATATCTCCCAGCATTTAACTTAAATCTTAATTGTTCAATATTAACCACTGTAGTAGTTTGGTATTGTATATTAATTCCAAAAATAGATATTGGATTGTGTTTGTAAACTGGTTTGTTTTTCTGGGTGTATTAGATTATATTAGATTCAGAGGTTTCACTTTTACTTCATTAAATCAAGATTAGGGCTTTTATTTGACCATGTCATTAGGGCATGCAGGTTTGAGTCCCTACCCCCTTGGTGGGGGTAAAACAGACTCTCACACAGAAGTAAACACACGGAGAAGAGAACACAGAAGTAAATATACAGGAGAGGAATACAGAGGAATAGAGACAGCTCATTAGACATGGCAGAGGCCCTGGGAAGAGAGAAGATGACCTTGATAGCCTACAGCTACAGCTGAGCCTGGGAAGAAACAAGCTCCAGGAAGAGAGAGCGCCCTTCAGCCTTCGGCTGAGATCTGAAGACACTGGGACCATGAGCCTTAGGAGGGAGAGGAAGGCTAAACACTCACAGAGACTGGCAGCCATCTTGCTCCAACACGTGATAACAGACTTTGGTGAGGGAAGTAACTTACTCTTTTTTTTTTTTTTTTTTTAAAGATTTTATTTATTTATTCATTTATCCCCCCCCTTGCTGCTTGTGCTCGCTGGGTCAGCTAACCACGCCATGCGGGCGGGCTTGCCTTCACCAGGAGGCCCCGGGAACTAAACCCGGGGCCTCCCATATGGTAAACGGGAGCCCTACTGATTGAGCCACAGCCGCTTCCCTAACTTACTCTTTTATGGCCTTGTGACTGTAAGCTTCTACCCCAAGTAAATACCCTTTATAAAAGCCAACAGACTTCTGGTACTTTACATCAGCACCCCATTGGCTGACTAATACATCATCCAAAACAGAATTCTGCACCAATTAAGAAATAACACTCCCTTTTCCCTTCCCCCAGCCCCTGGTAACCTCTAATCTACTTTATATCTTTATGAATTTGCTTATTCTATATATTTCATATAAGTGGAATTATACAATATTGCTTCTTTTGTGTCTGACTTATTTCAGTTAGCATTATTTCTTTAAGGTCCATCCATGTGGGATGGAGCATGTATTAGAACTTCATTCCTTTTTATGGCTGAATAATCCATTGTGCATATATACCACATTTTGTTTATCCATTCATCTTGGGTTGTTTCTATCTCTTGACTATTATGAATAATGCTGCTATGAGCATTGATATACAAATATCTGTCCAATTCCTCCTTTCAATTTGGGACGTATATACTTAGAAGTGGAATTGCTGGGTCATATGATAATTCTGTTTAATTTTTTGAGGAGTTGCCAAGCTGTTTTCCATAGAAGCTGCACCATTTTACATTCCCATCAGGAATGAACAAGGAATCCAATTTCTCTGTATCCTTGCCAACATTTATTTTCTATTATTTTTAATCATAGCCATCTAAGTAGGTAGGAAGTGGTATCTCATATCATTTTGATTTGCATTTCCTAATAGCTAATGAGGTTGAGCATCTTTTTATGTGCTTATTGGCCATTTGTATATCTTTTTTGGAAAAAATATCTAAGTTCTTTGCCCATTTTTAATTAGGTTTTCTTTTTGTTGTTGAATTGTAAGATTTCTTTCTATACTCTGGATATTAAACCCTTTCAGATATATTATTACCAAAATATTTTCTCCCATTCTGTAGGTGGTCTTTTTACTTTCTTGAAAAAGTCCTGCGATACACAAAAGTTTTCAATTAGATGAGGTCCCATTTATCTATTTTCTCTTTTGTTGCTCGTATTTTAGTGTAAAATCTAAGAAACCATTGTATAATGAAAGGTTCCTGAAGATGTTTCTCCAAGTTTGCTTCTGGGAGTTTTAGAATTTTAGTTCTTATATTTAGATCTTTGATTATTTTGAGTTAATACTTGTATTTTGCACTGGATATCTAGTTTTCCCATTACCATTTGTTGAAGAAACTATTCTTTCCCCATTGGCGCACCCTTGTCAAAAATCATTTGGCCACAGATGTGGAGGTTTATTAAGAACTCTTAATTCCATTGCATTGTGTTAGAACACACTATTTTGACTACTGTAGCTTTGTAAAAAGTTTTGAAATTGGGAAGTTGTGAAGCTCCAACTTTGTTCTTTTTCAAGATTGCTTTGGCTGCTCAAGGCCCCTTGCATAATTCCATATGAAACTGAGGATTGGCCTTTCCATTTTTGCAAAAAGGGCTGCTGGAATTTTTATTATGATTACATTGAATCTGTAGATTGCTTAGATAGTATTGACATGTTAACAATATTAAGTCTTCCAATCCATGAACATGAGATGTCTTACCATTTAGTTAGATCTTCTTTTCTTCTTTAATTTCTTTGAGCAATGTTTTGTAGTTTTCAGTGTACAAGTCTTTCACCTCCTTAGTTAAATTTATTCATGACTATTTTATTCTTTTAGATGCTATTGTAAATGGTATTTTCTTGATTTCCTTTTTGGATTGTTCATTGCTGGTATATAAAAACACAACTGATTTTTGAGTGTTGATCTTGTACCCTGCAACTTTGCTAAATTCATTTATTAACTCGTTAGCTTTCTCGTGGCTTCTTTGGGATTATCTTTGAATAGAATCATGTCATCTGCAAACAGAAATAGTTTTACTTCTTCCTTTCCAATTTGGATGCCTTTATTTCTTCTTCCTGCCTAATTGGCTAGTACTTCCAGTACACTATTGAATAGCTTTGGTGAAAGTGGGCATCCTTGTCTTCTTCCTGATCTTAGGGGGAAAGCTTTCAGTCTTTCACCATTGAATATGAGGTTAGTTGTGCAATTTTCATGGATGCCCTTTAGCATGTTGAAGAGCAGATTCTTAATTTACTCATCTTTCCCTATCTTTTTACACTAAGGTAGCTTCCAAACTGTTCACTATTATGAATAATCAGCAATTGCTATCATTATACATAGAACTTAGAAAATTTAACAGGAAAAACATACTACAGCATCTTTATTTTAATTTTTGTTTCTTTCATTTTAAGCTAAACATTTTCACTTCCTTTTCAATCATTTGCATTTCTTTTATGAATTATCTGTTACTAGTCTTTGTCCATTTTTCTGGCAGAGTGTTTGCCTTTTTCTTATTTATTTGCTGGAATTCCTTGTTTATTGAGACTACTAATCCATTGTTTCATATATGGTGAAAATATTTTTCTCAGTTTATCATTGGACTTTACATTTTTATTTTTACTCCTTCCTGTCCTCACTTTTAAAAAATATGTCTGGCATGGGTTTTTTTTTTTTTCTTTTTTTTTCTTTTTGGCATGGTTTTAAAATGCATGAATAGGGAAGCGGCTGTGGCTCAATCAGTAGGGCTCCCGTTTACCATATGGGAGGCCCCGGGTTCGGTTCCCGGGGCCTCCTGGTGAAGGCAAGCCCGCCTGCACGGCGTGGTTAGCTGACCCAGCGAGCACAAGCAGCAAGGGGGGGATAAATGAATAAATAAATAAAATCTTTAAAAAAAAAAAAAAATAAAATAAAATAAATAAATAAATAAAATGCATGAATATATATTTAAGAACAGATATTCAACCCTGTGAATATAGTTTTAAAAATTGAATTATATACTTTAAATAGGTAAAATATACAGTATGTAATTTATATCTCAATAAAAATGTTTTAAAAAATAACACATATATCAGGTATTGGGATATAAAGACAAAGAAGACATAGCCCCTCCTTTAGACAGCTCACAGTTTACTTGAGTCTTTTTTACATTTTATGTTCTCCTAGAATTGGAGGTAGTTATTACTACTCCCTCCCTGACATTGCTTATGTTGGATATATGTAATTTCCTTTTTTCATTAAAAAATTTAAAAACACTTCTAAATGTAAGTTAAAATAGTCTCAGTGGAAAATAAAACTTTTTAGGTATTTTATACTTGAGGTTATATAAATTACTAGAGAATTATGTTGTGAAACTTGCATCAAACTATTTGCATTCCATTTATAAGTACTTCTATCTTATATGTGAATAGTAACACCTGTTCGCCTTATTTTGCTGAATACCTTTTTACATTTTTATTCTTTAAAGACTGATGCTTATCAAATAAAAGATCATAAGAACTGATTTTTTTTTAATTTTAAGAAACGAGTTGATATCAAGATAAATATATAAACATGCATTGCTTTTCTATATTGCCAGCAATAATTAGTTCAAAACATAATGTAGAATAACCAGCCAGAACTGGCACGAACAACTTTCTCAGGGCTTCAGAAAAAGTTAATGGACTGCAGTTACAGGGCAGGTGAGCACCAAAACAAGAAAAAGGCTTCTTAAAAGCAGTAGGATCTCATGGCATACTGGCTAGTCCTAGTTCCAAAGGGAACAGAGTGACCCTCGTGCACATTCTGGGAGCATATATGTCGGGGCTAATCTGTCTGGTAGTGGCCTGAGGGACTTGACCTGCATATAGAGGGCAGCTCAGAGAGCTCTCCTACAGAACACTGTGGGATAGCAGTCAAGTGATGCTCCCTAGGGCAAGAGATTGTTGGCTGTAGGATATACAGTACAGTGCCCAGAACATGAGGAAACTATTTCCTAGGGAAGAAGGGACATTTATAACCATATAAATGGGGGAATTCTTAGGGCCACACACATATGCCCCAGACTAGACATGTGCGGAAAGGATCAGGGTCGCCCTTATGATTTGGCCTTGAGCAGTCCTCATACAACCCATTGTATGGGTAAACCCTAAAGGAGAGCACTTGCACAGGTCAATCTGCTAAGACTAGGAAAGGCATTTCCTTTTTCTCCTTTTTTTTTTTTTTTTTGTTAGCCCTTGGTATTCAAGGAAAACACAGTCCTAACACTAGCTGGTAACTGCATACAAGTTGAAAGAACAGGTCTAAATTTCAGTGATAAGATTTATTAAAATATCAAAATGTCCAGGTTTCAACAAAAGATTACAAAACCTACAAAGACACAGGAAGTGATGACCCAGGCAAAGGAGAAGATTAAAGTATTAGAAACTAGACCTGGGACATACCAAAGACTTTTTAAAAAAATGGTCCTGGTATATAGGAGAGGTTCCAGGAAGATGACATTAGAAAAGGCAGATAGGACTCAACTCTCACAAAAACAATGGAGAAGGAGCCTGAGGGACCTGCTTTGGGGGTCAGCACACCAAGACAGTGCTGCGCAACCCCCAGGAGGGTGAGGGACAGAGAGACTAAGAACCCAAAACAACAACCATGAGTTACTAAGCCCCTACAGCAGCTAGGAAGGGCACCCATCTCCCACCCTCAAGCTATGCAACCTGGATAAAACCTGTGGCCCACTGCAGTTGACTGAGAGGGAACAGGTGTCTTCCTCCCTGGAAAGAAGGAGGGCATGGCAGAGGGTAAAGAGTGATTTCTCTTCAGTGAATTTGGCTAGCAGAGCCCACTTTGAATCTTGGCTCTAGCCAGTCCAGAAATATGGGCAAGCGGAGGTTGAAAGAAACTCCTCTGAGGAAAGGTTTGCTGACAAGCATAATCTTCTGGCTGGCTGGGAAACATGAGGCACATGCTGGCAAAATTGAAGGCAGAAATAGACATCTCTACAATCACAGAGACTTCAGTACATCATTGTCAGCATTGGATAGAGCATCTGGACAGAGGATAAATCAACAGGGAAGTTGAATAATATGATAAATGAACTAGACCTAACAGACATTTATAGAACATTATACCCCAAAGCTGAAGGATATACATTCTTTTCAAATGCTCATGAATCCTTCTCCTGGATAGACTGTATATTGGGTCACAAGACAGGTCTCAATAAATTTAAAAAGATTGAAATCATACAAACGCTCTCTCTGGTCATAATGGAATGAGGCTGAAAATCAATAATGGATGGGAAAAGGGAAAATTCATAAATAATATGGAGATTAAGCAACACACTCAAATAATCAGTGGGTCAAAGAAAATATTCCAAGTGAATTCAGTAGATATCTTAAAACAAATGAAAACAAGAGCACAACATATCAAAACCAATGGGATACCGCAAAGCAGTGCTAAGAGGGAAATTTATAGCCCTAAACTCCTATATTAAAAAAAAAAAAAAGAAATAGCTAAAATTGAAGATCTAAATGCACACCTGGAGGAACTAGAAAAAGAATAGCAGACTAATCTCAAACCAAGTTGAAGGAAAGAAATAGTAAAGATCAGAGCAGAAATAAATGAAATTGAGAACAAAAAAACTAAATAGAATCAACAAAACCAAAAGTTGGTTCTTTGAAAGGATCAACAAAATTGACAAACCCTTAACTAGACTGACAAAGAAAAAAAGAGAGAAGATACAAATAAAACCAGAAATGAGAGGGAGGACATTACTATTGACCCTGCAGAAATAAAAGAGATCTTAAGAGGATACTATAAACAACTGTACGCCAAAAAACTAGACAACAGAGACGAGATGAACAAATTCCTAGAAACACACTAGTGGCCTACTGATTCTAGAAGAAATAGACATCAACAAACAAATCACAAGTAAAGAGATTGTGAAACAGTCATCAAAAACCTCCCAAAGATGGAAAGCCCAGGACCAGATGGCTTCACAGGTGAATTCTACCATTCAAAGACTATCTAATGCCAATCTTTTTCAAGTTCTTCCAAAAAATTGAACAGGAAAGAACGCTACCAAACACATTCTATGAAGCCAACATCATCCTAATACCAAAACCAGATAAAGATATTATGAAAAAAGAAAATTACAGACCAATATTTTTAATGAATATAAATGCAAAAATCCTCAACAAATTACTTGAAAGCCAAATCCAAAAGCACATAAAAAGAATTATATACCATAATCAAGTGGGTTATATCCCAGATATGGAAGGGTTTTGCAACACAAGAAAATCAATTAGTGTAATAAACTGCATTAATAAATTGAAGAAGAAAAATCACATAATCTTTACTTGGTGGAGAAAAGGCATTTGACAAAATACAGCATCCTTTCTTGATTAAGAAAAAAAACACTTTAAAAAGTAGGAATAGAAGGACACTTTCTCAATATGGTAAAGTGCATGTATGAAAAACCTACAGCTAGCAGTGTACTCAATGGTGAAAGACTGAAAGCTTTCTTGCTGAGATCAGGAACAAGACAAGGATGCCCGCTGTCGTTGCTGTTATTCAATATTGTGCTAGAAGTTCTAGCTAGAGCAATTAGGCTAGAGCAATTAGGCTAGATAAAGAAATAAAAGGCACCCAGTTAGGAAAGGAAGAAGTAAAACTTCAGCTATTCGCTGATGAAATGATCCTATGTCTAGAAAATCTTGAAAAATCTACAACAAAGCTACTAGAACTGATAGATAAGTTCAGCAAAGTGGCGGTATACGAGATTAATACACAAAAATATGTAGTGTTTCTATTCACTACTGATGAGCAATCTAAGGAGTAAATCAGAAAAAAAAATCCATTTATAATGGCGACTAAAAAACATCAAATATTTAGAGTAAGCTTAACAAGGACATGAAGGACCTGTATTCAGAACTATAAAACGTGTTGCTAAAAGAAACTGAAGAAGACTTAAATAAATGACAGCACATTCCATGTTCATGGACTGCAAGATTAAATATCATTAAGATGTCAATTCTACCCAAACTGATTTCCAGATTCAATGCAATCTCAATAAAAATCCCAACAGCCTTTTTTGTAGAAATGGAAAAGCCAATTATTAAATTTATTTGGAAGGGTAATGGGCCCCTAATAGCCAAAAAATATCTTTAAAAAGAAGAATCACTCTCATTTTCTGACTTTAAAGCATATTACTTAGCTACAATGGTAAAAAAAAATATATATATAACAACAAAAAAAAAAACCATAGTACTGGCATAAAGATAGAAGATTGACTAACAGAACCAAATCGAGAACTCAGAAATAGACTCTCACATCTGCGGTGAGGTGATTTTTGACAAGGCTGTCAAGCCCACCCAGGTGGGCCAGAACAGTCTAGTCAACAAATGGTGCTGGGAGAACTGGATATTCATAACCCAAAGAAAGAAAGAGGGCCCCTATTTCACATCTGAAACAAAAATTAACTCAAAGTGGATCACGGACCTAAATGTAAGAACCAATACTATAAAGCTCCTAGAAGATAACATCTTCAAGATCTTGTGATAGGTGATAGTTTCTTAATCCTAACACCCAAAGCAATGAAAGAAAAAAATAGTTAAATGGGGCATCCTCAAAGTTAAACACTTTTGTTCTTCAAAAGACTTTGTCAAGAAAGTAAAACGGCAGCCTCCTCAATGGAAGAAAATATTCGGAATCCACATATCCAATAAGAGTTTGACATCCATGTTATATAAAGAGATCATACAACTCAACAAAAAAAAAAACAAGCAACCCAATTACAAAATGGGCAAAAGATTTGAACATAAAATTCTCCAAAGAGGAAATACAAATGGCCAAAAAGCAACATGAAATGAATGCTTAGCATCACTAGCTAATAGGGAAATCCAGATCAAAACTATAATGAGATACCATTTCACATCTTATATTAAAAAAACAGAGAACTATAAGTGTTGGAAAGAATGTGGAGAAACAGGAACACTCCTCTACCTTTGGTGGGAATGTAGAATGGTGCAACCTCTGTGGAAGACAGTTTGGCAGTACCTCAAGAACCTGAATATAGAACTGCTGTATGATCCAGCAATCCCGTTACTAGGAATGTATTCATAAGAACTAAAAGCAAGGACATGAACTGACATTTGCATACTGAGGTTCATAGCAGTATTAATCACAGTTGCTAAAATATGGAACCAGCCCAAGTGCCCATCAACCAATGAATAAATAAACAAAATGTGATATATACAGACAATGGAATACTATTCAGCTGTAAGAAGAAATGAAATTGGGATGCATATGACAACATAAGCCATACACAAAGGACAAATATTGTATGGTCTCACTAATATGAACTAAATATGTTGAGTAAACTCATAGATGTAAACTCTAGAATATAGGTTACTAAGATATAGAAGGTGGGTTGAGACTGGGAGATGATGCTTAATGTATGCAGCATTATTAATATGGTTAATTGTAGAAGTGTGGAAATGAATGGAGTTGAGAGTAGTAACATAACGACTGTTAATTAACATTGCTGATTTATAAATGTGATTGTGGCTGAAAGGGGTAGTCTGTGGACGTGAATGTCAATTGAAAGGAAACTGGAGAATAATCTAGGCAATGTGTAACAGTGATTTCAGTGGTGATTAAAGATTGTGGTTAATAATGTAAATATAAGAATGCTCTTCTTTTACAAAATGCTAAGAATGTGGTGATACATGGGAAGGTTACAACTAATGTAACTTATGGACGATAGTTAACAGTAATATTTTACAGCAATGGCAAGATTTTTTCAGTACTAGGGGCCAACAATAGGGAGTTTAAGGGGGTATGGGATTTTTCCTATTTGGAATAATAAAAATGTTCTAAAGTTGACTGAGGTGATGACAGCACAACTCTGTGATGAAAATCAGAGGCACTTGGAAAATGGATGTGGCTCAAGCGATTGGGCTCCCGACTACCATATAGGAGGTACAGGGCTTGATTCCTGGGGCCTCCTAGTGAAAGGCAAGCTAGGACACTCAGAGTGCTGGTCTGCACAGGAGTGCTGGCCCACACAGGAGTGCTGGCCCACACAGGAGAGCTGGTACAGCAAGATGAAACAATAACAACAAAAAAGAGACACAAAGGAGAGACAATAAGAGATGCAGCAGACCAGGGAGCTGAGATGGCACAAGAGATTGAGCACCTCTCTCCCACTCCAGAAGGTCCCAGGATTGTTTCCCAGTGCCGCCTGAAGAGAAGACAAGCAGACACAGAAGAACACACAGAGAGCAAACAAGTGAGCACAAAACAACGAGGGGGAGGGGGTAATAAATAAATAAATCTTTAAAAAAAAAAGAGAGAGAAAGGCACTGAATGTACACTTTATGTGTATATCTATTGCAGGTGATGTGCCACTCTAACGAAGGATGTTTATGTGGAAGGTTGTGGGAAGAGTGGGAGGTGGGGCACATGGGAATCCCTACAATTTTTGTGTAACGTTTATGTAATCTAAATATCTTTTAAAAAATAAAAAAAATTTATTAAAAAAAAATATATGTAATACTAATATAAGGTGTTAATAATTGGGTGGATTGATGGTAAAATACATGAAATGTAAGATATTGACTATAGTTGGTAGTAATGGTTTGACAGTGCTCTTTCATAGTTTGTTAAGAAATGTTTCACAACAGTGCAAGGTGTCAGTGGTTGCGAGATGTGTGGGAACCTTGTATGATGATATTCATGTTTGTTTTGTAAATTCACCAATTTTACTATACATTTATTATGTATGTTCATGTATGAATGATGTACTTCAATAAAACTTTATTTTAAAAATGGTCCTGGGGGACGGATGTGGCTCAAATGGTTGGGTGTCCATCTCCCATATGGAGGGACCTGGGTTCGATCCCCGGGACTTCCCGGTAAAAAAAAAAAATAATAATAAAATAAAAATGGTTCTGCTTGGAATTGACCTGGATTACATTGTGGTGACAGATACAGGCCATTATATATCCTGCCATAGCCTACAGAATTGAGTAGGAGAGAGTGTAAGCTACAATGTAAACTATAGTCCATGCTTAGTGGCAATGCTCCAAAATGTGTTCATCAATTGCAGTGAATGTACCACATTAATGAAAGAAGTTGTTAATGTGGGGAAGAGTGGGAGGTCTGGGGAGTGGGGCATATGGGAATCCCTTATGTTTTTTTTATATAACAATTTACGTAATCTAAGTATTTTTAAAAAATAGATAAATATATTTTTAAAAATGGTCCTGGATATGCTCAAAGAGTTAAAGGAAAATATGGACAAAGAAACAAAGGAAATCAGGAAGCAATAGATGGACACAAAGAGGAACTGAAAAGAGAGATAGAAATTATAAAAAGGAACCAAACAGCTGAAGACCATAGTAACAGAAATTAAAAATTCCCTCGAGGCGCTCAACAGCATATTGACAGAAGAATCAGTGAACTTAAAGATGAGACAATTGAAATCATTCAGTCTGAGGAGCACAAAGAAGAAGGTAGGGGGACGGAGGTATATAGGAACATAGTTTGTGATATTATTAAAGTTGAATATCAAAGCAAATGAGATTGTTATAGGTTTAGGATATTAAATTTAAGCCTCATGGTAACTACAGAGAAAATATAATTTGCAAGCTCATAGAGACTAAAATTAGAGTACAAGTTGCCAGGGGAGAGGGACATGGTGAATGAGGAATTAATGTATAATGGCTTGATGGTTTCTGTTTGGGAAGATGGGAAAGTTTTAGTAATGGAAGGTGGTGATTGTAACATAATATTGTGAATGTGATGAATCCCATTGAATCGTATACTTGGGCATTGAGATGGGAAAGTTTATGTTGTATATATGTTCCCACAATTTAAAAACAGAAAAGAAAGCAAATAAAGAAACAATGACAATTAAGTGCAATTTGTGATCTTGGATGGGATCTAACAAGGGAGGAGAAAAGATTCAAAGGGACATTATTGGTATATGTGAATAAAATTGGAATATAGACTCTAAGCTTTATGTCAATGTTTAACTTCTTGAACTTTATATCTGTGCTTAAGGTGGTTACGTAAGAATATCCTTGTTCTTAGAAAATGTACCTAGCCTATTAAGTGTTCAAGGAGCATGATATATACAACGTACAGTCAAATGTTCAGAAATGAGCTTGATAAGTAGATAGATGAATAGATAGAATGATGCAGTAAATGTGGCAGAAAGTTGAAATTGGTGGTCTGGGTATCTGAGGTGGGAGCGCTGGGGTATTTTGGCATTTTCTATATGGATTTTTATTATTTTTGTAGCTGTCCTTTAAATTTGAACATATTTCAAAACAAAAAGTAAAAAAACAACAACATAGGACTGTACAACACAAATAGCAAATTGTAATATAAACTATGTACTGTAGTGAATAGTATAATTATAATAATGTTTCATTAATTGTAACAAAAGTAGCACATTACTTTTGTATGTTTGTATGTGTAGTAATATGGGAACTCTATTTTTGGCATGATTTTTCTGTAAACCTACAACTTTTCCAATTAAAAAAAAAACATTAAATAAAAACTTATAATTTTTGTAAAAAAAACACACATAATAACAGTAGACAAAATATGTAGGCAATACATGAACATCACAGGATCAAAAAAATTTTTAACTACCATATTTTATTGAAGACAAAAGAGAAAACTTACACTAATGGTGAGACTATGTGCCTCAAATTAACTTCCAAATTCATTGCAATTCAATCAAAATTCTAAAAAATTTTTTACGGTGGGGATCCTAACAAAATTATTCTCAAGTTAATTTGGAAGGATAAGTGGGTGAAATTGGGCAGTAAATTTTAAAAATCAAAAAGATGAGACATTCACAGTTAGATATTGAAAACTGTTACAAGTTAATAACAATTAATAGTGTAGTACAAGAAAGAAATAGCTCTCTTAAACACCACAATAAATTGTAGCTGGATTAATGGGCTAATATTAATAGAACACTTCTTTAAATATTCAAGTAAAAGAGCTATAAAAAAAAGATTGCTAGATATGGTTATTTAAAATTAAATAAATATAACTCCTCAAAGAAGAAGGTGATGATTTGGTTCATTAATTTATGACTATTATTGAAAACATTGCCCCATTAATATGATTTTTATTAGAATTCTGTTGTGCAGGTCTTTAAAATGATTACTCATGAAAATGTTGTACAGGTATGGCTATGAATATTCTTGTGCTAAGAATTTCTGCCTCTTTATATTTAAATCACATATAGTAAATAATATTTGAAAGCTGAACCCAAATATTATAGTAGTTGGGACACTTTGGTTGAAGAATCTGTGAGGATCTGTGACACCATGCTTGGCCTTTCTTTTACTCTAGTCATTAATTCAACAAATATTTATTGAATATTGCTGGATCCTGGGGATAGAGCAGTGATCAAGACATAATTCCTGCCATCAGGCTTATAATGTCGTATGGAAAACCAGTAAGTTAACAGGCAGCATGAGAACCGTTACACTAGAGAACTGTGGTGAGGCTGTGGGTGCATCTGAACTAACAATCTGAAGGATGAATAGAGGTAGATAAACGAGGGGGTTTGTCAAGAGTGTTCTAGGCGGAGAGAATGGTACAGTAAAATCTAAGAGACAAGACGGCCTGGCTTGTTGGAGATGGAAGAATTTCAGTGTAGCAAATTCACCTGCAATTAAAGTATCTAATATCTGAAACTGCATGCTATCATTTTCCAAAATAAAGGAGAAAGAAAATGCTTAGGATACTGGCATTGATCAGAAATGGCAGAAAGGCAACCTACTAAATAAGGATGGCCTCACACCTTTACTGATAAACATTTGGCAATAGATCAAAGCAGTAAAAAGCATTTATGGTACTTTGCAAAGTCTGCCCTTAGCCTCTAAAAAGTTTGATGGAAATGGCGACCCTTTTATTTAGGTGTTAATGTTCATGCTGTGTCCTAGTTAGTGAGACCTGAGGACTCACATCAATCCAAGTTCCTTTTCCATATGACAGCCTCTCAGCCCACAGAGGCAGATGTACATTGCAGCACCTTCGGTCTGTCCTCACCTCACTTGTTACTTTAAAGTGATGTGAATTTTTAAGACCAAGCACTTCCCAGTTGACTGAAAGGAGAACCTCGATTGAAGTGGTCCATATATTATAGGGAGAAGACTGAGGTAAGGTAGCCAGTGATGAGTGCTGCTGTTGGCTTTCCAGGCATGCTTGCCACGAAGCTGTCAGTTAAACTAGATTCCCAAAGTATGACTTTCCTACTGGCCCCTTTTACTCAATTAAGAAACACCTTTTATACCATGGAAAGATATGCTGTGAAAGATTTATCTGCTAGCTAAAGGCTCTGTCCAAGGTTAAAGGTACTCAAAGTGGCCTTTTAAAAAAACCACAGATGATGTTGTAACCTTTGACTCTACTGCCCTCTAGTGGAGATCTCTGGTTAAATTAACCCATTTCCTTTGGCATGACAAGGGAGTCGGTGGTGGCTTTAAGAAGATACCTACTTTCTCTTGATTGGCTTTCCAAATTTTAGCCTCTATTCCCTTAAAGAATTTATTATTGAAGCAACATATTTATAATTTCATTCCATTTTCTAAGATGCTGGGAAATACCTTCCCTAGCTTCCCCATAGGATTAGGTCCAAAGCTCCTGTTAACTCTGATAGATGCCCCTTTAACTTATCTTTGCAACTTACCTCAAGGAAAGCTCTGGATTTCAATGAGCTAAACCAGCTCACTGCTCACCCTAACATAACAAAAGTATTTCTGCTGCTCTTTGCTTTTGCTCATGTCTTGAATACCCTGTTGGTCTCTGTGCCTCTTCATATCTTATCCTTCCTTCAAGACCAGACTTAAAGCCCACTTGCTTCTGTGAACACTGTACCCACCCACAGTGATAGCTCTTTTCACTGTTCTTGTGGCATATACTTATACTTCCTGTACTGTACATTTTCGTTGGATTTTTTTGGATCAACTTTTCAAATATCACAACCTTATCTCTTCAGGCAGATAAACTCCTTGAGTATGGTACTGTCTCATACTTCTTGGAATTGAGCAGTTCTCGGTAAATATGTTGATTGTTTGCTATTCAAAGATATCCAGTGTCCTAATTCAATCTTGTCCTCTACTGATGGCTGGAAAGCTAATTGTCTAGATGTAAATAGGAAGATTAATATAATAGTAATTTATTTCCTCCTAATTAAAACTGTCTCAAGAACACATTCATGTCTTAAATATTCTCCTTTCTTTTTAGACAGAGCCATTAACTGTGTTTCTCTGCTTTTTAGTTTGAAAATGATTTTAGAAAGTTTGAGAATAGCGCCATTTAGAAATTTTTGATAAGTAATCAGTGTATCTTCATTACCTTTCTGCCTGTGTTCTTTGGCCTTACTTTCTGAATAATAGTTGTTTGTACTTCGGTTGGTCCTAACTTAATTCATATTTCCTTGGACAATTAGAATGTTTTATATTAAAAGAAACATAATAAATTGATTTTATTTAGGCTCTCCCAGGAGTTATAAGTGCCTTTTATAGTTTAAATTCCTTGTGGAGGCGTGGTAATCATGTGTAACAACAGACTGGTGCTAAAACCAGAAGCCATGCTAAGCTGTTGGGGTGTTGCTAGCAGAACACGAAAACAAGAGAACAAATGACACAGGCAAAAGGAGCATACAGGCACTATCTGCAGAGGTAAGCTAGATTGGAGTTAAGAGTTTTAAACACCCCGGTACCTCCCAGTAAAAAAAAAAAAAAAAAAGAGTTTTAAACAAAAGTTTAGCTAACAGAAAAGATGTGGCTGTAGGTAGAGGTGATATTCAAAATATTTAACAACCAGTCTGTACAACCAGTACAGCCATCTACCAGTTAGAATAGGTGGGAGCAGAACCTTGTGGTCCTATGCTGTGCCATGTGTTGTTGGATCAGGATACATTCAGAGGGCCTCCAGGCAGCCACTGTTTACCACACAAAATCGAAATGTTTCAATATTTTAATAATTACTACAGCTGTACCACTATGTCCTAAATGAACATAGCATACCTGGATATATCCATATTGAGGGCTCAGGCTACAATGAAGGAAATGGACCAAAAGTGGGATCTTCAGATAGTAGCATCTGAAATTTCATTTGAGCAAAAAGGAACAGAATCTGGACAGAGAGATAGCTTAAAGGCAGGGTCTTCACATTGCCCCCCCCCCATTAGTGTATCTGTAACATTCTTTAATGCAAGAGGAACAGCTTGTTCTGGCAAAAAGTATATTCAACCTTGCCAGACAGAATTCTGCCTCTGCCTCTTACTCTTAGGTTATTTTGAGCAAATTATCTCACTTCCATAAGGCAGTTTCTTTGGCTGAGAAATAAGACTCTAATCATACCTGCCCTGCATTTATCTCTGGGTAGTTCCTATGAAATAATAGTCATGAGAAGACCTTAAATTGTGGAGAAATAGAATGTCATAGGGGCAGAGTCTTCTCATTATTCTTTAATGGGTCTTGCTTGCTCTCTGCATCAAATTTAAGTACTCAGATTGACAAACCAAGGATATGACCAATAATTTAATGGTGATGAGACACATAATTTGGTGAAATTAGCTTAAGGTTTATTTCTAGTTTTGCCACCTACTGGTATGATACCTTGGACAATATTCATCAACTCATCTAATATCTATTGAGCATTTTCTGTTTGCCTGGCACTATGCCAAGATAGTAAGCCTTGCCCTTAACAGAGCTTCCTATCTAGGAAGGGAGATAATAGCCCTTTTTGGAAAGTTGAGTTCCTATCATCACCTTGATTTCCCTAGAACCTTGAGAGGGTTATAACTTCATGTACCCTTGACTTGTTGATGATGTTTTCCAAACCTTTAAGTCAAAACTTTTAAATCTTAACTGTTTATCAGTTATCTATAGAGATTTTTTAATGTGCAGATTCCTGGACCCCACCCTGTGGCGTGCTGGTATAGGTTTAAAAATTTGTTTGGGGTGGGGAGTGTAATGAGGTGAGGGGCTATTTGTAGTATTTGTTGAGTTCTCTGATAAATAATCCTTCTAGGTCAATTTCAAGCTACCAATACGAGTCTCCCAAGATTCCTAAAAATTTAACAGTTTTAACAATTCCTGTGTGCCTAACCAGCTCTAGCATACCATTGGTCCTACCTCAGAACTAAAGACATGAGGCCTAGAAATATTTGTTACTTAAAAAGCTCCAGAGGTTATTCTAAAAGGAAACCAGAATTAAGAACCAGTGACTTGCAAGTTTCCATATTGCACTGCCTGTTCAGATGTGATAGATTCAGAACATAGTAAGACTTGTAGCCTTTTTAAAACCAAATAGCATGCATCTCTGACAGACCTGGAGCAGTTGATGTCTGCTGCTAAGGTTTCCTCTACAGATGCAAGAAAAAGGTCCTCACGCTTTCTGTCTGTCTGGTTGTGGCAGCCAAGATTGAATGGGGGAATACAGAAAAAAAAAAAAAACCAAATAGCCGCATAGAGTTGGATCTCTGCTGATAGAAAAGACAGTATAACAACTATGAAATTATCACAAGTTGATGAATTAAGTGCACACTTAATGTTTTAAAATAATTTTTTAAAGTGAAATAAGGATTGTAGTCAAAAGACATCCAGTGAAGGGAAGCAGATGTGACTCAAGCAGTTGGGCACCTGCCTAGCACATGGGAGGTCCCGGTTCAGTTCTTAGTGCCTCCTAGAGAAGACGAGCAAGACAGTGAGCTGATGCAATGGGCTAGCGTGGCAAGCTGACACAACAAGATGATGCAACAAGGAGACACAAAGAGGAAACACAATGAGAGACACAACAATCAGGGAGCATAGGTAGCTCAAGTGATTGGGTGCCTTCCTCCCACATGGGAGGTCCTGGGTTCGGTTCCTGGTGCCTCCTAAAGAAAAAAAAGATGAACAGTGAGGTAAGGCAGGCTGAAGTCTGGCCAGCAGGCATAGCCGCGCCCAGTGGGGGATATGCGCAGCCCACCACTCGGGTGTAGGGCGGCTGGAACGGGCGTACTGCCCTCAGCCTCGCCCAGGCAACCAACATCTGCTTGCTGATAACCAGAAGAAGCCTGCTCACACTCACCCTCCCCCCTCCCCACACAGCTAGGGAGAGCCGCACCTCTTGGCACCGCCAAGGCCACACCTTAGAAGGCATGGAAACTGCCCCTGACCTATCACGGCCAGCCCCGCTCTCCTTTCCCGCCCACAACCCTATATAAGCATCTGTACTTCCCTTAATAAATTAGACCTGCGTGCTTACCTCGTCTCCGCAGTGGTTCTTTCTGCCGTGCGCCCTCCACGCCTGCGAGCCCCCGTAGGAGCCTAGGCCTCTCCTACCCCGACCAGACAGGATGCACCCCCGACCGCAGAGCAGACACAGAGAGCAGACAGAGAACGCAAACAATGGTGGGGGGGGTTAAAAAAAAAAAAAGACATCTTAAAAAAAAAAAGACATCCAGTGACAGTTCCATACTCAGAACCCAGGTTTTTTATTGGGCATTGACTTTGAGATCTCTAAAAGGGGCTGTTGACCAAAGACTTGATGTTCTTTAGAAACAAAGCGATTTCAGCAAAATTTTAATCAAGCACGTTGACCCAGCTCAACTGTATTCATACATATTTGTATTTTTTCCATATAATCTTCATTTATAGACAAGTTTTAGATTACATAAAAATTACATGGAAAGTATAGGGAATGCCCATATACCCCACCCCTTCCCCCTCCCACATTTTCCTCTATTAATAGCATCTTACATTATTGTGCTACATTTGTTAACAATTGTTAAAAAAATATTGAAGCATTGCTACTAATCAAGGTCTATAGTTTACATTATGGTTTACACTTTTCACTGTACAGTTTTATAGTATTTGACAAATACATAATGGCTTGTGTCCGTCATGGCAATATCATGCAGAACAACTCCAATGCCCTAAATATGCCCTATGCCCCACTTATTCTTCCCTCCTCCTCCCCTCAGAACCTCTGGTAACCACTATCTTTATATCAGTGTTACAAATTCTTCCATTACAACAATAATAATAAGTCTACTTTGGTCCATGTTTGCATTTCCCCCTTATGTTTGTTCATTCCTCAATCTTGAGGATTTTGGGATGTTGATGCCCACTTTGCTTCCAATTGAGAGGGGGCTTAGATCTTATGGGGCACATTGAAGGAACTGTTTTGCTTGCAGTTGTAGATACTCTTTGTTTTTTGGGATGGGGGTTGTCCATCATTATCATTTTGTTAGTTGTCCCAGGTGAGTCTGATGAACTGGAGGGTAGGTGTTGGCTGCAACTCAGCTGAGATTCAGGGCTCGAAAGGCATATGAACAGACCGAAGATTTAAGTCCCTGGGGTATATTTAACTGGTATAGTGATAATTGTAGGTTCAAATAAAAGGGAATCATGTGTAAGGAAATTATAAATGAGTCTAACTCTGTTACATTGGGGAAATAGATTATCATATATTCCAAGGTAAGGCCCACCGATGAACTGCTTTCATGGAGTTGTGTGCCTTTCCTATAGTGTCTGCATGACTCTAGGGCCCTTGGAAGCAACCCTGTTTGGGTTTTGTTTACTGTGGCAGTTAGTGAGATCTGCCTGAGACGTGTATAAGCGTAACCTCTGAAACGCCCTCCTGACTCACTTTGGAATCTCTTAGCCATTAAAACTCTTTTGTACTTAATGTTTCCCCCTTTTGGTCAAGGTCTTTTTCCAAATGCATCATTGGTTGGCACTTGGTATTAATCCCTCAGTGCAGGGAGGCTCATCCCCAGGAGTTCTGTCCCACGCTCGGGGGAAGGTAATGAGTTTATTTGCTGAGTTTGGCTTAGAGAGAGGCCACATTTGAGTATCAAGGAGATTTTTAGGAAGTAACTCTTAGGCAATAGTTATTATTAGGCTAAGTTTCAATTTTACAAGAATAAGGTTCATAAGTACAAGTATTAATATTATGCTCAGGTATTAAGTAGTTAAAAACATCAAGAAGTCATTATACTCTGTTTTAGTTTGCTAAAAGCTGCTGGGAACAATATGGGTTGGCTTTTACAATGGGAATTTATAGGTTAAAAGTTTATAGTTCTGAGGCCGGGAAACTGTCCAAATCAAGGCATCATCAGAGATGCTTTCTCCCTAAGCTGCAACTGTGGACCATCAGGCACATGGCGAGACACAATGGTGGTGTTGACTCGTATCTCCCCTATTCTCTCTCCTCCAGGCTTCCTTGCTTTCTTCTTCTGTCTAATGTGGTTTCCTCTCAACTTCTGGCTCCTGGGACCTTCTCTTTCAGCTTCTGGGTTCTTCTCTGCCTCTACAGCTTCTTTCTGTCTCTGTAGCTTTTTATTCCTCCATTTATAAAAGACCCCAGTAAGAAGAATAAAACCTATCCTGGGTCATGCCCTACTGAAGTGATCAAAAGGTCCCATCTACAATAGGTTTGCACTTACAGGAATTATGGTAAGCTTTCAGAACAGGATTTTCTGGAATCCACAAAAGACTCAAACTGCCACATACTCTTTATTTATTTATTTATTTTTAAAGATTTATTTATTTATTTATTCCCACCTCCCCCACTGTTTTGTGCTCACTGTCTGCTCTCTGTGTGTTCTTCTGTGTCTGCTTGTCTTCTCTTTAGGCAACACTGGGAACTGATCCTGGGACCTTTTGGAGTGGAAGAGAGGCACTCAATCTCTTGCACCACCTCAGCTCCCTGGTCTGCTTCATCTCTTATTGTCTCTCCTCTGTGTCTCTTTTTGTTGCGTCATCTTGCTGCGCCAGCTCTCAGCGTGGGCCAGCATTCCATGTGGGCCAGCTTGCCTTTCAACAGGAGGCCCAGGGAATCGAACCCTGGACCTCCTATATGGTAGACGGGAGCCCAGTCACTTGAGCCACATCTGCTTCCCCACACACTCTGTAAATAAAATCTATTTAACAATAGGATTCTGGAAATTAGATTTTTTAAAATTAAATACATTAGTTAATAAGCCTTCCTCCTTAAACATCAGAAACTATTCTCTTCACTAAGAAGAAACTAAGTGCTATCTCTCTTCTCTACACTTTTCTACTGGTGGTTTCTAATATTATGAGCAAGTTGACTGTTTGGCATTTTTAGTAACAATGTGTGAAGTTACTTGACAAGGTGGGTGATTATATCTGGTGTCCATACTTATTAAAGTAGAATGGTAAGCATTCTACCTTCAGATGCCCGTTTAATACCTCTGTTTAAGAGTGCATTATCTGAGAGTTATTTATTCTTACTGAATAATGGATGCTATATCTTTGTGTTTTTGACAGTGAATTCTGTTAAATATAATTGAACATTTCCTTCATTCCTTTCAAAACCATTTTATCCCATTTTATTACAATACCTTGATACACAGAGTTTAAAAAAAAAAAAAGTTTCCTCTTCCAAGTAAGCTGAAACATGCAAATCATTCATTGGCCTAGCTGTTGCAACACAAATCTAGGAAAGAAAAAGGATATTTGGGGATCTTGCGTTAGAAACATTTCTCTGATTTTGTTATTTTCTACCAAAGGAATTTTCTACTCCTTTGGTACCACTTTGAAATGACAAAGGGTATTATGTTGTTATAAGCCATGATAAAAGATATGCTTTCTTCTCCAACTCCCCTCCCACCCCTATCTGGGGATATAAATATGAAACTCAGATTCCTAGTTTAGAGGCAGCTGGTTGCAGTAGAAAGACAGACCTGAGTTCAAATCAGACTACACCATTTATTGACTTAGTGTATCTTGAGCAAATTACTTGGGCAAGAACCTCCTTTTCTTCATCTTTAAAAGGGAGATAACAAGAGAAGAAAAATAAAAAGAATAAACAAACAAACAAAAAAGGAGATAATAGGGTTGTCATGTACATTAAATGAAATAACATATTAAAGTACCTGGCCAGTAGTGGTGCTCAATAAATGTTAGTTCACCCCTGTAAACATAATTTGTTTTGGCTATTTATGTCCTCTAAGGCATCAAAGTACTTTTTCTTTTTCTTTTTCCACATACTCTCATTACAGTTCTCACAGATAGAAAAATCCACCAAAGAGCTGAAAATAATTTAGATTATTCTTCCTTTGGTCTCCTCATTTTAAGATTTAAGGGAAGGCTGTGAAGCTAGGAATAGCCCATAAACATATGAAAGGATGTTCATCTTTATTAGTAATCAGGGTAAAGAAAATAAGACCATAATAAGATACAACACTAAATGGGAGGGGGGGGATGGGATGAAGACTTTTGATGATTCCATGTGTTCACTACGATTTAGAGCAGCTAAAGATTTTCAGTGGGAATTCCTGGTAGGAATACAAACAGTACAACTACTTTAGAAAATGATTTGGTACGATCTTGTGGTTGAACATTTATTTATGACCCTGCAATTCCACTCCTAGGTGGATTTCCTGAAGACACTCTTATACATATACACCAAAAGGCATGTACAAGAATATTGATAGCAACATTGTTCAGGTTGCCAAAAAAAAAAAAAAAAATTGTAAACAATCTAGTACAATGTATAACTTTAATATAATCTAGTAGAATGTATAACTTTAATATATTCACAGAATGGAATCTTTTACCCCAGTAAAAATGAGTGATCCATGGGTATATGTAATAAATGAATGAATCTTGTTAATATAATTTTTTTTAAGATTTTTTTATTTCTTCCCGTCCCCCCCTTCCATTGTTTGTGCTCGCTATCTGCTCTGTGTCTGTTCATTGTGTGCTCTCTGTGTCTGCTCGTCTTCTTTTTAGGAGGAACCAGGAACCTATCCTGGCTTTAGCCATCTCCGTCCCTGCTCGTTGTGCCTCTCATTGTGTTTCCTCATTGTGTCTCCTTGTTAACGTCATCTTGTTGCATCATCTTTTTGCATCAACTCACTGCACCAGCCCGTCATGTCAGCGCACTGTCTTGCTTGTCTTCTTCAGGAAGCACTGGGATCCGAACCCGAGACCTCCCATGTGGTAGGCGGGCATCCAACCGCTTGAGCCACGTCCACTTCCCATAATATTTTGTTTTAATAAAGCAAATTGGGAAGACTACAAGCAGTATAATAGCATTTTTAAAGCTAAAAACAATCAAAACCAAATAATATATTGTTTAAGAATACATACAGGGAAGCGGCTGTGGCTCAAGCAGTTGAGCTCCTGTTTACCATATGGAGGACCCGAGTTTGATCCCCAGGATTTCCTGATTTAAAAAAAAAAAAAAAAAAAAAGGTGTTTCAGACCTGTGCAGTGGCAGGCCCCCATTCAGCAAAGTGACGCACCAAAAAGATGATGATGCAACCAGATAGGAAAAAAAAAAGAATACATATGTAATTTTTTAAAAGCAAGGGAATAAAAATAATGCGTGGAGATAAAGTTGAGAAGTCATTAGGTAAGTTAAAATGAAATTCTGAAAAACATTCAAATAATACAAAAGAAGACAGAAAAGGAGCAGAAGAGTAATGAAAACATAGGAGACAAACAGAAAATAAATAGTAACATGGTAGACACAAATCTTAACTGTCAATAATTACATTAAATGTTAGTGGACCTAGCACTACAATTAAAAGGCAAAGATTGTCACAATGGATAAAGTAAAGTAAGAACCAACTATATGCTGTCTATAGTGATGTTATTTAAAATATAAAGAGATTAAAAAATATACATTGCAAACAGTGTGCATAAGTCTGGAGTAGCTTCATTACCAAAAGTATTTCTAGAGATAAAATAATTTTGAAAAGAAAGAATAAAGTCAGAGGACTTATATTTCCTTCAGAACTTACTATAACTACGTAATCAAGACAGTTGTGGTACTGTCATAAAGTTTGTCAGAACCCAGAAATAGACCCTCACTTACACTGTTATTTGACTTTATATGAAGGGAACTCCAATGGAGAAAGCAAAGTCTTTTCAACAAATGGTGCTTGAAAACTGGATAGCCATATGGAAGGAAAATGACCCTCTACCCCTACCTCACACCTTATATAAACATTAATTTGAGATGGATCATAGACCTTACTTGTAAAACCATAAAGCTTTTATAAGAAAACATGGCACCAAAAAAAAAAAAAAAAAAAAAAGGAAAACACAGGGAGTGGAGGTGGCTCAAGAGATTAGGCACCTTCCTCCCGCATGGGAGGCCCTGGGTTCGGTCCCCAGTGCCTCCTTAAAAAGAAGATGAGCAGACAGCAAGTGCAAACAGTAGGAGTGGGGGAAATAAATAAATAAAAATAAATCTTTCTACAATGTGAACTATGGTCCATGCTTAGTGGCAAAGCCCCAGGCTGTGTATATCCATTGCAGGTGATGTGCCACACTAATGAAAGATGTTTATGTGGGAGGTTGTGGGAGGTGTGGGAGGTGGGGCATATGGGAATCCCTATAATTTTTGTATAACATTAATGCAATCTAAGTATCTTTTAAAAAATAAAAAAATTATTAAAAAAAAAAAAAGCTAACATGAATGTAAAAAAAAAAAAGAAAAGAAAACATGGCAGAATATATTCATGACTAGTGGGTAGGCAAAGATTTCTCAGGATAGAGAAGACAATAATCATAAAAGAAAAATATTACCAATTAGACCATCAAAATTTAAAAGTTCTGCTCATCAGGAGAAATCATTAAGAAAATGAATAGAAAAATCACAGACTGGGGAAAAAGTACCATCAAAATTTATATCTGAAAGAACTGGAACCAAGGAGATATAAAAAATTACAACTCAATATAAAAAAGACAACTGACCCAGTTTTTTTTTTTTTAAAGTGCAGAAGATTTGAACAGATACTTCACAAGAGGAGATATAGGAATGGCAAATAAGAATTCAGCGTTATTACTCATCAGGGAAATGCAAAATAAAACCATGAGATACTGCTGCTACATATCTACCAGAATGACTAAAATTAAAGACTGCAAACACCAGATATTGACAGAGATATGGAACAACTACAACTTTCATACATTGTTGTAAGAGTAGAAAATGGTGCAACCACTTTGGAAACAGCCCTGGCAATTTCTTATAAAACTACTCATGAATGTACCCTGTGACCCAGAAATCCCAGCGTTTTTATTCCAAGACAAACAAAAACATATGTCCACCAAAAAACACAAAACAATGTTCATATAACAGCTTTATTCATAATAGACAAAATTGGAAACATCCAGGTGTAACCATCAATAGGAAAACAAGCAAACTGTGGTATATATTCATACAATGTAATTCTCAGCAATAAAAAGGAATGAGCTGCCGAGGCCAGCTCGGCAGAACAGTAACTAAAGTAAAGGGAGGTGCGAGGTTGAAAAGAAAGTTTAAGAAACAAGAGAGACAAGGAGACAGACACAGCAGCGATCAGGTTGATCAAGAGGAGCTGCTGCTGTAACCTCAAGGCACCTGGTCAGAATTCAGCTTTATTATTATTATTATTATTTTATTTTATTTTATTTTATTTTATTTTTTAAAGATTTTATTTATTTATTCATTTATCCCCCCCTTGCTGCTTGTGCTCGCTGGGTCAGCTAACCACGCCGTGCGGGCGGGCTTGCCTTCACCAGGAGGCCTCGGGAACCGAACCCGGGGCCTCCCATATGGTAAACGGGAGCCCTACTGATTGAGCCACAGCCGCTTCCCTCAGCTTTATTTTTATATGCACAGTACAGATAATGGTTCAGCAGTTTTGCACAGGAAGTTTCTGCCTGAGCCCAGTTTGGGCCCTTGAGTTCATTAGGTAACAGACAAGGGAATATAAAGACTTATACAGAAATTCTAACCTATACGGAATTCTGAGAATTCTCCAGCCTGACCTAGTTTGCTGGTTTGCTACTTGTAGCAGCTATGCCAGCTCACTTGCTTATCTGTGACCTTGTGGACTGTTATTGACAGTTCCAGGGGCCCTACTTTATAGGGGCTCCCAACATATCCTCCTTTTTTTTGTTGTTCTACGCAACATGACTGTGCCTTAGGTTGAGCTCCTCTGAGATTCTTACCTGTCATTGACTACCAGCCCGCGATATTTCAAGCCTAGCGGGGACTCAAGGGTCACAAAGCATAGCCTTTTGTGTAAAGCGTAACTGAGTACTTTGAGTTAAGGCTAGGCCAGCAGTGATTGATGAAGCAATAACTCCTATTAAAGCTACAATGCCTGCCACAATTAGACCCAAAGCTTTTGGGTGACATGGTGCTAACTGTTGTTGAACATTTGCAGGACCTGTTCACCCATATCACTATACCAAGGACTTTGAAGTTGAGTAGGTAGCATAACAAAAGCAGGTTGCTTAACAATAAGTAAATCTTCATCTAAATTAGCTTGGGTTATACAATTTGTTAGATTACACCCATGACAATGTACATGAAAATAACCTTCAACCTTTTGTAATATTAACCTTTCTTGCCACTACCACATACAGGGATGGAACACAGGCTCGTAGGCAGTACTGCCAGGTATGCAAAGTCCGGACACTGGGGGACATAAAGTTCACATGGTGCGTGGTGGCGACCAAACCCCACAAGTTCTTTTGTAAAATGCATTCAGGATTCGTAAAAATGTTTTCCACAAAGCCACCTGCTGAAAAGGCATGGAAGTGGGGGTGACTGGGTCCATGCGATGAACCCAAGTGTATAGATTAAAGTCCAAAAAGCCTGTAATATTGTAACAATTAGCAGGTAAGTATGCACACTGGTGCCAGGGTGGAAAGCTGGCAAACATAATATTAGTCGTAGCAGGATGACCCGACTTTCATTAGTGAATCTCCATTAGATGACCATGTTGATAAACTTAAACATGCCCCAGAGGCTGATGATGTTACCAACAACATCCCCGCCATAGGCCATTTGTTCCTCCCTGGTGGTGTGGAGGCAGCCTTGGCTTTTTTGAGGTAAGAAATAAATGGGGAGTTCAGCAATCAGTTCTGTAAAATTATATAGCCCGATGTCCTGAGGGATAATATGCGCATCAGAGAAGCCGCCCATCATGGCAGTGTCATTGGTGAATACCGGAACAGAGGCATCTATGCAGGGAAATAAGTCCAGTGTTCCACTGTCCATGTCCCCAGCAACAACCGGCTCCCCAGGCTCAGGAGGAGCCACATCTTTATCTGCAGGGGCAAGAGAAGAAAAGGGCTCCGACACGACTCTTACTGCTCGCTCAGGTACTCAGAGTGGTCACTGTTCATCCTTGGGGAAGATGCAACAGTGCCCATGGCCCCACAGCAGAATGGGGATTGGCCCATGCCAAGTGTTTGTTAGCAAGTCTTTCCAGAATAGTTTTCCCAGACTGTGTCTGGGCTGCTTGCCCACACCGGCATGATGCTGTTCTTCAGCAGTGGAACCATCAGGAGGACAGTTCAAAAAATTACAAACACAAAGTGCTGCAGAGAGGCGGTGTTGTGGGGTGCATAGTTCCTCCCATTCTCCCCCTTCTTGTTTTTGTGCTGAAGGTGAATTTGTTTGCTCTCTATGATGTGACCTAGGTAGGAAAATGATTTTGTTTTTGCACCTTGTTTGGGACTATAATGAGGCCTTTATCCTGTAAGGCAGTTTGGACTTCAGCAAAAAGGTGCAATAAAGACTGTTCGGTCTCAGTAGCCAATAAAATATCATCCATATAGTGAATGATATATCCTGGGGAATTAGCCAAACATACAGGAGCAAGTGCACGACCTACAAAATCTTGACAAAGAGTGGGACTGTTAGTCATCCCTTGGGGCAATACATTCCACTGATATTTCTGAAGTGGCTGTTTAAAATTAATACTGGGACTGAAAAGGCAAATCACGGATGGTCTTGTGGAAGGAGGGTAATAGTAAAAAAGGCATTTTTTAAAAAAATCTAGAACTAGAAGTTTAAATTGTAAAGGCACAGTGGTTGGGGAGGGGAGTCCAGGCTGCAAAGGAGCCATTAATTGCATCCTGGCATTCACAGCATGGAGCTCTTGTAACAAACGCTACACCCCAGACCTTTTCTTTATTACAAAAGTAGGGGTGTTCCAGGGACTTAGAGATGGGCTGATGCATTGTAAACGTAGCTGTTCTGTGACCAATTGTTCAGCTGCCGCTCATTTTTCCATAGGTAGGGGCCACTGATTAACCCATACAGGATCATCACTGAGCCATGTAATGGGAGCGGCTGAAGTTGTTGGTTGAGGTACTTCAGTGGTCCCTATGAAAAAACCGCATATCCAAGACCTTGCCGACCTATTCTGTTTTCTGTTAGAATGGGGATGTACGTCCTTGTTGAGTTTTTTCTAAACCTTTGTTGGGATGAAAATCTTGATTTAGCATCATTTGAGTAACTGCTGAAGAGGGGCTCACTAAGAGCAGTCCCATGCCGCTAAGAACATCGCAACCCCATAGATTAAGTGGCAAAAGGGTAAAATATAGAGTTGAAACCAACCCTGCTGCCCCTCTTCATCTTCTCACTTTAACAATTGGGAATTACAAGAAGGATGATGAGCAGCACCTGTATCTATGAGTCCCTGAAAGCACTTTCCATTAGGAGGAGCTTCCATCCATGATACTGGACGAAGCATGGGGAGATTGGGAACAAAGGCCCAATAAGTATAATTTTGTTCTGCTGTTGTTATAGATAACATACTTACAGTTGCTGTTACAATGGCTAGCATGGAGACCAACAAATTAGGAGCTGTGATCTGTGCTTCCTTTACCTGGCCCATTTTTGGCCAGAGTTCCAGATGGATAAAAGATAAATGTTAATATGCATATTTAATTTAATAAGTCTATACTATCAATTAAAGTGAGAAACAAAAACAACATTTAATTAAAAGATTTAATCAATATTAAAGTTACATAATGACAGATAAAGCAGTTTTATATATAAACTTATTAATATTTAGCTTTCAGCTGGGAAATGTTGAATTAGCAGCTGATACTAGAGTTTTGGTTGACTGTGTTTATGATTAATGAATTTGATACTATAGATGCTAACTTGTGAGTATTCTGCTAATTACCGAGGAAGGGGCCAGCTCCTCAGGAACGAACACAACACTCCCTGGGCAGTACATTTTAAGGTTTATGTATCAGTCCCTGGGAGAGTGGCCAGCTCTCACAACACCCTTTGAAATGTACTGGATATTTCTTTTCATTTGTTACAAAACATCCTTGATGTGCTTACTATTTTAGTTCCTAATACTTTTCCTGAAATATGAAAAGTATTAACTAGCAAGGCATTGGTTTGTTGATTAACAGTTTTCTGCATGATGTTTTACTTTAGGTCTGAACAATGCTCACCAAACCTTTTCTTAATACATTCAGTTTCAGGACTGTTCAAACTCAAAGCAAGAGATTTATATATATATTTAATAAAATACCTCTATGTGTAACATACAAGTTATTAAATTATTAATATATGCAATGTATTGTATTAAAGTTTTGATTAGTATTTAAGTATATTATACATAATTCATAACTACAGTAGATTATATAACAACAGACAATAATAAGACTTTTAATCAGCACACATCCAATGAATAAACTTTTTTTTTTTTTTAAAGATTTTATTTATTTATTCATTTATCCCCCCCTTGCTGCTTGTGCTCGCTGGGTCAGCTAACCACGCCGCGCGGGCGGGCCCGCCTTCACCAGGAGGCCCTGGGAACCAAACCTGGGGCCTCCCATATGGTAAACGGAAGCCCTACTGATTGAGCCACAGCCGCTTCCCAATGAATAAACTTTTATTTCCTATGTGGATAAGATTTCTAACCAGTGAGGCTATATAGGCTATTATACTGAAACATTAAATTTTCAGGAATTTTATATACCTTTTAAGTATTCATATGAACTTTTTACTCATACAACTTTAGTTTTCATAAGGTTAGAAGATTTCTTTTAATTGTACAACAGTTTCAAATACTTCATTCAACTTATATCAAATGAACTTAACTATTTTTAGTATTTTACCTTTTTCTAGGTAAAAGACCAAATCATTTGTAACTGTTTGAAATAAAAGCTACTTTTCAGGATTTGACTTTGAGAAAGCAGGTTTGAACATTATGTTCTTTTAAAAGTGGTAAGACTTGTTTCTCCATGGAAATGATATGGTTAAAGTATAAGAAGCTATTTTGATAAAACAGACTTTCTTTTTTGTATACTGATTATTCAGGAGAAAAACTTTGTAAACTTTTACTAAAACAGACTACTAACTTGAGAAACTTTGAGAAAGAATAAAACTTTAACTTTGTAATATTATACTGTTTGACATTAAGGCTTTTAAATCTTTATAGATAGACTCATCAAATCTTACTTAACTTTGACCACAAAAATCCCTTTTCCGCACACCTTCTGTACTTTCTATATTCATTCAGCTTTTGTCCCATGTTTTACTCTTTCTTAATAACCAGTCACTTTATCTTAGGACAAAATTATTGTCTTTTTCCTTAATAATAAAAACATATTCTATACACCCTATATACGTAAGTTACCAAAATGATTTTGGAAGCTTTCTCTAAGCAAACCTCTTACAACATACAATTACCATCAACACTAAACAAACTTGTCAAAATGATGATTTAAATTGGTTATATGCAAATATAGCTTTTCTTCATTTTAAATACTTAGTTGCATGCAACACTAAAAACAGTCTTTTAGAGGCAAGTTGGCAGGGAAGGCTGACTGCTGACAGGTTTTCCTGTTATGAAGTTACTTTTATTTTTATTATTAATTTGTTTTGTTTAATAATGACTTCTTGGAATTAGCCATTTAAATATTTCCATTTAAACAGTGCTTCTACAAACTCCCTGTAGCTATTCATAACCACATAGACTATAGTCATTTTATCTCAGGACAAATTTTACCTTCACAGAACACATCCTCTTAAACAAATTTATCAAATTTTAGTAGAGCTCTTTTAAGAATTTTCATTTATCAATTTAATATTACCATCCGGAGGTATCAAAATATACACTGACACTGAACAAACAGACAAACACAAAAAGAATTATGACACACCAACAGAAACATAAAGCTTACTAATTTGACCCATGATTCTCACTCCTTTGGTATGGCTGTCTTCAAGCCCTTCATCATTTCACATCTTTGATTTTACTGCTTTTAAGGTTTTTTTTGAAGTCTGTGTTGCCTGTAATATGCAAGCTTGTTCTTTGAAACACTTTTGTTAGTAATCAGCAACCAGCCAGGACACTTAAATAGCATAAATACAGTTAAGCTCTAATTTAACAGTTTACACTGATATTTAACACGTATTTTTTTGGATTACTACTCTTTAGGAGTACACTTAGACTTTAGTTCAGGAGTAAGCTAGTGATTCAAAACTGAAAATTCCTTTTAACACCTTGATAAAAATTCTGCACTAATTTTATCAATTTGGCCACACAGGCCCAACCAGAATCAGCATGGAAACAAAACAGAAAAAAACACCAATGTTGCCAAGTTTTCCTACTCTTCTAGTGGTTTAATTCTATTAGCCCCTATCATCCCACAGCCTTATCATTAAGTAGGCAGTAGGAAGTTTATTGGCTATGAACAAAGTTGCTGCTGGAATGTTTTCCTTATCTTAGTTAACTCTTTGGCAGAATAGTGATGCTCCTGTAACTAATGCTAAATCTTCCTATTATTAATCTCATTAAATCTTTTGGAATAGGCCCTTTTACACCTGAATTGGCTAGATAGACTTTGTTTTGTTTCTTAAGTATTACTTTTCCAGTAGTGACAAAGTCCAGGCCATAGGTGGCAGCGCATAAGTTTGCCAAAGATTTGAAAGCTGTGGGGGCGGAGCCGAGTGGCTCTGTTTAGATTGGGTATAATTGAACAAAGCCATCCCGAAAGATTTTGGGGCACTGGAGGGAGTGCCCTGTTTCCCGGCAGTGGATTCTCATCTTTATCAAATTTAGATCTACATTTATTTACCGAATCCTCTCCCTTACTGCCTGGGGAGAATGCTTTCAGGGAAAGTGTCTTTAAGAAAATATTGAAGGGAGCTCTCTGCAAATTTCTCTTTCTCCTCATCTTTTTCCAGTCTCCTAATTCTAAACTACCTAATGCAGGAAACCAAGTGCAGTATTTCTCAATAACTTGTAAGAGCTTTAAAAGATGAACTTCACTAACTTTAGTACTTCCATCTTTAAGAAGCTGCTAGGAGACCAGCATAATTGTTCTAACTGGTGCATCGTGACCTTTGATCCTTGGTTCTACGGGAGGGCTTTTAACATTTGCACATAAAGACTACGTTTTGAAGACCCTCCGTTCCCCATGTTTTACACCTGATGCTTAAGATCCCTTGCAACCGTTCTTCAGCCGAAGGGTCCTGAGCTTTATAGAAGCGTTACTGGGATCTGATCCCTCCTTACAGCTCTGCAGCGGAACTGTCTTGAGCTTGCAAAGAAGTGTCTCCCGGGATTGCCTCGCATAGACCTTGACCTCGTCCATCGACCTCATCTGGAGACTTCCTTCCCCATCCTTCAGGTCCCTGTTCCGGTGCCACTTGCCGAGGCCAGCTCGGCAGAACAGTATCTAAAGCAAAGAGGGGCGTGAGGTTGAAAAGAAAGTTTAAGAAACAAAAGAGACAGAAACAGCAGGGGTCAGGTAGACCAAGAGGAGCTGCTGGTGCAACCTCAAGGCACCTTGACAGAATTTAGCTTTATTTTTATATGCACAGCATAGATAATGGTTCAGCAGTTTTGCACAGGAAGTTCCTGCCTGAGCATTGTTTGGACCCTTGAGCTCATTAGATAACAGACCAGGGAATACAAAGATTTTTACAGAAATTCTAACCTATACGGAATTCTGAGAATTCTCCCGCCTGGCCTAGTTTGCTAGTTTGCTACTTGTAGCAGCTATGCCAGCTCACTTGCTTATCTGTAAACTTGTGGACTGTTATTAACAGTTCCAGGGGCCTTACTTTGTAGGGGCTCCCAACAATGAACTACTGTTAACATGCTACAACATTATGCTGAGTAAAAAAAGCCTCACATAAAAGAGCATATACTGTATGATTCCATTTACATGAACAATGGAATCATTTGCTATATATTAATTTTTTTAACTTTATTTTGTACATTTAATAATTGAAAACATAAGCAATTAAAAACTAAAAAGTAAACACAGATGAATAAATATATACATTTCTCAATTAAATGTAATGGATACATGTAAATTTTTGTTGTTTTTTTGTTTGTTTTTTTGTGTGTGTGTTTTTTTTTGGGTGTGTGAATCAAACAATATATTACACAATATATTTATTCATAGTAATGCATTCATACAGTATTTGTCCTTTTGTGTCTGGCTTGCTTCACTCAACATAATGTCCTCCAGGTTCATCCATGTTGCCATATACTTTATGACTTCATTCTTCTTACAGCTGCATAATATTCCATCGTGTGAATAGACCACAGTTTGTTTATCCATTCATCTGTTGATGGACACCTGAGTTGTTTCCAACTTTTGGCAATCGTGAATAATGTAGCTATGAACATCAGTGTGCAGATGTCTGTTCGTGTCACTGCTCTCAGTTCTTCTGGGTATATACCCAGTAGTGGTATTGCAGGGTCACATGGCCAGTCTATATTCAACTTCTTTAGGAACTGCCAAACAGTCCTCCATAATGGTTGTACCGTCCTGCATTCCTACCAACAGTGAAGAAGTGTTCCTATCTCTCCACATCCTCTCCAACACTTGTAGTTCTCTGTCTTTTTAATAGTGGCCGTTCTGATAGGTGTGAGATGATATCTCATTGTAGTTTTGATTGGCATTTCCCTAATCATGAATGATGTTGAGCATTTCTTCATGTGTTTTTTTGCCATTTGTATTTCTTCTTCGGAGAAATGTCTATTCAAGTCTTTGGCCCATTTTTTAATTGGGTCATTTGTCTTTTTATTGTTGAGCTGTAACATCTCTTTATATATCCTGGATATTAAACCCTTATCAGATATGTGATTTCCAAATATTTTTTCCCATTGAGTCGGCTGCCTTTTCACCCTTTTGACAAAGTCCTGTGAGGTGCAAAAGTGTTGAATTTTGAGGATGTCCCATTTATCTAATTTTTCTTTTGTTGCACGTGCTTTGGGTGTGAAGTCCAAGAAACCACCACCTACTACAAGGTCTTGAAGATGTTTCCCTACATTTTCTTCCAGTAGTTTTATGGTCCTGGCTTTTATATTTAGATCTTTGATCCATTTTGAGTTGATTGTTGTATAGGGGGTGAGATAGGGGTCCTCTTTCATTCTTTTGGTTATAGATATCCAGTTCTCCCAACACCATTTGTTGAAGAGACTGTTTTTTCCCATCAGCGTGGGCTTGGTAGGTTTGTCAAAAACCAGTTGACTGTATAGGTGAGGGTTTATTTCTGGATTCTCAATTCTATTCCACTGATTGATATGTCTATCTTTATGCCAGTACCATGCAGTTTTGACCACTGTAGCTTTGTAATATGTTTCAAGGTCAGGCAGAGAAATTCCTCCCACATTGCTCTTCTTTTTTAGAATACTTTTGGCTATTCGGGTGCACTTACCCTTCCAGATGAATTTGGTAATTGCCTTCTCTAATTATGTAAAGTAAGCTGTTGGGATTTTGATTGGTATTGCATTGAATCTATAAATCAGTTTGGGCAAGATTGACATCTTCACGATATTTATTCTTCCAATCCATGAACACAGAATGTCTTCCCATTTGTTTAGGTCTTTTTAAATTTCTTTTAGCATTGTTTTGTAGTTTTCTGCATATAGGTCCTGTACTTCCTTGGTTAAATTAACTCCTAGATATTTGAGTCTTTTTGTAGATATTGAAAATGGAATTTTCCTCCTGATTTCCTCCTCAGATTGTTCAGTACTAGTGTACAAAAACTGATTTTTGCGTGTTGATCTTATATCCTGCCACTTTGCTGAACTCATTTATTAGTTCAAGTAGCTTTGTTGTGGATACTACAGGATTTTCTAAATACAGGATCATGTCATCCGCAAACAGTGAGAGTTTTACTTCCTCTTTTCCTATTTGGACGCCTTTAATTTTTTTGTCTTGTCTAATTGCCCTAGCTAGAACTTCTAGTACAATGTTAAATAACAATGGTGACGGTGGGCATCCTTGTCTTGTTCCTGATCTTAGGGGGAAAGCTTTCAACCTTTCCCCATTGAGTATGATGTTGGCTGTGGGTTTTTCATATATATTAATTTTTGGTGGGGAAAAAATGTGGGAAAAAATCAGCACAGTGCTTGCCTCTGGGGTAAGGTGATCCCAGGTATTGACTGGGAAGGAACATGAAAAAAATTTCTGAGGTAGTAGGAATATTCTACTTCTTTTTTTTTTTTTTTTTTTTTTTAAAGATTTATTTATTTATTTATTATTTTATCCCCACCCTGCTGCTTGTGCTCGCCGGGCCAGCCAACCAAG
>JAKSZT010054053.1:422365-451923 GCA_026826555.1 Tolypeutes matacus | reverse complement strand
TTTTTTTTTTTTTTTTACCGGGAGGTACCGGGGATCGAACCCTGGTTTCTCCATATGGTAGACAGACGCCGAACCTCTTGAGCCACATCCGTTTCCCTATTCTACCTCTTGATAGCAGTTTGAGTTACACCAGACTATGTGTCAAAGCTCATTTAATGGTACACTTAAGATTTGTGCATTTCATTGTATAAAAAACTTTACCTTAAATGAAAAAATGAACTATAAAGAAAGACTGAGTTCTAATTAATTACATGCATTTAAGGGCAAGTTTTGATGTCTGAATCTTTGAAATTCATCAAAAAAAAAAAAAAAGATTATGGTTGGATAGAGATGTGGATAGATGAATAAATATGTAATTTATACTCACTAGCAAGTATAGACAGTATCAGTGGTAGAATTCAGATGGTGGATGTATATGTTCACTGTATAATTCAACATTTTGTATATTGAAATTTTTACAATAAAGTGGCGTGAAAAGCAAGAAAATTCAGGATAGTGTTCACATCTTGGGAGGAGAATAGGATTGGGAAATAGGAAGTAAGCACACAGGTAGATGCAAAAACTGTTCTAGGTCTTACGTAAATGGTGTTCATAGGTATTGATTTTATTATTGTGTCTCATAACATACATATATGTTAAATATATTATTTATATATATATATGAAATATAATTTTAAAAATATTCAAAGAAAGCTCTATCATAATACTATCAGGATACAAACTCAAGGAACAGACATCTCAGACTCTAAAATTCAAGCAACAACACATTAAAATATCAAAATGTCCAGGTTTCAACAAAAGATTATAAAATATACCAAGAAACAGGAAGCAGTGGCCCAAGCAAAGAAGAAGATTAAAGAATTAGAAGCCATCAGTGAGGAAGATGAGACCAGACAAAGACTTATTTACAATGGTAATAAATATGCTGAGAGAGCTAAAGGGAAACGTGGAGAAAGAACTAAGGGAAATCAAGAAAACTATAGATGGAAACAAAGAGAATATCAATAGAGAGATGGAAAATGTGAAAAAGAATCAAATTAAGCTGAAGACCACAGTAACAGAAATTTAAAATTCCCAGCAGATTGGACCTGGAATAAGAAATGAAGATAAACATTAAAATCATTCAGTCTAAAGAGCAGAAAGAAGAAAGAATGAAGAAAAGTGAACAGAGCCTGAGGAACCTGTGGGACACCATCAAGCATACCAATATACACAGTTTGGGAGTCCCAGAAAAAGGAAAAAGAGAAAAAGGGGTATTGGGGACTGAATCATATCCCCCACAAAAGGCATTTTCAGGTCTCAATCCCTGGTTCTGTGGGTGTTAACCTATTTGTAAATAGGACTTTTAAAGATGTAGTTAATTAAGGTATGCCCATACTGAATGAGGGTGGGCCTTAATTCAATATGGCTGGAGTCCTTATAAGCAAAGGCAATTGGACATGGAATAGGAAGCCATGGGGAGCAGGCAGAAGCTGGATTAATGGAACCCAGAAGAGAAAGAAGATGTTACCATGTGCACTGCCATATGATGGAAAAGCAAGGAACCCCAAGATTGCTGGCCACCCAGAAAATACTGACCCTGGGAGGAAGCAAGCTTTCTAGCCTCTGAAACCAAGAGCCATTTAATTCCTGATGTTAAGCCAACCCATTGTATGGTCTTTGTTTTAGCAGCTGAGAAACTAAAACAAGAGCAGAGAGAATATTCAATGAAATAATGGCTGAAAACTTCCCAAATTTAACCTAAGACATGAATGTACACATCTAAGACAATTAAGAAACTCCAAACAGGATAAATCCAAATAGGCTTACGCCATGGCAAAATATAATCAAACTGTTGAATGCCAAAGATAAAAAGGAAATTCTGAAAGTGGCCAGGGAGAGAGACATGCCACCTACAAGGGAGCCTCAATAAGATTAAGTGCTGATTTCTCATTGGAAACCATGAAGGCAAGAAGGCAGCAGTGGGATGACATTTTTAAGGTACTGAAAGCAAAAAATTGCCACCTAGGAATTCTATATATGGCAAAACTGTCTTTCAAAAGTGAGGGTGAGATTAGGACATTCCAAGATAAACAAAAGCTGAGGGAGTTACGTCACTATTAGCCTGGCCCTATATGAGATGCTAAAGAGAGTTCTGCAGGCTGAAAAGAAAGGACACTAGACAACAGATTGAAGCCACATGAAGAAATAAGAGACCTCCAGTGGGGGTAACAACATGGTAAATATAAATGCCAATATTATTGTATTTTTGTTTGTAACTTGACTTTTTGCTTCCTACCAGATCTAAAAGGCAAATGCATAAAATGTAATGATGAATCAGTGGTTTTGGACTCATAATACATTAACATGTAATTTGTTACAGGAACAACATAAAGGTGGGGGATAGAGGGAACATACAACAACAGTTTGTGTATGCTATTGAAGTTAATTTGGTTATCAAAACAAACAAGATTACTGTAGATTTAGGATATTGTTTTAAGCCCCATGGTAACTACAAAGAAAATATTAGAGCATAGAGACAGAAATTAGAGTGCAGATTGTTGGGGGCAGGGAGCAGGGGGATAAAGAGTTAATGCATAATGGTTATAGGGTCTCTGGGGAGATGGGAAAGTTTTAGTAATGAAAGGTGATGATGGTACCACAAATTCATGAATGTGATTAATCCTCCGAATGGTGTGCTTGGGAGTGGTTGATATGGGAAGTTTATATGTACATATATATATCCTCAAATTAAAAAGGGAAAGATAGAGCAACTTAAGGAAGAATGATAATTAAATGCAACACATGAGCCTGGACAGGAAGAGAAAAGCCTTGAAAGGACATTACTGGAATATATGAAAAATTGGAATATAGACTGTAAGCTTTATGTCAATGTTAAATTTCTTGAACTGGATAACTGCACTTGAGGTCATTGTATAAGTGAATGTCCTTATTCATAGGAAATGAACATGAAAGTATTAAGTGTCCAAGAAACATGATGAATACAACCTATACTCAAAGTGTTCCAAAAATGGATAGATGAATGTATGGATGGGTGGGTAGATGGTTGGATGAATGGATGGATACATAGATAAAATGGTATAGCAAATGTTGCAAAATATTAAAAATTGTTGGATCTGAGGGATAGGGGTATATTGGAGTTCTCTGTTTGTGGTTTATATTATTTTTGTAACTGTCCTGTAAGTTTGGAAGCATTCAAAATAAATTTTAAAAAAATAAAAATATGAGATTGCCGCAGTGATGCATTAATAATTCCTAAATCATTTTTCTATCAGTATTGGATTTATCATATCAATAAATGATAAGCAACTACAAAAAATGAGAGAAATAATCATAAATTGAAATATTAACCAGTAATAACCATAATGAAGCAGTATTTGTTACATGATAGTCCAGGAAATCATTTCTATTTATTATAGTTTCCTTGGGCACAAAAATACTTCCATTTGCTTATCTGAGCCTTTCATTTTTGCAAATTTTCCAGGTTCTGACTATTGACTTTAAACTGTCAGTTCTTTTCCATGTTAACATCTTTCTTTTCAGTCCCTAAAGGGCATATCTTCTAAACCTAAAATCTTCACTTCAAGCAAAAAGTATAATGCACTATGACACTTTCTACCTGTGCTTCCTCTGGGGGTGGAGTCTTTGCAGTACCCCTCCCTTTGTTAAGAAATAAGAGACATGCCTGAAATCAGTAATGAAAATAGCAAGGGAATAAATGTTATAGAAGTGGCCTTGACTGCCCAGGAATGGAGACAGAATGATGTAGAAGTGATTGGGGATGGTTCCATAAACTGGAAAATATAGATGGCTTACTGGCAAACAGTGCACGGATTATTTCCGTTTATTTTTCTCCTACTACTTCTGTGTTTGCCAGCTAGGGCAAAAGTGATGGTAGGGAAAATACCAAATGTTAGGCATCAAATTAAAAGATAAAGTTAGCCCCTCAGTATCATTACTTTTGTCATCTTTTTTCACTTTTCATTCACGTCAATATTCTTGTCTCTGCAAAGATCTGTGTAATATCTTAACATAAAATAACCATGGAGGTGTCAATGATATGCTTTTACAATGTGTTTTTTGTTTTGTAAGTTTTAATTCTAGTTTCGCCATATGAGTTTTCTTGGGTATCTAGTTTCTCCTTTGTAAATTTCAGTTTCCTCATTTGTAAAATATTCATATTAATATTCAAATTTTATTGGTTCTAAATTTCCATAAGTTATAAGACCCACTCTTATTTTATGTGCCAGTAAGGAAAAATAAATACTGAAAATTAAACATTCAGTGTTTTTTTATAAATTGATTGTAGATTTATCCTAAGTTAGATATATGTTAGAATCAATGAAAAAAATGTAACAATCAACCTTATGAGTTTATAAGTAATTGGAATAACATACTTAAAGTTTTTAGCATGGCACCTAGCACATTTTAAGTGCTTAGTAAGTAGCAGTCATTATGTTGATGGTGATGAGGATTTGTTCCTGAGCACTCTTTAGTGATACCCATTATTTAGGTAATTATTTGGGGTTCAGAATCATTAATAGGCCACCCTGATGAATTTGTTGGTGATAGGATGCCCATTCATTGTGAACTGGAAGAAGCATAACGTTACATAATGTGTTCAGTTGTCTTTCAGAGGTAATTATTTTAATGATTAGCACTTGATTATCACTGACATTTATCTGTAGACTGTTGTTGAAGTTTCCTTCAGAAATAAGTTCTGTTGATCTATATCAACCTCCTGAGTTGGCTGAAGTAACTTTTTAGTGCAAGTGTGTAACATGACTAAGGTATTCCCACATGTTAAGCTTTGTAAAACTGCGTTGTGTATATTGTCTTTTTTTTTTTTTTTTTTTTTTTTTTTTTTACCGGGAGGTCCGGGAATCGAACCCGGGTCCCTCCATATGGGAGACGGACGCCCAACCAGTTGAGCCACATCCGACCCCCACGTTGTGTATATTGTGATATGAGACCTCAAGATTAAAAAATTTTTTCTGTCCTTTCTGTCTATACAGGAGGCAGACAGCGGGGAGGAGGAATGCCGGTCACAGCCCAGGAGGTACGTTTGTTCATGATATCCTAGAGTATTTCTATAGTTACTGCTTTTTTCTCTAATTCTTTTTCAGTCTTGTAAGATTAGCTTATCCTGCTTTTCCAAGATATTTCATTGATCTCTTAAAAATGGGATTGCTTTAAGAAGTCAGTTACTGACTCAGAAAGATTTAAAATGGTAAATTGTTGTTAAAAGATGTAGAAAGGCTAATTTGGGCCAATTTTGACCCAAGGCTTTAGGAATTATCTTTGGTATGAAGGTAAATTTCCTTACTTTTTAGGAAAATATCAAATGAAGAACATTTCAGCCTTCAATTTATTTATTGTACTTAGGTTTTATCATTCATTTTTATATGATTTGGCAATTCTTACAGATTAACCAATATTTCACTTTGTAAATACAAAGTATATACTGAATAACTAACCTACCCAATCCTTTAAAATACAATGAATGGGGAGCAGATGTGACTCAAGTGGTTGAGTGCCTGCTGCCCACATGGGAGGTCCTGGGTTTGGTCCCTGGTACCTCCTAAAACAAAAAGACAGACAACAAACAAACAAATGAAGAAACCAACTCAGAGAAGCTGATGTGGCTCAGGGGTTGAGTGCCGGCTTCCCGCATGCAAGGTCCAGGGTTCAATCCTTGGCCCCGGTACCTAAAAATAAAAAAAAATTTTTTAATAAATGAATGAAAGAAGTTTTTTTTCTCCCTCAACAATAGTGGGCATGTTGTTAAAAGGGTACCAATGAAGGGTGTCATTAAAAGAAAAAAATTATGGGAAAAATCTAGGAGGTATGTACTAATTTTTCTTTATCTCCTTACGTGGTTTTTGAAAACAACTCCTTTCTCTCACAAGAAACAGTTCTGGTAAGTTCTAGAGGTCATTTAAATACTACCAACTCTTATCCTCTGAACTTACTCAAATGAGCCATTCTGGATGATAGAGAGAAAGGATACAATAAGCATGCTCATTGTGGAAAATCTGGCTAAAGGGAATGCTTCCTTAATGATTAATTATCAGGTGTTTGTTGACATAGAGCTTCCTGTTGTAAGCTACAACTTGATATAAAAATAGTTCCTTTTCATTAATAGCTGAGGTTATTGGTGATATTTTTCCTGTCTTGATTATCAGACACATTTTGACTCAAAGCTTAATTTCTCACTTCTAGGGAAGATCTGAAAATGAAGTTTCATTCTTTTATATAGAGCTAAGAGATAGAAGCCCAGAAGAAATTTCAGTGAGTGTTTAACAGGGCCATTATAACCATATCCCATTAGAGTGAAGAAAAAAAAAAAAATCTAGTGGGTCAGGTTTAAAGATCTCTGGGTTAATTTCAAGCTTAATGAATTGATTTGAGGGGGGGCGGATGTGGCTCAAATCGTTGGGTGTCCATCTCCCATATGGAGGGACCTGGGTTCGTTCCCTGGCACCTCCTGGTAAAAAAAAATAAATAAATAAAAAATAAATGAATTGATTTGGTATCTACAGGAATCAAAAAATACATAATAATGAAGCAACTCAAGTCTAGACTCTAATTCACAGCACTGAATTGTCAGGCCATTAAGAACCATAAAGACCTCTGTTTCCCCTGTTTAGAAAGTTGGTGGCAGTAAATCATTAATATGACCAGCAGAAGACTTTTTCAGGCTTCTTCTATTCACAAGAAAAGGATTACTTAAAGAAATAAGAAATGAAGAAAACCTAGAAGCACCCATTTTAAAAAATCAAGAATTGTAAGCCTATTGTAATTTCTTATATTCCATGTATTTGCTAAGCTATTTCTAAATCTATTTGCTTTAGTCTGATTGAAAATACAGAAACTTCTCTTAACTGTCAAATGAATGTTCCTTGTAGTTAAATGGTAGTTAAGAGGTTGTTTTTTTGTGGGTTTGGCTGTTACAGATTGTTCTGGCTTTCTCCATCACTTACCACAGAATAAATCAGCATTGAGTTAACATCTTTTCATTGAACCGGCCTGAACTCATCTTGTCAGTTTGTGGATTCAAATGTGGTTTGTAGAGGGTCAGATGTGGCTCAACTGGTTGGGCATCCGCCTCCCATATGGAGGGACCCGGGTTCGATCCCTGGGACCTCCCGGTAAAAAAAAAAACAAAAAACAAATGTGGTTTGTAGTAGGAAATTTAAACAGCAAACAGCATATCATTAAAACTAAATGCCTGGGAAGCGGCTGTGGCTCAATCAGTAGGGCTCCCGTTTACCATATGGGAGGCCCCGGGTTCGGTTCCCGGGGCTTCCTGGTGAAGGCAAGCCCGCCCGCACGGCGTGGTTAGCTGACCCAGTGAGCACAAGCAGCAAGGGGGGGATAAATGAATAAATAAATAAAATCTTTAAAAAAAAAAAAAAAAAAAAACGAAATGCCAGTTCTAGGTAATAAAAAAGGCATTGCATTAATAATCTCTTATTTTAAGCAAGTGCCATTTACTTGAAAAGTCATAAATTAAAAGTAATCTTCAATATAATTAGCCCAAACTATGATGCCTTTAAAAACCAATGTATTTATGCAACATTAGTCCCTTTTTATGATATTTAAATTCTGGTAATATTTGGGTCTTTCTCAGGGGATAAACCTAAAAAGATTACATGATTACAGAATTTAAAATCAAGTTGTATGTTCTTAATTTTTTGATGAAATTCAGTGCCAGTCTTCATTTTGCATATTTATGAACTCATAACTTTCCTCTTCCTTGTGTGATAACTCACTTTGCAAACTGGAGAATTCCAGACTAAACCATATAAAATGCCAGCATTTGACTATTTTGACATATAAACAGCAGTCTCATATGGTTCAACATAATAAAATCGTAAAATAATAAATAAACAAAAATGAACCAAAAAAAAAATGTCACTGAAATAAATCTTTGAGGTTCCAAAATGTTTTGTTTTGTTTTGTTTTGTTTTGTTTTTGTGACTAGTTGTGGTAGGAAATAGTAAACAGTGTCCTTTAGGATCTAAATTTAGAAAATAAATATTTTAATAATAGTAGAATTCTTCCTGTGTGTACCAATCCCAAGCTAAGAATTGTATGAAGTAAAGAGAAAAGGAGTGACCTTTAGGAAATTGTCTTTGGGATCAGTAACTCATAGTATTATACAGTAAGATAGTTTCAAAGGTCTGGGAGAAATTGTCCTTTTTTTTTTTTTTTTTTTTTTAAAGACAAGTATGCTTAAGCCCTTCAAGAAAAGTTTTACTTTTTTCCACTCAACTCAAGCAACATATATTTAGCACCAATTTTGTTTTTGTTTTTTTAATTACTCTGGAAGTTCAGACCAAAACCTCTCCTGTTTTTAAGCCTGATTTCTTCCTCTTTAGCCTTTCATGGATATAAAGAATTGCTCACCATCTGCTGAAAAAATTCTTCACCTTTGAAAACATGGACATTCATAACCTGCAACAAAAACAAAATTTGCAGCAGTGGGGACAGAGAAAAAGCAAAATGGACCAGAGGAGTCTCAGAAAGTCTCTTGGAAGAGCTGGGTTTTGATGAATGAGTGTAATTTAGATAGAAGCATAGAAGAAAGAAGAAAAAATACAGGAGGGAGGGTGGGATAGAAGGATATCCTCAGAAGCCCGGAAGTAGGTGGTAAAATGGTCTGTTTCAGGGACAGTGAGAAGATATTGCCTGTCTTAAAAGCAGAGGAGTTTTTAGTTGATAGAATTTTGTGTGGAAGAATGATATGACTTCCAAAAAAAGTCTGGCAGTGTTATGCAGTATGAAGGGAGGCAGGAAAACTATCCAGGAAGCTGTTAGTGATTCTAACAAATGGCTAGAGGCAGGGGAAAATGGAAAGGAAAGGGCAGATCCAAGGATATATAATGAAGACAAAAGACCTCAAAGTTTCTACCGGAGACAGTATCTTTATGAATTACAAGAGTATGGTTTCTCTGCCTCTGGTCTCAAAAGCCTTTCTCTGACTCTTCTTCCCTCCATCCCCAGATTCATTCTGCATAATGTCATCAGTGATCCCTCTAAAATTTAGATCTCATTATGCCCCTTTTAGGATAAAAATCCAAACTATGAATATGTCAGTTAAGAGCCTTCATGCTCTGACTCCTGCCTACCTTTCCAGCCTCGTCTCTCATTAGAACTCCCTCAAACTCTATGTTCCAGCAGATTCCCTGACAGGTCACTCACATCTTGGTGCCTGTGTACAGGTTCCTTCCTTAGCTTTCCCCATTCTTAGTTCTACTAAAAGTTCCTACTAAAAGTTCAAACTTTAAAGTTAGCTCAGGAAATTTGTTCTGGAGTCTGCACCTTGGAAGTTAGACTCTCCAAGCCACCATAACATTTATCACAGTCTTGACAATCGCTTCCCCACCTGAGAGCAGCATGAGGACAGGTACTGTGTCTTTTATCTCAGTGTCCCCAGCAATTAGCATGTAGCTGGCACTCAGTAAATGCTTGTTGAATGAATGAATGAGAATAGAGTGAATGTTGATAGCTTTGCTAGAAATTATACAGCTGAGGGAGAGAACTCCTGAGAAAACACTTTTGCACATGTGAAAGAACAGGGCACTGTTGAAGTGGAGACAGCTTGAAAACAGTTGAAAGAAAACCCGAATCATTGGACATGTCCTTGTGAAAGAAATAGTTTCACAATGGTACTGTGCAACTAATTCATTCAATTTGTGGCCAAATCTTTGAAGACTTGTCTCTACTATCATTAATTTTTCTTTATCTTGCATTTGCTTCATTTATTTCTGATCTTTGAGAAATGACTTCATCTTCATTTAAGTTTAGCTTATTGAATGATGTTATTTTTCTATGGATTTAAATATCATAATGACAATAAATGTGCTAGGCTGCCCATCTTTTGACTCTGAAAATAGGACAGATGTATTTCTGCTTCCATGTATATTCTAGTTAAAGAATGTATTCACCTAGAGAATATGAATATTGTACTTAAATGAAAAAGAAAGTGTGGGAAAGGGGTGGGTCCATTGTAAATATGACCTGATAATCCTCATATTTTCATTTATCTTTTTTATTATTTAAAAACAATCCTACACTTACAGAAAAGTTAAAAATACTGGATAATGAACTTTTTTTCCTGAACCATTTGATAGTGAGATGTTGACATGATGCTCCATCACCCCACTTTTCTGTTCTAAGAAATAGAATGACAGGATTTCATGGAAAAGTCTGAACACTTACTGAGCTTAGAAGTTTTTTTTTGTTGTTGTTGTTTTTACAAAAGTAGAGCTTACAATGTATTTATTTAAAAAAAAAAAAAAAAAAACCTGACGCCAGCTGAACCCATTGAAGCCATTCATCTTTTGCTATTGGCCCTTCTGAAGCCTGACTCTGTGCCTCCACCCAGTGGGTTACTCTTCCTTACCAGAGAACTATCTACTGTTTAAAACATTTGAGGGAAGCGGCTATGGCTCAATCAGTAGGGCTCCTGTTTACCATGTGGGAGGCCCCAGGTTCGGTTCCCGGGGCCTCCTGGTGAGGGCAGGCCTGCCCGCACGGCGTGGTTGGCTGACCCAGCGAGCGCAAGCAGCAAGGGGGGGATAAATGAATAAATAAATAAAATCTTTAAATAAATAAATAAATAAATAAAACATTTGAGTGCCCACACCAGAGGGTATAGTGAGCTTTCCACTCATCCTCTTTAGTTCTGCCACTAATAGTTAAGTGCACACTTTTAAAGGCTCTTTGCCTACGAATTTTCATTTCACTGAAGTACTCTGTCTCTAAAGAATATATTCATAGATCTTCTTTATCTTATATATATCTTTGGCATGTCTGCCTCTGGTGCCCATGAAAGGCATTATTCTTTTTTTTTTTTTTAATTTATTGTGGGTAAAAATCAAAATTTTCACAATACATACCAGCATTTGCAAAATGATATATAAATATATATGCATATATGTGCATTTGCTTACAAAAATGTTATATATATTTTAAGAAGTGCTTAGATTACCTAAAATATTACACGGAACCTACCAGGATTCCCATGTTCCCCACCTCCCACACCTCCCACCACTTGGCAAGGCCCCAGGATGTGTAAGTCCTTTGAGGGTGAAAGGCATTATTCTTAAATCTAGTTTGAAAAGCAAACTGATTATCACAGCCATAACGAAATTAGGTATATCTTTTAAAGCTAAGTAAATAATTTTACTTATTTTTTCAGCTGTTACTCTTCATAGTATAAGAAAAAAAACAAAAAGCAAAAGTACTATAACTTCTCCCTCAATTTTTGACTTCCAAAACGAACTTTTGGAAAAATTGTTTTCCTATGTTATAAAAACCCAAAGACTAATAAAGTATCAAATACCTATCACTGCTGATACTTAGCAGTAACAAACTCCTCTTAGCTACATGACTTGTGACTATAGATTCTTATAGACTGCATCCTGGAAATGAGAGAGTTGTGACCCTTTCTTTTCAGCCTGGACTTCCTGTCCCCTCACCAGGGCTTATGTTTACCAGAACTTTCATTTTCCAGAGTAAAAAGGTCTAAGGAAGAATTCCTTAACCAGAAAGGGAGTGGGACATGAGCAGCTGTGAAATTATGGCTTTAGTCTTTTTCTACCATGCATAGTATTTATATATCCCATAGTTCAGCTCTCATTGAAGAACTGGAAGTGTTAGAACAAATAATACCACATTTAATACAGTATTTTTTTCTGGTGGGGGAATGGGGAAAGTCAACAGTACATCAAAAAATCAGGGGAGAAAAAGAAGACTTTTTTGCCCCCCCTAAAGTCTTGTGATCATTCTGAGGGAGGAAAAAGTACTGACAGTCAAGAACTCTGACAGGAGCAGGTGAGAGGATACCTGTTGTCCCCTCACTTCTGGCAAATAGGACAGACTGCAGGGCCGGGAATGGTGTGGCAACAGTGGCCTCTGGCTTAGTCATCCTCCAGATCAAGTTTTAAGAACAACCAGAGGCTAAGTGTGGGAACTGTTTATAATGAAATTCAAATTTTCTGTAGACAAGGGTTGATAATTGGGAAATTCTCTTTCCATTCTTACCCTTTATAGAATGAATTCAGATGCCAGGTGTTGTGCTTTTTCAGTATTCCAGTGTACTGTATACTGCCTTATTAGATTGTCCTTGAGTAACTTTCTATGGATAAAGTATGAGTCCTTAACTAGGATGATCTAGTGATTAAAAATGTGAGATTATACCTCCAGCAAAAAACAATAATTCTCAATATATAAGTATATATGTGCTAAATACTGAAACCAAAGCAGTATCTCCCTATAAGAACTTGATAGATGCTGTGTTACAAGATCTAATGATTAAATAGCTTATGATAATTTAATTTTAGCCAAATCCAAAATGAGATTTATATACTTTTTAATTTAAAAAAAGGTATGTTTTTAAAGTTAATCCGTTTTAAAAGATATTTTCAGGAGGTTACAGGAAGGAGCCAAAACTGCACTCACCACCATCACCACTGATGCTGCCACTGATGGCCCACCCATGCCTCCGTGGTACCCACATGGCAGTCCAGATGCACTTCCTTAGCTATGTGGGCTGCAACTTCATGTGCCAGTGCCTGGTCCTTTCTATCTTATCAAGGTCCAAATAATCCAAGCCAGAGAACATAATCCAGCCTCAGAGATTTTGAAGCTGACTTCATAGGGCTAGTGGACAAAACAATTAACGGTTCTCAAATGAAAATAAATCATACAGAAACAACCTTATATTATCAAACAGCTTTTGTATGCTGGGTCAGTGGAATACAAGAATGTCCATCACAGCAGTAACTATTACCTGGAAAGCTCTCTTTGCTTGGTTCTGTATGACCACAGCTGTCTATTGAAACAGTTTGAAATTAATGGTGAATCATTTGAGCTAAAGACTGCAGTGGGGCTTACCTCCTAAAGGAGGTGAAATATTTTTCTCATGTCCTGTAAGGAAGGTGTTGAGACCCGGTCATTCAGCTCACAGATCCTTCAAAAAACAAAGGTATTGAAGGAATGGTGCCACCTATGTACTGCATAGGTGTACTACCTTAGATGGCTGACTAAATTGTGGAGCCCTGGAGGAGTATCTCAATAAGTTCATACTTTATTTACACAGACTGCTTGAAGGGACCAACTCTGGGAAGTCTCTGGGCTTTGGACTGTCATTTGTTGCTGAGATCACCAATTACCCCTTCTTCAGTGCTGAACTGGCCTCCAGCCCTCAGGATCAAGGAGCAGCAGCGCTCTAGGGGATCTTGGCAGGAACTGTGCCAAGCTACTGCTGGAAGGAGTGGGTAGATGTGTGTATTCTTCTACTAACCAAAGCCTCGTTCTAGAAGCTGCTCATGATCCAAAGTCCTGGTAGATCTGCTTGTCTTCCCCTCACCTAGAGTTTTTGAGGCTTTTGAAGTGCTTTTTCCAGATTATATTTAAAATTGAAACTAAACCAGGTCATGAAGAACACAAGGGCAAAGATAGAGTACTGATGACTTTGTCTTGGCATTGGCTTCCCCAGTTTAGCAGGACCATCAAGTGGTATTTTTTCAGGATAAGGCCTTACCATACAGACAAAGCAGTGCAGCCAAGGAAACGCAGGGAATGAGTTTGAATGCATACATCCAGGTCAGCAGAGCCACTATCTTAAGGACTTTTGTTTCTTTCCATCAGTTAAAAAAAATTAGGACATAAAAATAAATCATGTACGTATCTAAAACAAGTCATATTCATTCACTGATGAAATAAAGTTTCAGTAAATTTGCTAATTCACAGATCTCTCTTTACAGAAGGACTTCATTTTTCACGCTCTGTCTCCATGTCTTTTTAGGCTGCCAACTCCCATGCATTCCTCATTTTTTGTACTCCTGAGTTCCAGCCCATGTCCTGGCACCTAATAGGCACACATTACCTAATAGTTAAATTACTAAGTGAATGAGTGATAAATGAACTGAAAATAGGGAAGCTTGTATAGCAACACGTACTTTGCAGCTTTAAAGGTAATTCATGACTGGATGGTTAACTTTTTATAGTGCTGTTATCTTCTTCTAAAATGATTTCCCCAAACTCATAAAAGGTAATTAACTTTATTTTTTAAGTAATCTACAAATAAGAACCAAAAATTTGCCCATTCTTCTTCTCCAGTGCTCTATCCTCCCACCCCAAACCCCTCAAATTAGAATCTCACCTTCCTCCAGAAAGTATTCAGGGAAATTGGATGAAAGGGTAAGAAGCTCCACCTCATTGTTATAATAATAAAAAATAAATAAATAAATAAAGTGAGGTGGAGACATTAAAAAAAAAAAATAAAGATAGTAAAGAGCTTATAAATATAAGAAAGACACAGTGCATGTACAAGATGAGAGATTAATAAAAAATTATATTATTAAAAAAAAAAAAAGGGTAAGAAGCTGTTAGGAAAGGTTTATTATGAACATTTAATTCAGAACTACTATGAGTTCAGTATAAGGTCGAGTTTTTTTTTTCCTTCTACCAGTATTGTTTGTGATTTAAAGAGTGTCACCATGAAGAACTCATATACATTATTTTTATTATCCTGAAATATATATCAGTATACCCTGTGTGCGTTTATGTTTTAAATATAAAGCAAATACACTATTGAAAGATTTCCTATTATAACCTAAATAAACTCTCAAATCCCCAGTGTCTTCATATCACTGTCAGCATTTATATTTAGTTACCTTAAAAGATGATGAGTAAACCATCTGGTAGAGAATTTTTACAAAGTGAAATTAAAAAGCATTTAACAAAACAAATATGTTGATTGCTACTACTATTTGTAGAATCTTGGTTTTCTCAGAAAAGATAGTTCAAAATGTTTGCCATATTTTCATCAGATGCTTAGAGAACAAGATGTCTGAAACAAAAGAATTCCCAGGGAAAAGTGAAAATGTATCCCAGAGCAGCAGCTGTTCTTCAAATTGTGTTAAACAGAAAGCATATATTAATTATAGGCATATAAATATATTCTATCATATCTTTATAAAGGCAGGGAATAGGACCACATCATTTTTTTCTATCTTTACTGTAATATTTTTTTGGGTAAAAATTCATTTTCTTTTAGCCTTTAGCCTTCCTTTATAATTAGATAAGATTCCTAGTCTACAGTGTTGGTTTTCTTTTTATATATACAGAGAGGTCATTAAGGGAAGTCTGGATATCCAGCAGTTTAATAGAGGGAAAAAGCAACGAACTAAGAGTAAGACCTGACTTTAGTTCTGTTTCTTCATCTGTAAAATGAGGATAATACCTGCCCATCTATCCTATAGGATTGATGTAAAAAGCAAATAAAAACAAAAATAACAGAATGAGAACAAAAAAGACAAAAACAATAAAGCCAAAAATAATTTTAAAAAGCAAATAAAATAGTTTATAGGAAAGCTTTAACAAATATTAAGCACCAGGCAAAAATATAAAATGATGATACTTTCACTATTATTTGTCTAAATTCTTTTATTATTTGTCTAAATTTTAATTTCGCAACTCAGAGCCCAACTTCCCTAACTCTGTGCTATAATTGGCACCATATAGTATTAAGATCATCTTCTGAAGAAAACCAAGAAGAAAAATGATTAGATTCAGAAACCAATATGGTTCTTATTTAGTACAAATCTAGTATTGAATTAGAAATGGAAGCTTCCCATCTTTGGATCAGTAGGTCAAAGTTGACTCAACCTGGGTGATTACCTAAAGTCACAGCCATTGGATGCTATTTAGGAAATCCTGTTTAAAGGTACTGATGATCTTGGTTCATTCATTCAATGAATATTTATTAAGCAGTGATTCATGTACTTGCCTTTCTGACACACTACTATTCTACCATCCTTAAGCAGAAGGAATATATTAATAAACATAACTGGCAGACTATTCTGGTATTAATTATTCACTGGGAATTTCCCCAAACCAAGCAGCCATTTGGAGAAAGAAGAAAGGATCTGTTATCAATTACCTAACCCAGCCTAAAACAGCTCTTCTGCTGAAACACTAAACAAAAGGTCAGGAAATTTAAAAACTGTTTAAAACACAATTGCTTATAAGCCACCTTTACTTAAAACAATCCTTACTCTTTACTGGAAAAATTCTTACCTGATGCCTTACTTACTTACTCTGCTTCCCTTCCACAGTATTTTTGACACTTTATATTTACACATTATTGGTCTGTTTTTGCCACTTAAACTGTTTGAGGGCAAGGACCATCTCTGTCTTATTCACAATTGTATCCTTGAATTCTGGCACATAAAAGGCACTCAGTAACTTTCTGTAGAATGAAAGAATAAAGAACCATATTTTTCATCCATTGGGAAAAGGTATTTAGCTTCTTGAGCCCATTTCCCCAACTGTGTAATAGGAACAAGAATATTTTACAGTTTTCAATGAAGATTTGAGATATAAAGATGAAGTACATATAACAGTAATAGACACTCAACAACTATAGCTGTTATTATTATTCCTTTTGTCATTATAAACAAAGTTCTTCAAAACTAGGATCATAATTTTATATCCAAAATAAACACATGAATCTTCACAGTACATATTTCGGAAACCTTCATATTCACTACAGCTTAGTTCTTCATAAAAAAATCAGTTGATATTAAAGTTAAAACTTTTTTCACATAAGTTAAAACACTTTTCAAGGCCAATCTTGTGTTCTTTTGTTTTGTTTAATGAACCTTAACCTCTTCTTAAGAGCTGGACAATATAATCAATGAAATCAACATGTTTAACACTCAATTGAATTAAAGGATAATTCTCTTAGGTTAATTTATATGTGATTTCTACAGAATACCAGTGACTCTTTTTTTAAGGAAACCAAACTTCAGGCTTCCTATATGATCAATTAGATAGATGGGTGGATGGGTGGATGGGTAGATGGGTGGGTGGATAGATAACAAATATATATAAATTTTATTTGTGTGTATGTATATATATATATATATATATATATATATATATATTTGCTGCTACATCTTTAGCCACATAAATATTTGTAATTGACATCCTCTGCAACAAGAAAACTCAGGCCATGTAGGAGATAGGAAAAACATATTTGGAGAGACTGCAAATAATTAAAAATAAAAAATTTATGTTAATAGGTTCATATGTGATATTATTTTAAGTTGGAGATTTTATCTGTGATTAAAAAGAGGAAATGGCTGTTTTAAAAAACAAAAACAAAAAAAAACCTGTTGACCAGAAGTTTCATATGAAATTCTAAGTTTCTTAGCTTTGATAACAATATACAGGAGCTCAATTTTAAGAGTGCCAAATTCCACCAGGCGAAGCTCATTAACTGGGTCCCTGCCATCTTCCCCATTTTGTTTGTTGCATACTGAAGTTTATTTGGGAGTGTGTTGAACTCTAAGTGTCATATAGCATGCAGATACGATATCCAGTGGGAATTTGGGGACAAGCCTGGAATCTTCATTACTCAGCAGAATGGCCATAATAATAATGTAAACTAAGAGATTGGTTGAGATCACCAAGAGAGGGGGTTAGCCATTCTTTTAATAAACATCTCTGATTATACATCTGCTCTGAGGCAAAAGAGGCAGAAAATGAGCCTATAAAGGCCTCTTCATATGTCAAGCATATGTCAAGAATAAGAGATTAGTTTATCCTTTAAAATACACACACACACACACACACAAAACTACATTTGTCTGTCACTGGCAATTTCTGGAACATTGCCTACGAACCATCTTGATTTGGATCTTTTTGGTTCAAATATGTGAACACATCTTGGAAGTTTTTGAACCTACAAAACATTATACTGGTCTTATTGGAGTCTATACCTTTAGTGAAAATATTCTTGTTTCTTGGAGTTTATACTCTTTAAATATTGTATCCTTTAGTTTAAAATGCTTGCAGATCAAGATCAATTATTATGAGAATGTGCTACTTTGTCACTGGGTTAAATATATATTGTACCTCTCTCCAGTGGCTTATTTTATAAACGTGATTAGGTGTTTATAAGACTAAAAGAAATTAAAATACAATTTTAAAAGACCATTCTATCACTTTGCTTTCATCTCAAGCTATAATTTTATGTTGATTTCTTAATATGACAGTCTGTGTTTACAGCCTCCTTTTTCAACTCCCATTCACTTCTCAACCCAAGAAATTTGAATTTTGTCCCCTCTACCCTATTCAGACTGCTACTCTTGTTAAGATCACCAGTGACCTCCTAATTACTAAATTTAGTAAATACTTTTTTGTCCCCATCTTTTGTGACACTGTTGTCCATTCTTCTCTGCAGTTCTCACCTTCTTTGGCGTCTAGCCTCTCAATTGGTTTCACCAGCATTTCTTCCCTTGTCCGTGCCTTAAAAGTTACTTTTTCCCAGGAAACCGTCCTTACTTCTCTTTTCCCTTATAGTATAAAGGGTAATTTTCAAACTTTTTGGGAAACTAGAGCTGTGTAAAAGCTGATTTAAACTCTAGACCCTTTCCTTAGAAAAATACTTATAATTTTACATTTTTAAAGAGGTTCATAGCTCCTATTTTCTGCTTTATATATTGTCTCTGGGTGATCTCATCTACCCCATGCTTCACGCACTTGTGCCAAGAACTCCCAAATCTATATGTCTACCTTAGATATCTGTTTAAGCTTCAAACCCTAATTTCTACTTGCCTACGATCTTTTGATTGAACTACAATCATCTCAAACTCAACATTCCAAAAATGAATTTATTTCTCTTCCAAAGATTCTTCCTCCTCCTCCTAGTAAAGACACCACCATCCACTTAGTAGTTTAAGCTACAAACTTAAAAATGTTCATCCCTGACTCTTCCCCCCAAATTTAATCAGTCCCTAAGCCCATCACTTCTCCCTGAACATCTCTCTGATGAAAAAAAAAAACAAATAGGAGAGGGAGTGGGTGTAGCTCAGTGGTTGAACACCTGCTTCACATGTACAAAGTCCCAGGTTCAATCCCTGGTACCTCCTTAAAAAAAAATAGAACTGAAAAAAAAGGACTTAAATCTTCTAGAAATGGAATAAAATTTAAAAATACATATTTTAAATGAATAGGAGAGAGGTTATTGACTGATACAAGGCATTAGTATAGACAAAACCATTTTTAATTGGTGAAAATAACTTCTTGAACAAACATCCAAGTACCTAGCACTAACAGAGAGTTGACATTCATTATTTTGGTATGCCTCTGTTTTCCCATCCGTAAAGCATGAACAATAAGTATAGTATATGTCCAAACATGAATTTATGTTTGGAAGGGACTTTGAAAGTCCTTTTTGGGAGGTTTGATATAAGAAATTCAGTGTCCTCTTTCCTAGTCTTCCCTTTATGTTACTAAAGGATATTTCTTTTAAGTCTTCATACTTACTCCACTACTTACTGTTTTGTCCTTGTAAAAATGTAAGCACCGATTCTTTGGTAGTTAATGCTTTCCTTTGATTGACCAAGGATCTTCTTTCTCTGAGATTTAAAAAAAAAAAAAAAACTGGGGGGAAGGGTGACAAGGGACATGACTTTCAGGTTTGAGCCTCCCTGGCACTAAGGGATTATTACCAAGCATTAATTAGTGATGCATTAGGAAAAAGACCTTGACCGAAAGGGGAAAATATTAAATAAAATAAAGTTTTTATGACTAAGAGGTTTCAAAGTGAGTCAGAAGGTCATTCTGGAGGTTATGCTTATGGAGATCTCAGGTAGATATCACAAACTGCCACATTAAACAAAACCTCAAACTTAAGTGCTCCTTGCATTGGCTGCTCCTCTCACTGGGGTCAGCACCTGGTGGCATGTGTGCCTGATCACACCCCTACCAGCCACACAGTCGTCTGGTCTGTCGGGCGCCTTGTCCTGCCCTGTTATTTTGTTGTCGCTGCTGCCACAGGGGCCATCTGAGGAGCCACCGCTGCAGGACATGACTGGACTGGATCTTCCCATCCTACACCACCCCATGGCAAGCCACCCACGGGGCACCAAGCAACTTGGGTTGGTCAGCCCATTGACATAAGCTGCCTCTTGACAGAGCTGCCGCCACAGCTTAGTGGTGGAGCCAGCATGTCTCACACCTCAGAGGCCAGATTAAGAAATGAGACAAGGATGGGAAAGATGTAGCCACAATGTCCCTGAGCTAGCCCCATGTCATACCAGCCTACTGCCATGCTTCTCAGCAAACCATGATGATAAGGTCACCAACCAGAGAAGAAGGCAAATAACCAACCTGATGTCCAGTATGGGATCCAGTTTTGGGAGAATGTTGGACAGACTCTTTGCATAAATGCTTTTACTAATAGCGATTAGAACAATCACATGAGTCCTGAACATGGTTACTTACAAAGCAGAATGAAATGCTGTAAGTGGTGTAAATATAATACCTCCACGCCTGCAATGGCACACCTACTTCTGAAAAACAAAGGTTACTTAGTTCAAGAGACTCAGAAAATAAAACTATTTCTCCAATATAACATACTTATTTATAATTCCCCTAATCATGATCCTTCTCTTCTTTTATTTGAACCTATATCTTTCAGTGTACCTGGTAAGTATATTTCACAGAGACTTAAATCTTCAGATTGTTCATATGCCAGTTGAGCCCTGAAACCCAGCAGAGTTGTGGCCAACTCCTACTCTCCAGTTCTTTGGGCTTTCCTCGAACAACTAACAAAACGATGATGGACCAGTCCCATCCCACAAACAAGAAGGAGTATCTTCAGCTACAAGCAAAGCAATTCCTTTCCTCTGCTCTATAATATCTACATCCCTTCTCAGCCTGAAGTAGTCAGAGTAGACATCATCCCAAATCCCTCGAGAATGAGGAATGAACAAAAATAAGGGGAATGTAACTACAGACCAAAGCAGATTTATTGTTACTGTAGTTATTATTTGGTATTAATGGATTAACTTGTAACATTGATATAAAAATTTAATAAAAGACGGGGGGTCCTTGAGGAAAACATGGCTACCCCCTTATGTTTCTTTGAAAGAGAAAATTTTGAACTCTTTCAGGGGTGTAAGCTTAGTGTTTGAGTGTACACAGCCATCATTCAAGCAATATCACCCAGTGAAGTTCAATATCAATATGGTCCTTTGGAGGTGGAGTAGCTGCAGAGAATTAAGATGCCTTTAATCAGGGAGTGCATCTTTACAAAGAAGGCTTATCTTATAGCCTAGGACCTCAGGTATTTGTTTGCTTTTGTTCTTTTTTTGGTGATGGGATTTCTTCTTGAAAGAGTTAAGTTTTAAATATGTATTTTGATTCTACTTTGGATGGCATTCAACTATATTTAGAATGGAGGTGGGGGAAGCTGTATTTTTGTTAAAATTTAATTGACTGTTTAATCATCCATGTCCAGTCGTTACTCCTGGTAATAACATATGGAAGAAAATAACTTTCCTTAATTGAAATTCATTCAGTGTTAGTTAAATCTGTCACCAGGCTCTCACTCAAAGACCAAAATTTATTTTCTATGATGTAAAAAAGACTATTATTAAAAGTGTTTTTCAGCAACCAATAAATTTTACTAAGGACTTTATTTTTGGCAGTTATTTCATTATATCTTCCTATTTGCTCAATATTTTAAAATGAGCTTGGACATATTCTAATAAGTAAATAGTTTTCTTTTTAAAAATCTTCAAGAATTGTGTTGAGACAATAATATCTCTCATTTTCCAAAAGGGAATTGCTAATTTTAACCCAACACAATCCTTTTCCTTGAAGATCTTCCTTTTGAAAGATAAAATTCTTTAGTTGAAACAGTCAGCATTCGAACCACACAAAGCTTGAATTTCTCAGATAATACCAACCCCAAAAAGTAATTTCTATTAAATTAAACCGCTTAAGGTAAAGTACTTTACAAACAAATAATAAATAATGTAATTTCTGGTAATGCAGTCATTTTTAAATGCCACTAAAAAGATTTATAGTCCATTGTTCTCAGTTATGTGGAAAGAGCACTGGTTTTGGAGTTGAGTTCTACATTTGATTGGTTGCATGACCTTAGAAAAGCACTTCCATTTTTTGGGACTCAGTTTCCTCCTCATTAAAAACAACAACAACAAATACAAGTATGCTTATATTGTGTGGCATAAATAAGATTCAAATATGAAAATACTTCAAATAGTAGGCAAAGTACTCTTGCATAAATGTTGCATCATGGTGGGATTTTTCTCAATAGTGGATGTCTTTTGTTCTAGTTCTTTTCATGGTCAATTTGTGGCAGAACATTTTATTGAGATAAATTAATTTAGAAGGCTTGTGTGAGGGGTCTGTAAAAATCAAAAGTCTTTTAAAAACTTTTCAAAATATTTCCCTTCTAATAATTTAATATACTCAACTCATTTCATTAGAGATGCCCATTAACTATAAACAGTCTCCCAGCTTTGGGCTTAAAGGATGGTAAGAAATGGTTTATAACATCATTTCATGAATTCTCCAGAAAAGGCTGTTAAAGTCAAAGCTAAAATAACTGATTTACAGGAATTGACTATGAAAAGATAAATCTTTAGAGGAACTGGTCTTCTCTCTTTTTATTTGGTAGATATTATAAAGCAAGAGCTTAAACAATAATTAGACTATCAAGTCTAATTATTGTTTTTTATAAGAATCCTAGGCCTTTAAAGATCTGCAACCAGTTAATACCCTTCCTCAGAAATTTTTAGACAAAACCTGAAGTAGTTTTTTGTTTTGTTTTGTTTTTCCCCCAGCATTTTATTATGAAAAATTTCAAGCATTAAGATAAGTTGAAAGAATTGTACAGTAAAACACCCAAATGCATACCTCCTGTATTCTAAAGTTAACATTTTACTATACTATTTGTTTTATCACATATTTATCCCTCTCTGGATTAGAGGTTTTTAAGCAGAAAAAAGAGGTTATTTGCCTTTCTGTATTTTATATATCAACTTTAAGAAATAAAAAATTAATTGCTTTATGAGCTATAATTTTCTGAATGAATTTTACATATACTATATACATGATATAGAAACATGACTAAAGATAAACACCAAATTTAGGGGAGTCGTTATTTCTAGAGAGAGGGGAATGAGGAGTTCACAGGAGGCTTTACATGGATCTGTAATGTTTTATTTCTTAAAATCTGAAGAGTAAAATGCTAGAATGTAATAGTGCTATTTATTTGAGTATAGAGCTGTTTTTAATTCTATGTCATTTTCTTTATGTTTGAAATAAATGACAATTAAAAATTATAAGAAAGATTTGATGCTTAGTCTTCTTTCCTAGCAAAATATTTTTCACTTAAGATGCTTTGTCCACTTGGCCTCCCAGCTGAGGTAGATTGAATAGAATCTGACAATACCTTATCCTTTCTCAGTTGGTTGATGTACTAGCTAAAAGAATGATATAAATTGTCCCTTTCTACTAAGGATTGAGGATTATAACTTTTTCATGCTTCTTGGTTTTTCCTAGCTCAGGGAATACAACTTCCAATATTGTACTTAAATACCTTGAACATATTTGACAGGTTGTTGAAAAGTATAATTATATCTGTGTGTTATTTTGCACGTTCACCTGATTTCAGAGATGAAAGACATGGAAAGTGAAATATGGCCAGGGAAGCTGATACATGAAAGCTTGGAGAGATAATGATGCTGCTCAGCCAGGGCCTGGAAACTTGACCATTCTAAACAAACTGCATAGTACTAAATTGCTTGTGAAAGGGCTGAATATCAGTTCTGCTGTGATTTGAACTTTTGGCTCCTGAAAGTCTAGCACAGGCTTGAAAATAAGCCCACTACTGGATTCTTTGTACAAAGGAGGCATCCACCTGATGAGCAAAAGGCAGCAGGAGAGAGATGAGGCAGTATAAAGGAGTCTTTGGGGCCGCTCTCTGTATCAGGTGTGAGTGAGTGAGGTTCCAGGGAGAGAGAACCTCTCTCATGAATGTAATGATTCCATCAGGAAATATTTACCTGGAGCCTAATTGTGTGTAAGAAAGAAAGGTAACCCTAAGAAAGATACAGTGGTATGTTGTGTAAAGGATCAGTCAACCAACTAAAGTGTATTTAGTGTTTATGACTTGCCTAGCACCAGGCTAGGCTTTGTAAAGTATGCAAAGAGAATTGTGGAGATGGGTTTGTTCCAGACGAAAGATAAGTTATATTGACAATTAGATAAGAAATACAGACATATGCTTTATATACATTTTATATTGTGTGGTATAAATTATATGGTATTTTATATACACATAGATCCATTTTATATTATGTAGTATAAAATAGAGAATAAGACCTTGAACAACATAATATAGACTATAAATTCTAAACTAGTTTTTAAAAAGTACCATACCCACCACTTCTCTAATTAAAAAAAATTTTTTTAATGCCATAGTATACTGTAAGCCAAGAACTGATCACTGGATTTAATTAGGAGATCTAGGTTCAAATCCTAGTTCTGACACTTTACCATGTAAGCTAAAACATATCCCTTAATTACTGAGCCTCCATTTCCTCATCTGTAATATGGAGATGATAATCCCAACTGATTCTGCTACCTATACATAAGATTGTAATGAGAATCAAGTGAAGATGGATGTGAAAACACTATAGATTTTCCAGTTTTGAGAGAGCTGAGAGTAGGACTGAAAGTCTGGGTGTAAGTGACCCAGAAAAGGAAAAATTTGACTTGAGTCTCAGAGAGAGGGGAATGAGATTTGGATATAGGAAGATGGGATTAAAAACCACCTTAAAGGAAGACTTTGGACTTGATCTTAAAGGGAATAAGGACGTATTGGGGGCTTTTGAGTAGGGAATTCTTATTATTAAAGTGTTTAACTCATTCATTTTGATAATCAGCATCTAGCAATGTGCCTGGCATACAGGTGTTCAGGATTCAGTTAATCTAGCAACAATAATGTAGGATAGATTGGACACATCTGAGCCTACAGTCTAGGTGGCTTATCTACTAGATGTTAGTCTGACTCATCTTTAAATGTAAAAAAGAATAATACCTGACCAGCCAGTAGATATATTTTAAATATCAAATAAGAGCACCACTATTTTCATCCATAAATATATTAAATGCCTTCCTCATGCAGGATACTGTGTGAAAACCAGGGAAACAAAAAGATCTACAGATATAAGTATCATGAAAAAGTGTCATATTGAATATGAGTTTGAAATACAACTAAGGGATTTGGTAGAAAAAGGATGGTATGCAACAGCCAAAAGATTCACTGCTATATTTAGTACTAGGTTAGGTCCCTATTATTGTTAGGACCTGCTAGGCATAGCTAGGATCAAGTAAAGGAGAAAACACCTGGTGCAGTCAGGTAGGTATTTAAGGTCTCCAGGAGTTCTTCCTGTTGGCAGTAGACATTCTCAGACTTTCCCTGTTCTGTAATGAATCTCCATCATAATGGAGACAGTATAGAATACTGGTTAAGAAAGTGGGCTCTGGAGGCAGAATAACTGGCTGGGTTTGAAATACTGTTGTAGGGGAGCAGGTGTAGCTCAGTGGTTGAGCACCTGCTTGGCATATATGAGGTTCAATCCCTGCTGCCTTCTAAAAGAAAAAAAAGATACTACTGTAAACCTTAAGCAAATTATATAATCTCTCTGTGATTCATGGAGATAATAGAATCTAAATTGTAGAGTTGTTTTTGAGACTCTGTGAGATACTGGATGTAAACTTTTAATAGAGCACTGGCACACAGTAAATGTCGGTTGTTTCTATTTTCATGACCTTCTCAGCAACTTTAGCCTCCATTCTCTGTCACTCCCAAATTCACTTCCCATTTTTCTGTCTCTTTCTCACTCCATTGTAGGACACTGATGTATTAGGCCACATTTGGTTCATTCACCTATAATATGTTCTACCACATTAGCATTGAACAAGATCTTGAAATTCTTCTGAATCAGAAATTATATTATCTTCAAAGTAGTTTAAGTATTACATATACTTCATTATAATCTAAGTAATTCTTTGGAATCAATCTATAATATATTTCTTCATAATTTTTTCTTTATACTTTAGTGTATATTTCTAGTTCTACTGTAAGCATATTTTGCTGTTATATATATTTTAGTTTTTAATGTAATATATAAATGATGGAGTGTAAAAAAAGATCTTGGGATTATACATTGGGAGGATTGTGGGAAGATGTCAGAGTAGGAAGCTCCAGGTTGATCAGCTACTTCAGATCAAGGGAGGAGGGGGGGATCTGGCTCTGAAGGCAGCCATAGTTCCAAACCCCACCTCAGGCAAAAGCAGCAACAGAGTCTTAAAGAGTCAGTTACCTTCCCCCTTTCCACCTATCTTCTCTTTCCATTCCCTGATTGGAAGCAAAAATAGTTTGGAAAATTCACAAATTCACGGCTCCAGCCCTCAACAACAAACCCTAGAAATCTCAGAGTAGTAGGAACTAATTTTCCAGAGTTATAACAACATAATACTCAGAATATCCAGTTCTCAATAAAAATTACAAAACACCAATAAACAGGAAAGTATAGTCCATTCACAGGAAAAAGAAAATTTGCCAGAAACCATCCCTGAGGAAGCTAATATATTGAAACTATTAGTCAAAGACTTTAAATCAACTGTCTTAAATAAGTTCAGTGAACTCAAGGAATCCATATACAAATAACTACAGGAAATTAGGAAAATGTTGTCTGAACAAAATAGAGATGGAAATTATAAAAAAGGAATCAAACAAAATATGGAGTTGCAAAGTGCTGTAATTGAAATGAAAAAACTGAGACATATTCAATAGCAGATTTGAACACATAGAAGAAAAGATTGTTGAACTTGAAGACCAGACAATTGAAATTATTCATTGTAAGCAGCAGAAAGAAAAAATAATGAAGAAAAATGAACAGACACTGAGGACCCTGTGGGATATCATCAGAGTACCAGCATCAGTCCTAAAAGGATGGGCGGGGTGGGGGAAGGGGGACAGAAAAAGTATTTGAGGAAGTAATAGTCAAAAACTTCCCCGATTTGGTGAAATACATGAATATACACATCCTAGAAGTTAAGCAAACTCCAAGCAGGTTAGCGTCTAAGAGATCTACACCAAGATACATTACAGCGGGGATGGATGTGGCTCAAGTGGTTGGGTGTCCATCTGCCATGTGAAGGGACCTGGGTTTGTTCCCCGAGACCTCCTGGTAAAATAAAAACAGAAGGCATGCAGGCAAGCCAGGCCCCACCGAGCCACGCAGCAAGATGATGATGCAGCAGGGGAGAGACACAGGAGAGAGCCAAACGAGACACGCCAGAAACCAGGAACTGAGGTGGCGCAGCTGGCAGAGTTCCTCTCTCCCACATCGGAGGTCCCTAGGATCAAATCCTGGTGAAGACTGGAGGAGAAGGATGAGAGAAGAAGGCAGGAAACTGACACAGAGAATCACCCAGCAAAGGGACACAAACAGCAAGTGTGTGGGGGGGGTGGATAAATAAGAGTAAATAAATAACTCTTTAAAAAAAAAAAAAAAGATACATTACAGCAAAAAGACAAAGAATTTTGCAAGCAGCAAGAGAGAAGTGACTTGTCACATACAAGGGATCCCCAATAAGATTAACAGCAATTTCTCTTCGGAAACCATGGAGGCCAGAAGACAGTGGGGTGGCATATTTAAAGTCCTTAAAGAAAAGAACTGTCAACCAAAAATTCTGTACCTGGCAAAATTATCTTTCAAAAATGAAGGAGTTTTCCAGAGTGGTCCTGGTAGAATGGCTCCCACAAAGAAGGGTGGTAAGAAAAAAAAAAAAAAAAAAGGCCATTCTGTCATCGATGAGGTTGGGGACCAGGGAGAACACTATCAAGATTCACAAGCACATCCATGGAGTGGGCTTCAAGAAGCATGCCTCTCAGGAACTCAAAGAAATCCAGAAATTTGTCATGAAGGAGATGGGAATGCCAGATGTGTGCATTGACACCAGGCTTAACAAAGCTGTCTGGACCAAAGGAATAAGGAATGTCCCATATTGTATCTGTGCATGGTTGTCCAGAAAACATGAGGGTAAAGATATACCAAGCCAGCTCTATACATTGGTTACCACTTTCAAAAACCTACAGAGAGTCAGTGTGGATGAAAACTAACAGCTGATCTCAAATAAAATTATTTAAAAAAAAAAAAAAAAAAATGAAGGAGAAACTAAGACTAAGAGATAAACAAAAGCTGGAAGAGTTCCTTACCAGAAATCCTGCTCTACAAGAAATACTGAAGGGAGTCCTTCAGTCTAAACTAAAAGGACAGTAGACAGTAAACTGAAGCCATAAGAAGAAATAAAGAACACAGGTAAATATAAAATCCTGTTTTATTGTACTTTTGATTTGTAACTGCTTTTTTCCCTCCCTATATGACTTAACAGGCAAATGTGTAAAAATAACATCTCTTTAACTTTTAATTTTGAAACTATTTCAAACTTAAAGGACATTTGCAAAAATAATACAAACCCCATACAGAGAACTCCAACATACCCTTTCCCAGATTGCACACATCATATTCCTTATAAAATAACATTTGAAATCTTTGTTAATGTACATACAATGTATAAAGATGTAATCTGAGATATTAACAAGATAAAGGGGAAAGGATGGAGATGTATAAGAACAGTTTGTATACTACTGAAACTAGGTTGGTACTAGTTGAACTAGGTTATTAGTTTAAGATGTTCATTGTAGGGAAGCGGCTGTGGCTCAATCAGTAGGGCTCCCGTTTACCATATGGGAGGCCCCGGGTTCGATTCCCAGGGCCTCCTGGTGAAGGCAAGCCCGCCCGCATGGCGTGGTTAGCTGACCCAGCGAGCACAAGCAGCAAGGGGGGGATAAATGAATAAATAAATAAAATCTTTAAAAAAAAAAAAAAAAAAAAAAGATGTTCATTGTAATTACAAAGGTAAACACTAAGAAAATAACTAAAAAGTATAGAGAAAGGAAAGAAGAATTAAAATGGTACACTGAAATTCATAGAGGCAAAAAGCAGAATAGTGGTTATTGGGGGTGGGAAGAGGGGGAGAATGGGGAGTAATTGCTAAATGTGTATGAGTTTTGGTTTGGGATGATGAAAATAGTCTAGAAAAAGGTAGTGGTAAAAGTTACATGGTATTGCCAATGTACTTAATGTCAAAGAATTGTCCACTTAAAATGGTTAAAATGATTTTTATGTTATGTATATTTTACCTCAATTAAAAATTAATTATGTAACAAAGAGGGTCTTGGGCCCTGAGTTAATTTAATGTATCACAGAGGAAGAGGAGGTGCTAAGATTCCATGGGAAAATAAAAAACTAAACCCTTTAAGAAGGCAATTTGGTTATATCTACCAAATCCTAAAATGTATAAAATATTTTAACTGCCAGTTCTACTTCTAGGTATCCATCCAACAAATATATTCACATGTATGGACAAGATTGTATAAAAGCATTATAGTGATATAATAGTATATAATAGTAATGACTGGAAACAAATGTCTGTCAATAGAAGACTGTATAAATAAATTATACATGAACATATAATGCAATACTATGCAGTCCTTTAGAAGAATGAGGTAAATCTATAAACGTGGAAGAATCTCCAGGATATAATGACAAAGTGACGGGGGGGGGGGGGGGGGGGGGGGAGCA
>JAKSZT010054053.1:375742-422265 GCA_026826555.1 Tolypeutes matacus | reverse complement strand
CCCCCCCCCCCCCCCCCCCCCCCCCCCCCCCCCCCCCCCCAGCAAGAATCAGAATACTATGTATAGGGAGGCGGCTGTGGCTCAATCAGTGGGGCTCCCGTTTACCATATGGGAGGCCCCGGGTTCGGTTCCCGGGGCCTCCTGGTGAGGGCAAGCCCGCCCGCGTGGCGTGGTTGGCTGACCCAGTGAGCACAAGCAGCAGGGGGGGATAAATGAGTAAATAAATAAAAATCTTTAAAAAAAAAAAAAAAAAGAATACTATGTATAATATAATTCTATGATTGTGTGTATGTGTGTTTCTAAGGCAGCTACAATATACTGTTTGCATATGCAAGGAAAATTTCTGGAAATACACATAAGAAACTATTAACAATAATCACCCCTGGGAGGAGGATAATGGGAATGAGAAAGGTACCTTTTATTTTCACCTTCCTGAATACTGAAAAAAAAAAGAAAAGAAAAGAAAGTTTTAATCATTCAGCATGTGTTACATTTGTATTTTTTTAACTAGTGTTTTTTTTTTTTTTTAATAAAATGTTCAAAGAGATGGGGTGGGGATGAAATGGTTAAATGTTTAGTGTTGTGTTTGTGTTGGATGTGAAAAGTGATCTATAAATACCTATTATTTTTACTAAACAATAGTGTGTAGAAGAATGCAGCATTTCAGCATCTCTTCCTACAGGAGCATATGGTGGTTAAGACCACAGGGGAATGAATGCCTTGGAGATCACCTCTCAAGAAGGTGATATGCAGATCTTTTCAGTGTTCCCCATTGCTCTTATGTGGAAAGTTCCATGGAAAGGATTATATTGTTAGAGCTGAAGTTAAAACTATTGTCAGATTTTCTTTCAAATACAACTATTAGCCACATGGTGATTGCAAAACATGATTGCTTTTAAAAGCCTTTGTTTACAGTTTGGTTCATTGTATTATAGGAAGGTGCCTTTAACTGAATGTAGTGAGATAACTCTTGGTGCTGTCTGGGCAACAAGTTTGAAAATTAGTGGTATTATCTTGAGAGTTTTATCCTATCATTTTACCGATTAGCAGGAGACAGGATCTTGTGTTACTCTAGGTAACAGGCTTTTTGTTTTGTAACTCTTAAGTGTTGGTTTTCTCCCTTTTGACACTCAGGGGACTAATTTACTATTTATTCTCTAAATCAAGTCCTTAGAGAAAACATAAAAATACAAATAAGTCTTCTGATTGGTATAATCATTTTTCCTTATGACCAGACAGTTTTAAAATATAGAAATATGTTAATACTATTATGTCAAAGTTTAAAAAAACACAAATCAATAATGCTGTACTTCTTGCATTACTAAAGATTGCAATAGTAAGTTAATGTAATTAACTACCTGGTAAATGATAATATTAATGACTTTCTGGATGAAATGATGGTACATAGAGGAAGTGTGTGATAATTTTAATTTGTCAAATACTGGGTAATAAAAGAAAGCAAATACAAATGGCTTTCTATTCTTGGAAGCTGATTGGCCACTTTTTGGGTGATAATGAAAATTTGGTGTTGTTTCATTCACAAAGCACTTTTGTCTATATATTTAATAAGCCTGTGAGGTAGAATTATAATCCCCACATTAAGATTAAAGAAACTAAGGCTAGGATAGAATAAGGTTTGCCTATGGACAAGGTAATTAGAATCTAGAACTTCTGATATCAGACACTATGATGTTTTTTTAATCAATCCTATTGAAACATTCGTAAACCATACAATCCATCTAAAGTATGCAATCAGTGGCATTTGGTATAATCACTTAAATCAGTATTAGAACATTTTTATTACTCCACAAAAAAGAAAAGAAAAAAACAAACAAAAAGGAAAAAACAAAACCCTATCCCTTAGTAACACCTCTCAATCTTTCTATCCTTCTCCTACCATATATAACTGCTAATCTATTTCCATCTCTATAATTTATTTGTATTTACATTTTGTATAGATAGAATCAAACAATATGTAGTATCAATGATTTTTTATTTCACATGTAGTTTTACTGTGCTATACAGTCCCATGTTAAATTTTTTAGTTTTCCTTTTAGTAATATATATGACCTTTAAACCACTTTCATACTCACATAATAGTACTGCTAGTTACAAACATTATGTTGGGCTTTCACCTTTTCTATTCATTTCCAAAGATTCACACACATCCTTTTTACCAGTTCTACACAAGTTAACCCTCTATCTTCTGGGGACCCATATTCAAGTTATTAACTCCATGAGATTACACAATATATTTAGTTCATAGTAGAGCAATCACACAGTATTTGTCTGTTTGTATCTGGCTTGCTTCACTCAACATAATATCCTCCAGATTCATCCATGTTGTCATATGCTTTACTACTTCATTTCTTCTTCTTACAGCTGTATAATATTCCATCATGTGAATACACCACAGTTTGTTTATCCATTCATCAGTGGATGGATACCTGGGTCGTTTCCAACTTTTGGCAATTGTGAATAATGCCTCTATGAACATCAGTGTGCAGATGTTTGTTCGTGCCACTGCTCTCAGTTCTTCTGGGTATAAACCCAGTAGTGGTATTTCTGGGTCACGTGGCAAATATATATTCAACTATTTAGGAACTGCCCAACAGTGAATAAGTGTTTCTATCTCTCCACATCCTCTCCAACACTTGTAGTTTTCTGTCTTTTTAATAGTGGCCAGTCTAAAAGGTGTGAAATGATATCTCTATGTAGCTTTGATTTGCATTTCCCTAATCACTAGTGATATTGAACATTTTTTTCATGTGTTTTTTCACCATTTGTATTTCTTATTTGAACAATTGTCTATTCAAGTCTTTTGTCCATTTTTTAATTGGGTTGTTTGTCTTTTTGTTGTATTGTAGCATCTCTTTATGTATTACGGATATTATACCCTTTTCAGATATGTGATTTCCAAATATTTTCTCCCATTGAGTCGGCTGCCTTTTCATCCTTTTGACAAATTCCTTTGAGGTGAAAAAGTGTTTAATTTTGAGGAGGTCTCATTTATCTATTTTTTCTTTTGTTGCTCATGCTTTGGGGGTAAGGTTAAAAAAAAAACCACCACCTACCATAAGATTTTGAAGACGTTTCCCTACATTTTCTTCTAATAGTTTTACAATCCTAGCTTTTATATTTAGGTCTTTGATCCATTTTGAGTTAATTATTGTATAGGGAATGAGATAGGGGTCCTCTTTCATTCTTTTGGTTATGGATATCCAGTTCTCCCAGCACCATTATAGAAGAGACTGTTTTGTCCTGTCAGCATGGACTTTGGTAGGTTTGTCAAAAACCAGTTGGCCATAGAGATGAGGGTTTATTTCTGGATACTCAATTCGATTCCACTGATCAATGAGTCTATCTTTATGCCAGTACATGCTGTTTTGACCACTGTAGCTTTGTAATATGTTTCAAGTTTAGGCAGTGAAATTCTTCCCATGTTGCTCTTCTTTTTTAGAATGCTTTTGGCTATTCGGGTGCACTTTCCCTTCCAAGTGAATTTGGTATTGCCTTTTCTATTTCTGTAAAGTAGGCTGTTGGAATTTTGATTGGAATTGCATTGAATCTATAAATCAGTTTGGGTAGGATTGACATCTTCATGGTATTTAGTCTTCTAATCTAGGAACACGGAATATCTTTCTGTTTGTTTAGGTCTTTTTTTTTTTAATTCATTGAAGTATATCATTCATACATGAACATACATAAACTATAAGTGTTCAATAAACATTGTGTATTTACAACAAAACATGCATAACACCATACAGGGCTCCCATATATCACCCCACCACAAATACTTTGCATTGTTGTGAAACATTTGTTAACAAATTATGAAAAAGCATCGTCAAAGTATTACTACTAACTATAGTCTGTATCTTACTCCCCTATACATTTTTTTACGGATTTATTTATTTATTTACTTTTACCCATTTTTACCACCTCCCACCCCCCGTTTTTGCTGTTTTTCTGCCCATTTGTTGGGCAATTCTCTGTGTCCATTTCCTGCCCTCTCTTCTCATCCTTCTCCTCCCCTCCCGTCTTGACTGAGATTCGATCCTTGGAACCTCTGATACAGGAGAGAGGTGTCCTACCACCTGCACCACCTTAGTTCCTGTTTTTTTTTTTTTGGTGTCACTCTCCTGTTACATCATCATCTTGCTGCACGGCTGGTGGGGCCTGGTGGCTCACCTGCACGCGGGACCTGGGGGGCTCACCCGTGCACGGGGCCTGACGGCGCACCCACACATGGGGCCTGGTGGCCCACGCGCCTTCTATATTTTTCTTTTTTTAAATTTTTCCAGGAGGTCCTGGGGATCGAACCCAGGCCCCTCCATATGCCAAGCCACATCCGTCCCCCTGCTATATCTCTTAAGGTTGACAAAAGATACCCAAAGTTACAGTCTTTTCCCATACAGGATGGTCATATAATAAATCAGGCTTGGTTTATCACGAGGATTCTAAAAACCAGACCTAGGAAGAAAAACTAGATCTGGGGACACATGCATGGTTTCTAATGTAGCGAATGTTTAGCTTACCCTGATCATCACAAAATCAGGAGAGCGAGAATATTCACATTGTTTAGGTCTTTATTGATTTCTTTTAGCATTGTTTTGTAGTTTTCTACATATAGGTCCTATACTTTGGTTAAATTGATTCCTAGGTATGTATTGGAGTCTTTTTGTTGCTATTGTAAATGGAATTTTTCCCGATTTCCTCAATACTCAATACTAGTATACAGAAACATTACTGATTTTTGCATGTTGATCTTGTGTCCTGTCACTTTGCAGACCTAATTTATTAGCTCAAATAGCTTTGTTGTAGACATTTCAGAATTTTCTAAATATAGGATCATGTTATCTGTAAACAGTGAGAGTTTTGCTTCCTCTTTTCCTATTTAGATGCCTTTGTTTTTGTTTTTGTTTTTTCTAATTGCTCTAGCTAGAACTTCTAGCACAGTGCTGAATAACAATGGTGACAGTGGGCATCCTTGTCTTGTTCCTGGTCTTAGAGGGAAATTTTTCAACCTTTCCCCATTGAGTAGAATATTGGCTCTGGGTTTTTAATATATGCCTTTTATCTATTCCTATCTTTCAAAGTGTTTTTATCAAGAAAGAATGCTGGATTTTGTTGAATGCCTTTTCTGCATTGATCAAGATGATCATGTGCTTTTTTTCCTTCAATTTGTTAATGTGATGTCTTATGTTGACTGGTTTTCTTATGTTGAACCACTCTTGCATATCAGGAATAAATCCCACTTGGTCATGATGTATAAGTCTTTTGATATGCTGTTAGATTCTATTTGCAAGTACTTTGTTGAGAATTTTTGTATCTTATTCATTAGAGAGATTGGTCTGTAATTTTCCTTTCTTGTAGTGTCTTTGTCTGGCTTTGGTATTAGGATGATGTTGGCTTCATAAAATGTGTTTGTTATTTCCCCTCCTTTTCAATTTTTTAGAAGAGTTTAAACAGGATTTGTGTTAATTCTTCTCAAAGTGCTTGGTAGAAATCACCTGTGAAACTATTTGGTCTTGGACTTTTCTTTGTTGGGAGACTTGATGACTGATTCAATCTTTTTAAATATAATTGGTTTGTTAAGTTCTATTTCTTGTAGCGTCAGTGTAGGTTGTGCATTTCTAGGAATTTGTCCGTTTCATCTAGGTTGTCTAGTTTGTTGGCATACAGTTTCCCATAATATCTTCTTATGATCCTTTTTATTTCTGTGGGGTTAGTTGTAACTTCACCCCTTTCATTTCTAAATTGTATTTATTTGTATCTTCTCTATTTTTTTATTTTTTTAGTCTAGCTAGGGGTTTATCAATTTGATTGATCATCTCAAAGAACCAGCTTTTGGTTTTGTTGATTTTCTCTACTTTTTTGTTGTTGTTGTTGTTCTTGATTTCATTTATTTCTCCTATAATCTTTATTATTTCTTTCCTTCTGCTTGCTTTGGGAATGGTTTGCTGTTCTTTTTCTAGTTTCTCCAGTTGTTCAGTTAGACCTTTTTTTTTAAAGATTTTATTTATTTATTCATTTATCCCCCCCCCTTGCTGCTTGTGCTCGCTGGGTCAGCTAACCACGCCGCGCGGGCGGGCTTGCCTTCACCAGGAGGCCCCGGGAACCGAACCTGGGGCCTCCCATATGGTAAACGGGAGCACTACTGATTGAGCCTCGGCCGCTTCCCTCAGTTAGACCTTTGATTTTATCTCTTTCTTCTTTCTTAATATAGGTTTTTAGGGCTGTAAATTTCCCTCCCAAGACTGCCTTCAGAGTATCCCATAAGTTTTGATAAGTTGTGTTCTCATTGTCATTTGTCTCAATATATTTACTGATTTACTTACAATTTCTTCTTTGACACACTGATTATTTAGGATTATGTTGCTTAGCCTCCACACATTTGCAAATTTACCTCTTTCCTGTCTTTTATTGATTTCCAGTTTCATTCCATTATGATCTGAGAAGGTGCTCTATATAATTTCAATCTTTTTATATTTATTGAGAGCTGCATTGTGCCCTAATATGTGGTCTATCCTGGAGAAAGATCCATGGGCACTTGAGAAGAATGTATAACCTACTGAGTTTGTGTACAATATTCTGCATATGTCTGTTAGGTCTAGCTCATTTATCATATTGTTCAAGTTCTCTGTTTCCTTGTTGATCTTCTGTCTACTTGTTCTGTCTAATGGTGGGAGTGGTGTGTTGAAGTCTCCAACTATTATTATAGAGATGTCTATTTCTCCTTTTAATTTTGCCAGAGATGTCTCATGTATTTTGAGGCACCCTGGTTAGGTGCATAGATATTTATGACTGTTATTTCTTCCTGGTGGATTGTCCCTCTTATTAATATATAATGGCTTTCTGCATCTCTTCTAACTTTTTTGCATTACAGTCAGTTTTGTCTGATATTAGTATAGCTATCCGGGATCTTTTTTGGTTACTATTTGCATGGAGTATCTTTTTCCAGCCTTTTACTTGGAGCTGGTTTGTATCTCTGGGTCTAAAGTGAGTCTCTTGTAAGCAGTATATGGATGGCTCATGTTTTTTTAATCCATTCTGTCAGTCTATATCTTTTTTTTTTTTAAAGATTTTATTTATTTATTCATTTATCCCCCCCCCCTTGCTGCTTGTGCTCGCTGGGTCAGCTAACCACTCCGTGTGGGCGGGCTTACCTTCACCAGGAGGCCCCAGGAACCGAACCCGGGGCTTCCCATGTGGTAAACGGGAGCCCTACTGATTGAGCCACAGCCGCTTCCCCAGTCTATATCTTTTGATTGGGGATTTTAATCCATTCACATTCAATGATATTACTGTAAATGCAATATTTACTTCCACCATTTTATTCTTTGGTTTTCATATGTCATATCTTATTTTTGTCTCTCTATTTACTCTTCTGCTTACCCTTTCTGCTATTCTTTCTTCTATACTCTCCTCCAAGCCTCTCTCTCCTGTCTTTTTCTTTCAGGCTATAAGGTTTCCTTTAATATTTCCTGCAAAGGTGGATTCTTTTTTATGAACTCTCTTAGTTTCTGTTTGTGAATGCTTGAAACTCACCTTCATATTTTAAGGACAGTTTTGCTGGATAAAGAATTCTTGGCTTGGAGTGGATGTAGCTTAAGTGGTTGAGCACCTGCTTTCCGTGTTCAAGATCTCAGGTTTGATCCCTGGTACCTCTAAAAAACAAACAAATAAGCAAATGGAAAAAAAAAACAACTCCTATTGGAGAGCGATGTAGCTCAGTGGTTAAGCACCTGCTTCTCATATACGAGGTTCTGGGTTCAATCCCCAGTACTTCCTAAAAAAAAGAATTCTCAGCTGGCAGTTTTCCTCTTTCAGTATCCTAATTGTATCATACCACTGTCTTCTTGCCTCCATAGTTTTTGATGAGAAATCTGCATTAAGTCTTCCTGGGTGTCCCTTGTATGTGATGGTTTGCTTCTCCCTTGCTGCTCTCAGAATTTTCTCTTTATCTTAGACATTTGACATTCTGAGTAGTATGTATCTTGGGGTAGGTCTATTTGGATTTACTCTGATTGGGTTATGCTGTGCTTTTTGGACATTTAAGTTCACTTCTTCCATGAGAGTCAGGAAATTTTCAGCTATTATTTCCTCAAATACTCTTTCTGCCCCTCTTCCCTTCTCTTCTTCTGGAACTCCCATGACACGTATGTTGTTGTGTTTTATGTTATCATTCAACTCCCTAAGCCCCTGTTCTATTTTTTCCATTCTTTTCTCTCTACAATTTCAGCTGTTGTGCCTTTGGTGTCACTTATTCTTTCTTCGATCATTTTGAACTTGCTGTTGTGTGCCTCTAATGTGTTTTTGATCTCACCTATCCTGTTTTTCATTCCCATGAGCTCTGTTACTTTTTTATTCAGGCTTTCAAATTCTTATTTGTGTTTGCTCTGTGTCTTCTTGATGTCCTTTATCTCTTTAGCCATACTGTCTTTCAATTCATTAATTTGATTTTGGAAATTTGTGTGCATCCCAATTAGTTGTCTCAAATCTTGCATCGCTTCTGGGGCTTTGCTATATTCCTTTTCTTGGGCCATTTCTTCCATTTTCTTAGTATGGCTTGTAATTTTTTGCTGATGTCTAGGTATCTGATTAGGGTGGTGAGTTTACTCAGATGCTTAATTTCTTTCTCATTTGTAGGTTTTAGTGGGGGGAGGCTGTGTGTTACTGGTGTTCTTTGATTCTTGGTTCAACCTATTCTGGATCTTTAGGATTGTCCTTGTTAGTTGTTCAAATCTGGGCCCTGGACCCAGTAATGGGTTGCAGATCTGCTTCCTGGGGCCTTGGGAAGGGAGGCTGTAAAGGCCAAAAAAAGCCTCTATTTACTTTTAATTTCCTCACGTGCACTTCTTTGGTCTGCCAGCAGATGGCACTCTTTGACAGCACTCATTTCAATACCTGGTTGGAGTGTGTTTGCTACAAAAGGGACCAGATTGATGTGACAGGGGTTCTTGCCTATTTCTGCCTGGAGGCAAAGGGCTTCATAATTCAAACTTTCTCAGAGGCAGTTCTCCAGCCTTTGCTGGTAGCTCCCTCCCTCTTCCTGAGTGGAAGTAATTCCACTCCCTTCTGCATCCTCAACAACCAGTCCATATCAGTAGAAAGAGCGATCGAGAAGGTCAGATCTCTTTAGTCCCTTGCCAGCTTCCAAGGCAAACAATGGCACCACCTCACCCGACCTGGAAGGGTTCTTGGGACACAGCAGACCAAATTTGTGGGTCAAAAGCTGAGTCAGGGAAGCGGCTGTGGCTCAAACAGTAGGGCTCCCGTTTACCATATGGGAGGCCCCGGGTTCGTTCCCCGGGGCCTCCTGGTGAAGGCAAGCCCGCCCGCACGGCGTGGTTGGCTGACCCAGCGAGCACAAGCAGCAGGGGGGGGGGGGCGGGGGAATAAATGAATAAATAAACAAAATCTTTTAAAAAAAAGCTGAGTCACCCTTAGGCTGTGTCCCTTTCCCTCTGCTTTCCTGAGGACATGGATCCCTGGGGCCCCCTTTGTAGCTGAGAATTCAAATGTATATATATTGTGGGGCAGGGTGCCAGCATTTGTAGTTGCAGATTTTAGCTCACAGTTTTGCGGTTGTGATTCTTTTGTCCTTCTCTCCTCTGGGCAATGTCCAGCCTTCCCCTGGTGTCCTAAACCCTAGAAGACAGGCCGTTTCTGCCAATCCTCTAGCTCTTTTTCTGAGAGAGAAGAGACTCCCATGTCTTCACAATCTTCCCAGAAGTCTGTTTATGATTTTTTAATGTTGCCCACTTTAGCCATTTTTTTTCAGATTGATAGAAAAGAGTAGAGAGGACCATGTCCAGTCCAACGCTTTCATTTTCTTAATAAATAAAATGTGGGATTTCCGGGAAGATGGCGGACTAGTAAGACACGGGAATCTCTTCTCCAGAAAAATAGCTAGAGGACAAGCTGAAACAGCCCCGAAAAAGATCTTCTAGGGTTTAGGTCAGCAGGTGAAGGCTGCACACCACCCAGAGGAGAGAGGGACAGAAGAGGGAAATCGCGACAGCAGAACCGTGAGTTGCAAGTAGCAGCTTCTGCTGCTTCCAGCACCCTCCCCCACACTCTTCAGAATTCTCGGGCCCCTGGGACTGCGACCACAGACAAAGGGGGCTTCGGGGATCTGCCACTCCTGGAAAGGGGAGAGAGAGGGACACAGCCTTAAGCTGACTCAGGTTCTGACCTGAAATTTGGGCTGCGGAGCCCCACGGACCCTTCCACACGGCGGTTTGCCCTGGGAGCCTAGAAAGGACTGAAGAAATCCGACCCTCGCAACCTCCCTCTCTTCTAGCCTGGACTAATTGTTGAGGACACCATGGGAGAGGGGAGAGAGAGCCTGGGGCTGACCCTGCTTTGGACTCCCAGGTTTGGTCTGCCCTGTCCCGAAGCCCTTCCAGGCTGGTGGGGCTGCGCCATTGTTTGCCTTGGAGCCTGCAAGGGGCTAAATTTAAAGATATACAAACCTCCCAATCTCATCCTCTACTAACAGGACTGATTGTTGAGGATTCAGAAGGGAGTGGAAATATTTCCTAGCTGGGAAAAGGGGGGCGCTACGAGAGAAGTCTGGAGAACTGTCTCAGAAAGTTTGAATCACAGGGCTTCTAGCCCCCAGATAGGAAGCTCTATCACATTGATCTGGTCTGTGTCACAACAAATACGCTCCGACCAGGCATTGAATTGAGAGCAGCCAACAAGCGCCATCTCCTGGCAGACCAAGGAAGTACACATAAGAAAATTAATAAGTAAGAGAGGCTTTTCCTGGCCTCTATAGCCTCCCTGCCCAAGGCCTTAGGAAACGACTCTACAACCAATTACTGGGTCCAGTGCCCAGTTTTCAGCAACCAGCAGAACAATCCTAACAATCAAGGTTGAGCCAAAAATCAAAGAGCGGTGGTAACTCACAGCTTCCTGCCACTAAAACCCCATAAAAGAGAAAGAGATAGAGCATCTAAGTAAAATACAAACCAACCAGATGCCTAAACACCAGCAAAAAATTACGGGCCATACTAAGAAAATAGAAGACATGGCCCAAGAAAAGTAATACAGCAAAGTCCCAGAAGAGATGCAGAATTTGAGAGAACTAATCAGTTTGATGAGCACACATTTCCAAAATCAAATTAATGAGATGAAAGAGAATATAGTTAAAGAGATCAATGGCATCAAGAAGTCATTGAGCGAACGTAAAGAAGAATTTGAAATCATGAACAGAAAAGTAACGGAGTTCATGGGAATGAAAGACACAATAGGTGAAGTCAAAAATACATTTGAAGCATACAACAGCAGACTCGAAATGATAGAAGAAAGAATAAATGATACTGAAGACAGAGCAGCTAAAATTGAAGAGAGAAAAGAACAGAGAGAGAAAAATGGAAAAAATTGAGCAGGGGCTCAGAGAGTTGAATGACAACACAAAACGCAAGAACATACGTGTCATTGGAGTTCCAGAAGGAGAAGAGAAAGGAAAAGGGGCAGAAAGAGTATTTGAGGAAATAATAGCTGAAAATTTCCCAACTCTCACGAAAGAAATGAACTTTCATATCCAAGAAGTACACCGTACCCCAATAAGAATAAATCCAAATAGACCTACGCCAAGACACATATTATTCAGAATGTCAAACGTAAAAGATAAAGAGAAAATTCTCAGAGCAGCAAGAGAGAAGCAAACGATCACATACAAAGGACGTCCAGTAAGACTTTGTGCAGATTTCTCTTCAGAAACCATGGAGGCGAGAAGACAGTGGTATGATACAATTAGGAAACTGAAAGAGAAAAACTGCCAGCCGAGAATTCTTTATCCAGCAAAACTGTCCTTCAAATATGAAGGTGAATATAAAGTATTCACAAACAAACAGAAACTAAGAGAGTTTGCAAAAAAGAATCCACCTTTGCAGGAAATATTAAAGGAAGCCTTAGAACCTGAAAGAAAAAGACAGGAGAGAGAGGCTTGGAGGAGAATATAGAAGAAAGAAAAGCAGAAAGGATAACCAAAAGAGTAAAAAGAAAGACAAAAATAAGATGACATGAAAACCAAAGAATAAAATGGAGGAAATAAATAGTGCATTTTCAGTAATATCATTGAATGTGAATGGTTTAAATTCCCCAATCAAAAGATACAGGCTGACAGAATGGATTAAAAAAACATGAGCCATCCATATGCTGCTTACAAGAAACTCACCTCAGACACAAGGATACAAGCCGGCTGAAAGTCAAAGGTTGGAAAAAGATACTCCATGCGAATAGTAAACAGAAAAGAGCAGGGGTAGCTATACTAATATCAGACAAAACAGACTTCAAATGCAAAAAAGTGGTAAGAGATGCGGAAGGCCATTATATATTAATAAAAGGGACAATCCTCCAGGAAGATATAATAGTCATAAATATCTGCGCACCTAACCAAGGTGCCCCAAAATATATGAGACAAACTCTGGCAAAAATGAAGGGAGAAATAGACATTTCTACAATAATCGTCGGGGACTTCAACACCCCTCTCACATCATTAGATAGAACAACTAGACAGAAGATCAACAAGGAAACAGAGAACTTGAACAATATGATAAACAAGTTAGACCTAACAGACATATACAGAACACTGCATCCAAACTCAGCGGATTATACATTATTCTCAAGTGCCCATGGATCTTTCTCCAGGATAGACCACATGTTAGGTCACAATACAGCTCTCAATAAATATAAAAAGATTGAAATTATACAAAGCACCTTCTCAGATCATAATGGAATGAAACTAGAAATCAATAACAGACAGGAAAAAAGGAAATTTGCAAATGTGTGGAGACTGAACAACACACCCCTAAATATTCAGTGGGTCAAAGAAGAAATTGCAAGTGAAATCAGTAAATATATTGAGACAAATGAAAATGAGAACACAACATATCAAAACTTATGGGATACAGCAAAGACAGTCTTGAGAGGGAAATTTATAGACCTAAATGCCTATATTAAGAAACAAGAAAGAGCTAAACTCAAAGATTTAACTGAACAACTTGAGAAACTAGAGAAAGAACAGCAAACCAATCCCAAAGCAAAAAGAAGGAAAGAAATAATAATGATTAGAGCGGAAATAAATGAAAATGAGAACAAAAAAGCAATAGAGAAAATCAACAAAACCAAAAGCTGGTTCTTTGAGAAGATCAATAAGATTGACAAACCCCTTGCTAGACTAACAAAGAAAAAAAGAGAGAAGATGCAAATAAATACAATCAGAAATGAAAGGGGGGAAATTACAAATGACCTGACAGAAATAAAAAGAATCATAAGAGGATATTATGAGAAACTATATGCCAACAAACTAGACAACCTGGATGAAATGGACAAATTTCTAGAAACTCATAACCAACGTACACTGACAAAACAAGAAATACAAGAACTTAACAAACCAATCACAATTAAGGAGATTAAATCCGTCATCAAAAATCTCCCAGCAAATAAAAGTCCAGGATCAGATGGCTTCACAGGTGAGTTCTACCAAGCATTTCTAAAAGAATTAACACCAATCCTGTTTAAACTCTTCCAAAAAATTGAAGAGGAGGGAAAGTTACCCAACACATTTTATGAAGCCAACATCACCCTAATACCAAAGCCAGATAAAGATTCCACAAGAAAATAAAATTACAGAGCAATCTCTCTAATGAACATAGATGCAAAAATTCTCAACAAAATACCTGCAAATCGAATACAACAGCATATCAAAAGACTTATACATCATGACCAAGTGGGATTTATTCCTGGTATGCAAGTCTGGTTCAACATAAGAAAATCAATCAATGTAATACACCACATTAACAAATTGAAGGATAAAAACCACATGATCATCTCAATAGATGCAGAAAAGGCATTGGACAAAATCCAACATCCTTTTTTGATAAAAATACTTCAAAAGATAGGAATAAAAGGAAAATTCCTCAATATGATGAAAGGCATATATGAAAAACCCACAGCAACATCATACTCAATGGGGAAAGGTTGAAAGCTTTCCCCCTAAGATCAGGAACAAGACAAGGATGGCCACTGTCACCATTGTTATTCAACATTGTACTAGAAGTTCTGGCTAGGGCAATTAGACAAGACAAAAAAATTAAAGGCACCCAAATAGGAAAAGAGGAAGTAAAACTCTCACTGTTTGCGGATGACATGATCCTGTATTTAGAAAATCCTGAAGTATCCACAACAAAGCTACTTGAACTAATAAATGAGTTCAGCAAAGTGGCAGGATATAAGATCAACACGCAAAAATCAGTAATGTTTTTGTACACTAGTACTGAACGATCTGAGGAGGAAATCAGGAAGAAAATTCCATTTTCAATAGCAACAAAAAGACTCAAATACCTAGGAGTTAATTTAACCAAGGAAGTACAGGACCTATATGCAGAAAACTACAAAACAATGCTAAAAGAAATTTAAAAAGACCTAAACAAATGGAAAGACATTCCGTGTTCATGGATTGGAAGAATAAATATCATGAAGATGTCAATCTTGCCCAAACTGATTTATAGATTCAATGCAATACCAATCAAAATCCCAACAGCTTACTTTACAGAATTAGAGAAGGCAATTACCAAATTCATCTGGAAGGGTAAGTGCACCCGAATAGCCAAAAGTATTCTAAAAAAGAAGAACAATGTGGGAGGAATTTCTCTGCCTGACCTTGAAACATATTACAAAGCTACAGTGGTCAAAACTGCATGGTACTGGCATAAAGGTAGACATATCAATCAGTGGAATAGAATTGAGAATCCAGAAATAAACCCTCACCTATACAGTCAACTGGTTTTTGACAAACCTACCAAGCCCACGCTGATGGGAAAAAACAGTCTCTTCAACAAATGGTGTTGGGAGAACTGGATATCTATAACCAAAAGAATGAAAGAGGACCCCTATCTCACCCCCTATACAAGAATCAACTCAAAATGGATCAAAGATCTAAATATAAAAGCCAGGACCATAAAACTACTGGAAGAAAATGTAGGGAAACATCTTCAAGACCTTGTAGTAGGTGGTGGTTTCTTGGACTTCACACCCAAAGCACGTGCAACAAAAGAAAAATTAGATAAATGGGACATCCTCAAAATTCAACACTTTTGCACCTCACAGGACTTTGTCAAAAGGGTGAAAAGGCAGCCGACTCAATGGGAAAAAATATTTGGAAATCACATATCTGATAAGGGTTTAATATCCAGGATATATAAAGAGATGTTACAGCTCAATAATAAAAAGACAAATGACCCAATTAAAAAATGGGCCAAAGACTTGAATAGACATTTCTCCAAAGAAGAAATACAAATGGCAAAAAAACACATGAAGAAATGCTCAACATCATTCATGTTTAGGGAAATGCAAATCAAAACTACAATGAGATATCATTTCACACCTATGAGAATGGCCACTATTAAAAAGACAGAGAACTACAAGTGTTGGAGAGGATGTGGAGAGATAGGAACACTTCTTCACTGTTGGTGGGAATGCAGGATGGTACAACCACTATGGAGGACTGTTTGGCAGTTCCTAAAGAAGTTGAATATAGACTTGCCACGTGACCTTGCAATACCACTACTGGGTATATACCCAGAAGAACTGAGAGCAGTGACATGGACAGACATCTGCACACCAATGTTCATAGCCATATTATTCATCATTGGGAAACAACCCAGGTGTCCATCAACAGATGAATGGATAAACAAACTGTGGTCTATTCACACGATGGAATTATTATGCAGCTGTAAGAAGAAATGAAGCATAAAGCATATGGCAACATGGATGAATCTGGAGGACATTATGTTGAGTGAAGCAAGCCAGACACAAAAGGACAAATACTGTATGAATGCATTACTATGGACCAAATATATTGTGTAATATATTGTTTGATTCACACACAAAAACAAAAAAACAAAAAACAAAACAACAAAAAAATTTACGTGTATCCATTACATTTACTTGAGAAATGTATATATTTATTCATCTGTGTTTACTTTTTAGTTTTTAATTGCTTATGTTTTCAGTTATTAAATGTACAAAATAAAGTTAAAAAAAAAAAAATTGGCCCCAAATGGACTTACCTCAAGATTGCCAGAGAGCCTTCAGTGTTCCCTTCTTCCCCCAGTGTGCGCGCGCGCACTCACACACACACACACACACGGCATTCTTTAATTGCCTGAAGAAAAGCACATAAGTCTTTTCTCTATCATTTTACTTTAGATGAAGTTAAGTTACTTGGCTAGTCTTAATTTAAGTGACTCTGTTAGAACCTAGGTCTTCTGGTTTCTAGCCTCTGCTTGTTGGCACTATAAATTAACACTGTCATTTCATAGGACATTAGCTACCATCAGTTCAAGTGATCAACCCATCTTGGTTTTGTCATAGGAACAAAAGCATGTCTATATCCTCTGTTCACATTTCAGTACACCTCAGGTCTGTCCTGCAATATAATTAAGTCAGTATTTAAGTCTCCAGTATTCACTGTTTTAGAGTGTTTATACCTTATGGAGGGACACATGAAAACAGTAATGGTAATAACTTATGGACACAAGGGACATTTATTACTTTAAGATTTTAAAATGCTATTAACATATGATTCTACAAAATAAATTTGTTCACAGCTAATGCTATCAAAAGCCAAATTAACATTTTACAGTAATCATATTTCTGAGTCTTGAAGTTGTCAGCAAAGGACCTGACAAAATTCATTTCAAATCTCCTAATTCAAGCAAGAATGTAAAGAAATGTGGCAATTTCTCTTCAGGGTCTTTGTGCAAATTTTTTTTTTTAAGCAAAAGCCCCTTTGACTTCATGTGATAGAAAACTAGCTTAGTTTATTTTGTGTTGTTCTCTCTAATTTGGAATCATTTTTTAATTCCTAGATGCTTGGGTACAGAAAGCTTGCCCCTTGTCTCCTGACAGTGGGGAGAGTAAAGGATTAAATTGAACTGAAACTAAATTGATTGACATTTTGACATTCTGCAGATTGTGAAAAGAAAGGGAATTTGTTCAATTTTCAAAAAAAGACAGTAGCAGAGAGAACTATTTCCTTAAAGGTGACCCCGTTTGCAAAGATGATTTAATTTCTTCCTTAAAAATAACAAGAGGCATGTTCTAGCACCCCCCCAATTTTCCTATATTACAGTTTGAAGCAAGAATCTAACTTTGAAAAGCTTTTGAAAAGGTCTGGATGGGGGTGTTAGTCTCCTTAGCTGAAGGAGCACTGACAGAGGTCTTTTGAGGGAAAACAAAGGACTATACACTTCTGGGGCATCACTGTATACATATTTATGAAACCATATATATCTATAGAGTTTTTATATGTAAGAGTAAGTCTGAATTGAGAAGATATATTTCCTGGTGACTTTTATAGACAGATACAGATGATTACCAACCCATCATCTCTCCTAAACGACATCATTTAGTGTTGACTTCAATAAAATCCAATCTCTGCTGTGTTGTGAAAGGAACTGAACTCACCTTAACAGTGCTATTCTAATCTGCTTGCTACCTTATTTTTGATCACTGCAGGACACTAATAAATGGAAGTGTTTCAAACTAATAAATGGAAAAAGTTTCAAAGTGGCAAGTTTGCCAGATATTTTAAGCAATTTATTTTGGGGTGTATCAGCAGATTTTTTTTCTTACACTGCCGTTTGGGTGCTTGCTGACAAGCCTGAATAAATCTTTCAAACATTTTCCTTTCCGGAGATGGATGATAATGCATTGAACTCGAGATCCAGTCCTTTCATTAACTCTTCCCTTGCCAACTGGTTCCTTGCTATTACCAGATCTCTAGGAAACTGAGATCTCTCTTTTCAGCATTAGGTTGCAATATTTCAAGTCCATCAGTGTCTTGGCAACAGTTTTAAGTTTTATGGAAGGATCAACCAACAAAAGAGTGATTCTGTTTTTAGGCATAGCATTTACATTTTAGATTATTTCATTACTAGTACTTTGAAAACTGCCAAATTTCCCAATAGGAAAAGAGATTCAAAAGTTTACATAAACCTGATTCTTAGCCTATATTGATCCTAATATGATTTCTTCCTATGCTAATTTTAGTTTCTTCTCTTATAATTGGTTAATGAAATCTTTTTTAGAAGTTTAATTTCTTCCTCAGGAATTCCCTAAGACAGCTTTATTGATTTATATTTTAGTCGAGTGTTCAGAAATGCTAAAAAATAACTGTTGCCTGAAAATATTTGTCCTGATGAGTCTGGAAGGGCAAGAGATAAGGCAGTTAACTTTGAATTGAATTGAATGCTTTGTGCAGCGCCAGCCACTTTATGTGAGCCACTACATTGCATACTGGGGAGAGAGGAAAGAGATTCTCATTTTACAAGGAGCTACTTCCTGGTCAGGTGAAAGCCACTGCTCAGTGAGTTGGAGGGAAGATAGTGAAGCCTGACGCCCATAGAGGCACCAGGCAATACCGTTTGGTGTAAAAAGCCCTTAGATTTGGAGTCATAAAACCTGGGTTCTTGTTTTAGTGATATCACTTACAAAATAGGGCATCTGGCTAGACCCCGAGTGTTTCTACATCTGTAAAATAAGGATATGATCTTTAACTTGCTTTCCTTGCTCTATCTTTTGTCAAAGTAGTTCAGAACCATGGCTGTACGTTGGAATCACTTGGGGGGCTCTGAAAAATACTGACGTCTAGATACCACCCTCAGATTCCGATTTGAGTGGTCTAAGGTGCAGACTGACCATGGGAATTTAAAAAGGCTCCACGGTGATTCATATGTGTAACCAAGGCTGTGAATCCCAGACCTGGAGTTTAACTAAGAAAGCCCTTTATAAAATTATTTATAAGGGTTAGCAAAGGGAAGCAGCTGTGGCTCAATCAGTAGGGCTCCCGTTTACCATATGGGAGGCCCCAGGTTCGGTTCCCGGGGCCTCCTGGTGAGGGCAGGCCCGCCGGCAGGGCGTGGTTGGCTGACCCAGCGAGCACAAGCAGCAAAGGGGGGTTAAATGAATAAATAAATAAAATCTTAAAAAAAAAAAGGGTTAGCAAATGTTATCGACAGTGTAGATGGGCTTTCTGACATCGTAACTTCAACTTCTTTAAAATACACACACACACCTCATTACATATTTAAAATCTCAGAATTCCCTCAGCCCTTGGCACATAGAAAACCCTCGATAAATATATGTTGCATTTGTGAATATAAGGACCTTAAAAATCAATTTTAAGATCTTTCGGAAAATAGGATTTGTTTGACGTACATTGTACAGTGCCATTTAAGAGGCACTTTCCGTTGAAACCTTAGAAAAATGCCTTTCTGGCCCACCCCGGCTCGCCTCACTCCTTCACTTAAGCACCGATGATTTGGGGCCGTCCCTTGAGGAATGCAGGGGGGAAAGCAGGCTGCGGGATCCGCGTGGGCGCCGCAAGCTCCGGGGCGGGGCGTCGCACCAGCAGACCCTCCCGGCTCTCCCGACCCTCCCGGCCCGCCCCCACCGCGGCGCCCCGCCCCGGACGCGAGTTGGGGCGGGCTGCTGGCAGCGCCCAGCTGCCGGGACGCCACTGCCGATCCCCAGGGCCGCTGCAGCTGCCTCTGCGCGATCCGGCGTGCCGGGCTCGGCGGCCGGGGGTCCGCGCTGCCGGCGCCTCGCGCCCGAGCCGCGCGGGGGTCAGGATGCCGAGGTGCGCGCCTTGAGCCGGCCCCATGATCCTGAGCACGTTTGTCCGCGAGAGAAAGGCGCCCCCCGCCTGCACCTGCAGCCTCAGTGACCCCGACATGATCCCCTACTTCTCTGCGGACGCGGTCATCTCACAGAACGCCATCAACCAGCTGTGAGTGTGCCGCGCACCCTCCTGCTTCCGCGAATGCTCGGAAAGTTTGCTTTTCAGCGGCCGGCTTTCACCAACATCCTGGAGAGCAAGCAAGCGGGCCGGGGGCGGCCGGGGAGAGCAGGCTGCGTGCTTGGAGGTGGCCGGGCGTCCAGGGGATGGGGAGTAATTCGTGGAAGCAGAAACTGTCCCCAGGGGAATGGGCAGGCTTTGCAAGAATTTTTGGTAAACTTTGGGGGAACCTGGAAGTGGGGTCGTCCTCGGTAAGTTGTTTCTGGTGACCGAGTGACCGTTGAGCCGTTTGGCACAGCGGGGATCGAAGGGTAGTCGCGGTAGCGTCGGAACAGCGGGCCGGAAATGCGAGGGGCTTGCCTGCGGGTCCTGCTAGCGACCAAACTCTCGTTTTCGCTTTTGCTTTTTTGTTTGTTTGTTTATGTTTGCGCGTGGCCACAGGTTTCTGACGCAAGCCCTTCACACAGAGGAAAGCAGTTCATTCTTCGCTCCCGCTTGGTGTAGTCTGGAGTTAAATCAAACAACTGGACTACAGTAGTTTGGCTCTTTTTCTTTTTGTCTCCCTCTGTAGTATTAGGTGCTCAGAACCCAAGCCTTCACACACACCATTTCATTCACTGAAGTGCAAGAATTCAAGTGTATCTTTAATTCCTCTCTGTTTTTGAAGTCTCTAGAGTTGTCCTTAACCTTCCTCTGTGGTTGAGCTATTTCTGAGAACTGTGTGTTCTCAAATTTTGTGGTTAATCTCACTTCACAGTTAGTTATAAAGCGCATAGTAGAGGAACTCCACCTATTCAAACTGCATCCTTAAACCAGTGTAGTGATTTAGAGTTAGATAGCAGAAGTTTGGTCTGCTTAGTGTATTAGCCCTTACTCCAGAGTGGCCTCAGAGGAAGAGTCATCATCTAAGGTTTTACTAGATTCCTAGCTCTAAAGCACTGCCACTGTCTCATTTCCAGGTCAATGCTGAAGAACTTTTTAGTGTCTAATAACAGACAACTTCCTTATCCTTTGTTTAAGGTGTTTTTTTTTTTAAGATTTTATTTATTTATTCATTTATCCCCCCCTTGCTGCTTGTGCTCGCTGGGTCAGCCAACCACGCAGTGCCGGCGGGCCTGCCCTCACCAGGAGGCCCCGGGAACCGAACCCGGGGCCTCCCATATGGTAAACGGGAGCCCCACTGATTGAGCCACAGCGGCTTCCCCCTGAGACTAGCATTTAAGTGGTGTATAGATCATCTCTCACCTAATTTATTATTTTAATTAATGGTTTCCTCCTACCAAATCAAATTAAATTGAGTGTCACCTTTTGTCCTTCCTGTTCACTAGAGGTGAGGCTGCTAAAGAAACAGCAAAAAAAAAAAAAAAAAAAAAAAAAAAAAGTGATTTTACTGCACTGTACTTTAAACTCTTCACAGTGAAACAAACTGCCTTACAGTTTCCTTTAAAAAAAAAAAAATACAAATGAAGTGAAAGAGAAGGGGTGAATAATCTGAAACTATATAATCTCAAAATAATAGTGTTAACAATACTGTAAAAAAAATTTAAAGACAGAGCTTCTAAGCTTTTGGGGGGAAGGAAGTTTTGAATCATGCTTCCTAGTGTGGTCCAGCAAGTCCAGATTTCTTTTCCTACTAATTATTAGTGTCTTGGAGTAAATCATTTGATTTCAGTTTCTTCCATATAAAATGGGGATGCAGTGGTTCCTACCCATAGGATCATAAGAGATCATATATGTGGTAATTCTTTGCAAACCATTAAGTCCTACACAGAAATGAGTTAACTGAAATGAAATAATACCAAATAGCTGCTATTTATAGACCACGTATACATTATTTTATTTAATCATCCTAATCTATGAAATAAGTTGTTCTGTTGAAAGGTAATGAAGCCGAGGCTTAGAGAAATTGAGTAATTGCTCAAAGACAAACAGCTAGTAAGTGACAAAACTATCCGTAGGGATATATATGTGTTGGATTCCTAGGCAAGTGCTCTTATCCACAATAAAAATGATACTGTGTTTTAGGAGTCGCCTACTGGGCAGGCTTAGGAATTTAACTTTGCACATCTTCATCTTAATGGTGAAAAACTTATTTGCTATATTGAGAGTTTTGCTGTGAAGATAGACATACAAGTTTCACAGTATTTTTCTTTCATTTTTTTCTTTTGCCACTTTTTCTCTCTTAGAACTGAGACTTGCTAATAACATTGACTTCTAAACTATATTTATTAATATTTTATATGTCGTGTTTATTTAGCATTCATAGTATTTCCCAGTTCATTATCATTAAAAAGTCTTTAGAAATCATTCTGAATAGGCTCCTAAATTTTATGAGCTTAAACAAATTCATTGTTGACTTTACCTAAAGTGGAAGTTCTTAATTTGGAGTCCATGGACACCTAGAGTTCTATGGATTGGTTTCAGAAGGTCTATAAACCACCCTGAGATCTGATGAAAATGTTGGGTACATAAGTATATTTTAAAATCAGATTTGTAAAGTAATCTGTGATCTCAAAGAAGATTAAGAATCTCCTACAGGAAACTACTGTTTCTAAGACCCAATACTCTAATCCTCAACTGGTGTGGGCATTTCCCTGTGGTGTCAGTATGTAAGTAGCAGTGACTGGAGGAGCAACTAAAAGATTCAGATTTACAGTCATAAGGGAAGATGGACTTGAAAAAATTGAAGTTGTGTTTTTGGATGGACAAGGGCAGTAATACCTTTAATTGTCTGGGGTGCAGTTGAGAAATTGTGATTTATTTTTTTTTTTTTTTTTTTTTAACCGGGAGGTACCGGGGATCGAACCCCGGTCTCTCCATATGGTAGACGGACGCCGAACCTCTTGAGCCACATCCGTTTCCCAGAAATTGTGATTTTTAAAAGCTCTCCAGGAGAGTCTGATGTTCAGCCAAGGTTGGGAACCATGCCTTAGCTGAAAGGAGAGTCAAATAAGAGTAATTCCACTAATTTCCTGACCATACTTCAGGTTTTTCATCTCCCAAAAAGTTAAACTTTGTTACCAAACACTGTAGAATTAGTTACTCTGGAGAGCTGGATTTTCCAGTTAGCTAAGGGGATTCCACAGCCTTTATTTAATTATTTTTAACTTTTTATTTTGAAATAATTTCAAGCTTACAATTTTGACAGTTGCAAAAATAATACAAAACCCATACAGAGAACTCCAACATACTCCTACCCAGATACCCAGATCTACCAATTTTTAACATTTTGTCACATTTGCCTTGTCATTCTGCCTATCTGCCTGTCTATCCATCCATCCACCCTTCCATCCATTCATGCATCTGGCTATTTTATAAGCATTTGAGAGTAGGTTGTGTATACATCATGCTCCTTGAACACTTAATACTGCCATGTACATTTCCTGGGAACAAAGATATTCACTTGTATAACCACCTTAAGTACTCTTATCAAGTTCAAGAACTTTAACATTGATGTGAAGCTTATAGTCTATATTTCAGTTTTTCCATATGTCCTTTTGGACCTTTTCTCCTCCATTAGCTCTAATCCAGAATCATGGATTGCATTTAATTGGCATAGTGTCTTTAGTTGCTCTTTTTTTTTCTCCATTGTGGAAGCATAAACTTTCCCATCTCAACCACTTCTTCCAGTGGGATTAATCACATTCCAATGCTAAACTACCCTTACTACCATCCATTACCAGAACTTTCCCATCACCCTAAACAGAAACCATATACTCATTATGCATCACCTTCCATTCGCTTTCTACCCTCAACCTGTAATCAACTTTCTGTCTCTATGAATTTGCGTATTCTAGTTATTTCATGTAAGTGAGAACATACAGTGTTTGGTCTTTTGTGTCTGGCTTATTTTACTCAACATGATGTCTTCAAGGTTTATCCATGTTTATCTGAACTACTTTCCTTTTTTAAGGCTGAATAATATTCCATGGTAAATGTATACCACATTTTGTTTATCCAGTCATCCATTGATGGGCTTCTGGGTTGCTTCCACCTTTTGGCTGTTGTGAATAATGCCACTATGAATGTTAATGTACAGATATCTAACTCCCTGATTTCGATTCTTTTGGGTATATACTTAGAAGTAGGATTGTTAGGTCATATGGTAGTTCTATATTTAATTTTGAGGAACCACTAAACTGTTTTTCATGGTGACTGCACCATTTTACATTCCTACCAGCAATGTACTAAGGTTCCTATTCTCTACATCCTTGCCAGTTAATTTTACATTTTAAAAGTGATAGCCATTCTAGTGAGTGTGAGGTGGTATCTCATTGTGATTTTGATTTGCACTTCCCTAATGACTATTGATGTTAAGCAATCTTTTTGTGTGCTTTTTGGCCATTTGTATATCTTTGGAGACATGTCTAAGCCTTTATTTTAATCATTTTAGGTGAAAGTATTCTAAAATACATGGAACTATTACGATCTTATGTTAATGCCTTAAATTAGAGCTAACATTGAGATATCATAGCAGGCAACTTGATATAGTGAGAAGAGCACTGGGGAGGTGTGTCACAACGAAACCACCAAATAACTTTATCACCTTGGGTGATATGGTGGCCTCCTTATAACGAGGAGGTTGAAATATATGACCTATGGTCATTTGAACTCTAACATCACCTAGTAATGGCCCTTGACTCCGGTATTTTGGGAGTTATTATCTCCTTTTTATAGTTTTTTTTTTTTTTTTTTTTTTTTTTTTTTAAGATTTTATTTATTTATTCATTTATCCCCCCCTTGCTGCCTGTGCTCGCTGGGTCAGCCAACCACGCCGTGCGGGCGGGCCTGCCTTCACCAGGAGTCCCCGGGAACCGAACCCGGGGCCTCCCATATGGTAAACGGGAGCCCTACTGATTGAGCCACAGCCGCTTCCCTCCTTTTTATAGTTTTATAAAATTGTTAGTTCTCTTGTCTCACTGCTGAAAACTCAAACATTAAAATCTTCTTTTGCACTTTCTGATTTGCTGGTTTAGAAACCAGGTAACAAACCCTATGAGAACTCTGTCAAAGAGTCAAAAATCCAGAGGGCTCTCCTTTTGGGAAAGTGCCTGACTTTTTTTTTTTTTTTTTTAAGATTTTTTATTTATTTATTCATTCATTTATCCCCCCCCTGCCGCTTGCAGCTCGCCGGGTCAGCCAACCATGCTGCACGGGCGGGCCCACCCCCACCAGGAGGCCCCGGGAACCGGACCCGGGGCTTCCCACATGGTAAACAGGAGCCCCACTGATTGAGCCACAGCCGCTTCCAATGCCTGACTTTTTGAGTATGGCCTTTGGACACCTATTTTGTTGATTTTGCAGGTTGTTCCTAATTCCTTCACTTCCAACTGTGTTTTATATAGGTGAAATTTGAATAGCTGGAGTATTTGTTTTATTGGAATTATGTCATCATTAAGGTCTCTACTTGCAGTTGTATAAAACTCACCAAAGATGATGTTATGTTTGACTTATCAATGAAGAACATTAAGAAATGTTTGAATTCATTCCAGACTCTAAAAAATAATTTGTTATATCATAAGTCTTAATCCTACTAGAAAAATATATTTGGACAATGCAGAAGATCACTGATAAAACTTCAAGAGACTTGGATCAGAACGATCATGAAAAGTTTCATACCCTTTAAGAGTCTGTGCATGCTTTTTAATAAAACAAAAGTCTGAATTTCAGAAAAATGTGGAAGCCTATGTTATTTGTAGAGAACCAGCTTTCAGTCCCTGAGAATGTCACTGCGCTAAACAAGGGGCCAAGGTGTTCCTAGTGTTGTTGTCTTATCTAAACTAGCAGCCTATCAAGTAATAAGTGGTCATTTTTGTGTTCTAAAAAGTTAAGGGAAAGATCAGAAATTATTAGATAAAATGCAGGCAAAGACTGCCATCAAAACAGTGTTCTCACTAATGCAGAAAGTTAACAGGGAAAATTGTGTGTGGAATGGGGGTATATGGGAACTTTGTAGATCTGCTCCAATAAAAAAGGGGGGGGGGAGCAGATGTGGCTCAAGCAGTTGGGCACCTGCCTACCACACAGGAGGTCCCGGGTTTGGTTCCTGGTGCCTCCTAAAGAAGATGAGCAAGACAGCTAGTTGACACAACAAGCAGGGAGTGGAGGTGGCTCAAGGGATTAGGCACCTCCCTCCCACCTTGGAGGTCCTGGTTCAATTCCCAGCACCTCCTGAAAAGTAGAGGAGCAGACAGTGAGTGCTAACAATGGGGGGTAGGGGTGGAGATAAATAAATAAATCTTAAAAAAAAAAAAAAAGAAACAGTGTTCCCATTATGAAGACCTCTGATCAGAAGTCTTGGAACTTAGAATTGCTTGAATTGTTAATGAGGTTTCTGTAAGCTTTTTATTCTTGACTTAAAATATTTGTTTATGCTTACTTGGCTTCATTAAGTTTGGCTTTCTAGTTCCCTATAAGTGCTTTCTAAAGCTCAGGTATGATTCTAAAACATACCTGTATTAGTCAACCAAAGGGGTGCTGATACAAAGTACCAGAACTCTGTTGGCTTTTATAAAGGGTATTTATTTGGGGAGAAGCTTACAGTCACAAGGCCCTAAAGAGTCCAGCTCAAGGTACCATAAGAAGTACTTGCTCACCCAATGTCTTTTGCCGTATGTTGAAGCAAGATGGGGGGTGATGTCTGCAAGGATTCAGCCTTCCTTCTTTCTCTTAAGGCTCCATTGTCCCAGTAGTCTGGCATAAGGCTCATCTCTCTCCCCTGGGTTCATTTCTTTCTGGGATTAACTCCTCTGTTCTCTTTACTCGGTCAGCTGTAGACTATCAGGCTCATCGCTCTTCCCCAGGGCCTCTGCCATGTCTAATGAGCTGTCTCTCTTCCTCTGCATTCTTCTTCTCTGTGTTCTCCTTCTCTGTGGTGTTCTTCTCTGTGTGTCTACTTCAATGTGAGAGTCTCTTTATCAGCCCACCAAGGGGGCTGGGACTCAACGCTGAGTCACACTCTAATGACATGGTTGAATCAAAGCCCTAATCTTAATTTAATCAGACGTCTCAGCTCAGTCTTGTACAATCAAAGGGTTATCACACCCAGAGGAACAGACCAGTTTACAAACATAATCTCTCTTTGGAATTCATAAATAATCTCAAACTGCTACAATACCTTTCCATGAAATTGAAAGGTAGAAAAACATAGTGCTTTTTTAAGTATTGTGTTGTAGTTGTCAAAGTGATTTCACATGTGTTTGTCTGAAGTGATCCTCAAACTTCAGCTTGCATCAGAATTCCCTGGAGGGCTGGTTAAAACACAGATTGCTGCCTCCCACTCCCAGAGTTTCTGATTCTGTAGTTCTGGGCTAGGGCTCAGGAATCTGCATTTTTAACTAGTTCCCAAATGATGTTAACACTGCCTGTCTAGTGGTCACACCTGAATGACCACTACCTTAATGCATCCCTCTAAAGCAGATTGGGCACATCATCACCCCCATTTTATAGAGTAATAATGTAAAGAAATCAAAATGGTGAAATTATTTGCTCAGGGTTACATGGTTTGTTATTGGCAGAACTGAAACCGGAACCAGCATTTCCTATATCTGAATCCTAAGGTTCTGCACTGCATGTCTTGATACCATACATCTTTGTATACATATATGAGTATATCTTTAGGTGAATTCCAAGCAGTGGAATTTCTGGTTCTAATAATATGTATATGTGAAAATTTTGATATACATACTTTGGAATTGTTTTCTAAGAAGGCTTTGCCAATCTGCTCTTACCCCACTACTCCACAGTTTGTAAGAGTATATCTTTCCCTGTATCTCCACCAACCTTATTACTAATAATTATGATATTAATAGCAGTTAATTTTTACTGAACTCTTACTATGTGCCAAGTACTGTTAACAACTTATGAGGTAGTATTATCCTCAGTTTCAGGTGAGAGAGGCACAGAGAGGTTAAGTAACTTATCTAAGACTAGAAAGCTAGGATACAAACACAGGCAATCTGACTCCATAGTCTCTGCTCGTAAATACTTCTCTACCTGCAGTTATCTTAGTACCATAGATGTTTAGCATCCTTTTATATTTTTTATCAGTCTTTTGTATTTTTTTTTCTGATTTACATGTTTGTACTTCTGACCATTTTCTCTTAGTATTTGTCTTTTTCTTTTTGATATTCTCTTTGTATTCTGAATATGTGGTAAAAAAAAAAAAAAAAAAAAACAGAACTTTCTCCTAGCCTATTGCTTGCCTTTTTTTTTTTTTTAATTTATATATTAATTTATTTATTTTACCGGGAGGTCCCGGGAATCAAACCCAGGTCCCTCCATATGGCAGACGGACGCCCAACCATTTTAGCCACATCCGCCCCGCCTCCATTGCTTGCCTTTTAACTTTGCATCTTGTATAAAAAATTTTATGCAGTCAAATCTTGTCAGTATTTTCTATTATGTTTATATTTTTAAAATATTTTACTCTTTGAAACATCTAGAACTTATTTTTATTTATATAGTGAGCTAAGGATCTTTTACCTTTTTTCCATATATCAAGTAATCCAATTTCATTTATTTTTAAATCCATTCTCGCTACACTGATTTGAAATGCTACATATGTTATGTACTAAATTGTTACAGATATGTGAGGTCTGTTTCTGTGCTTTTAAAATTTGTTGATGTTTTTCTTTCTAAATACCAATATACCTCTTATTTGCTTAATAAAGATTTAATGGTTATTTTGATACCTTATTTGGCAAGGCCTCAGAGGTTATAGTTGTTTGAAAAATGTATTCGCTGTTCTTCCTTATGTTCTTTCTTATTTTATTTTCCAGATAAATGTTAGAATCAACCTGTCAATTTCCATTTAAAAAAATCTTGTGGGGATTTTGGTTGGATTTGTACTGAATCAATTTGGGGGAGAATTAACAGTTTACCAAATGAGCCTCCCCAATGAGGAATGTGGTGTGTATGTCTATTTATTCAGGTCTTTTAAAATGTCCTTCATAGGGGACAGATGTGGCTCAAATGGTTGGGCGTCCGTCTCCCATATGGAGGGACCCGGGTTCGATACCCGGGTCTTCCCGGTAAAAAAAAAAAAAAATTAAATAAAAACAAAAAAAAATGTCCTTCATTTAAATTTTATAGTTTTCCTTATATGGTAGTTAAACATTTCTTATTAAGTATATCGTGGGTGTTTCATAAAGTTTTTGTTACCCTTGTGAATGAGGTCTTTTTATCATGATGTTTTCTAATTAGTCACTGCAGGTATGTAGTGCTTTTTATATTTGCTTTTATATCCAGCCATCTTGCTGAACTCTTGGTTCTAATAGATTTTTAATTGATTTTCTTGACTTTTCTATATGAATGATTATGTCATCTGTAAATGAGTTTTGTCTCTTTGAATATTAATAACTCTCATTGCTTTGGCTCAGGCCTCTCGTGTTATGTTAATTATTAAGTAGTAGCAGTGCTGGTTTGCTTGTCTTGTTTGCCATTGTAAAAGGAATGCTTCTTATGTTTTGTAAATAAGCATTTGTATGCTTTAGGTTCTGGCACAGACTGTTTATCAAGTAGAGGGTATTTCATTTCTTATTTACATAGTTTTTTTTTTTTTTGTTTTTTGTTTTTTAAGGAAGTACTGGGGATTGAACTCAGGACCTCATGCATGGGAAGCAGGTGCTCAACCACTGAGCTACATCCACTCCCCAATGAGAGTTGGTTTTTTCTTTTATTTATTTTTTTGTTTTTAGGAGGTACCAGAGATCAAACCCAGGACCTCATACATGGGAAGCAGGTGCTACACCACTTGAGCTACATCCACTTCCCACATAGATTTTTATTTAGCTATTATTATTGAATGCTTTTTAAAAATATACTGGGATGATATGATTTTCCTCCTTCCCTGCTAATGCATTGACTTATATTGAGTTGCTAAAGTTGAATCCTCCTTACATAAATGAGCTACACCCTGTTTTTATTATTCATTTAAATATTGATGGATTTGTTTTACTAATATTTACTACTATTATTTAACATTTACTAATATTTTTACTAATATTTCAGATTTTTGCATTTAGGACCGCAGATATTTGTTGAACGTTTGATACTATCTTTGTCCAGCTTATCTACAATTTGCATAATAATTTAAGTAGTTGTCTATCTTTTTCTATGCTCTGAAACAGTTCTGTAGCTGGAATTTTCAAATTCTACTCCAAGTGCTATAATTTTATGAAACTTCTTCCTTTCATAATTTTAAATTTCCTTGTTCCCATTGAAGAAGTGTAATTATGACCCACAATTCTTTTAAAAATCTAAAGTCTTGTCCTCTATAGAAATACACAAGTCTTCATTAGAATAATTGTCAATTCAGTGATTGAAACAAGGCATTCATTTATGATTTAAAGACTTTTTTCTTTTTTTTTTTTTTAGTTAAAGAGGCTAGTATAAATATCTAAAAGAGACATGAGATGTCTCTTTGCCTTAAAATTAATACTGGCTGTTTTTGTGGTTATTGAGTAGCGAATATAGCCTTTAAAAGTGGAATTTTTAAAAAAGAAGTGATCAGGGAAACGGATGTGGCTCAAGAGGTTCGGCGTCCGTCTACCATATGGAGAGACAAGGGTTCGATCCCCGGTACCTCCCGGTAAAAAAAAAAAAAAAAAAAAGAAGTGATCAGATTCATTCACATCTAGTGAATGTGCTAGGTGTTATGACCTTTAAATATGAAAGAAAGATTTACCCACTGTCAGTATGTGGGTGTCTTTGTGTTTTCAGTAGCAGTGATAACTTTGTGTGGCTTTATCTACAGTGTTTATTTGAAGTCAGTACAGCAGTAATTGGCCTGGAACTGAGGGGGAAAATAAAACAAAACCTCTCAACAGTGGCCTTTTTGGAATCATGCTTAACCAATTTAACTAAAGAATAAATCTGCAAAATGAAGATGAACAGGAATGGTGAGGTTGTAATGTGCTCATTTCAAGATTTCTTGTCAATTAATGGAGTGCATTTTTCCCTGAAGTGTGGTAGTTGGTTTTTGTGTTCACCTATGTTCATCTCCTGAAATTGGGCAGTTTCTTTACAATTTTCTTTAGAATTACCCTAAGAAACCACTTACCAAAGCCAAATAATTAGGGATTCTGTTAAGTTTGTTTCTAAGACCTTGGGATAATAGGAGGGCTCAGACTGGCAGATCATCTTGCTCACATCTCTTCTTGGGTCTCTGGTAATGTGAATCCTTTTGATTATCATATGTTACACCACCTTAAGGCTGAAGAACAGTAGTGTAAATGCTATCAAATAGAAGTTTCTGAATTCTAAGATGAAGAAAAAAAAAGTACACTAATTATTTTCACATAGGGTTAAATTTAGCTTTGCATTGTTGAATGATGCAGGATGTTACTGCCATTAACATAATAATGTTTAACTTGAAGAAATGTGCTAAGAACATCAAGGTCTTTTTAGGTGTTCCTGTGATTTGGAAAGGATGTAGTCAATGGTTTATAAATAGATCACTAGTGTTGTGCACCAAAGGGCAAATTTAGACTCACCTCCTTTTTTACATGTTGTGCAAATTGAGCATCTCTTGTTTTTTGCATTAATCTGTTTTTGAGGAGTGTGACCTTTCTTTTAGTATCCTGAGGGATTTGACATTAATTATGTCTGTAAAAGCAACAGACTTGACTTACTCTCAGAACTTCAGTGTTAGACAATTTTAGACTGTTTTTAAATATTTTTAAGTCCTAACAGTTTAGGTTTGCAGATGTAGAATATATGACTTTTTGGTACTGAACTAAATTATGGTTCAAATTGTTGCTTATATTTGTTTGGGGATAACATGTGACTCATTTCAAAGGACTGTGGAGATCAAAGGAGATAATACATGAGAAAGAACTATAAATTTCAGATGGGAAGCAGATGTGGCTCAAGTGATTGGGCTCCTGCCTACCACATGGGAGGTCCGGGGTTCAGTTCCCGGTTCCTCCTGGAGAAGGAGAGTTGGCACGGCGAGCTGATGCAACAAGATGACACAACAAAGAGACACAAAGAAGAAAAACAATGAGAGACACAACAAGCCAGGGAGCTGAGGTAGCTCAAGCGATTGAACACCTCTCTCACATGGGAGGTCCTAGGTTCTGTTCCCAGAGCCTCCTAAAGAGAAGACGAGCAGACACAGAGAGCCCACAGCAAATGAACACAGAAAGCAGACAGCAAATGCAAACAATGGTGGGGGGGTGGATATAAATAAATAAAATCTTAAAAAAAAATTTTCAGACATGCTTGTTACTTTATCAGCTATACCTAATGATTACTGATCAAGATTCCTGTAGATATTCATGATCCTTAGCAGAACATTTCAAGCCCTGCGAATTCTGATCAGGACTTCATATTACTTATCTTCTGTGATGACTGTGTTCTTAAAAGTTTATATCTTGGGAGAGTGGATGTGGCTCGAGCAGTTGAGCGCCTGCCTCCCACATGGGAGGTCACAGGTTCGGTATCCGGTGCCACCTAAAAAGAAAAAAAACAGACGAGCAAATAATAAAAATGAAAAAACAACGAGCAAACCAATAAGGGAGCCATATGGGGGTGGGGGGGGTTATATCACGGAAGGCTCTGTTTGTAAGGCTAGGACCATGTTAAGTGTCCCTCATGACCCCAGCCATTAGTGGAGGTTCATGAGCTCAGCATCTTGTCTTATATATCTGGTCTCAGCTGTTCTCTGAATGTTGAGTCATAAAAGCCGTTTGATCTCCAAAAGTACTAAACTGAATGAAAGTATTTCTGATTTTTTTTTATGAATTCTAAATTAGTATCTTTTTTAAAGAGAGCTCTTAAATGAGATGCTGCTTCTTCAACTTCCTTTTCTTTAAATACTCCCACCCCCAACCCCACCCTCCGCTTGCTGTCTGTGCCCATTCTCTGGGTGATCTTCTGTGTCTGTTTTCTTGCCTTCTCTTCTCATTTTTCTCCCCTAGGCTTCACAGGGATTCAGTCCTAGGGACCTCCAGTGTGGGAGAGAGGCACCCTGTCACTTGCCACCTCAGTTCCTGGTTTTTGGTGCGTCTCACCTTGACTCTCCCCTGTGTCTCTCTTTTTGTTGCGTCATCATCTTGCTGCCTGGCTCGCCTTTTTACCAGGAGGTCTTGGGGATCAAGCCCAGGTCTTCCCATATGGTAGACAGATGCTCGATCACTTGAGCCACATCCACTTCCCTCTTTAAATTATTTTATTTCTCTTAAAATTAATATACCCAGTTCTCATGAGCACACAATTTATTTAATTTTCTATTATCATATCATCTTTGTTTCTGTTTGGAACTTTAGTTTGAGAAGTTGGAGTGTCTGGGGCAGGGGTGAAAATAGGAGCAACTCTTAATGTAAATTTCTTTTCCTAGGAGATGAGTGAAATAGATAGATTCAAACAATGAGTAAAACTGAACTCACTGAAATTCTTTTGACCAGATTTGTCTAGACCATTCTATTAACCCACTTCTGTGATACTCACCCCTCCCAACAAAACCCTCACACTCATTTCTCTTTTTTTTTTTTTCTTTTTTTCCCTTTTTTTTTTTTTTAGGAGGTACCAGGGATTGAACCTGGGACCTCAGACATGGGAAGCAGGTGCTCAACCACTTGAACTACATCCAATCCCCACATTGCTTTAACTATCACATTTCCTAAAGATTCTCTTTAAAAACCTTCTGTAGGGAAGCGGTAGTGGCTCAATCAGTAGGGCTCCCGTTTGCCATATGGGAGGCCCCAGGTTCGGTTCCCGGGGCCTCCTGGTGAAGGCAGAGCCCGCCCGCACGGCGTGGTTGGCTGGCCCAGCGAGCACGGGCAGCAAGGGGGGGATAAATGAATAAATAAATAAAATCTTTAAAAAAATAAAAAATAAAAAAAAATAAAAACCTTCTGTAGCTCCTTTGGGTCACGCATTCAGAATAACGACTTGCCATTTGTTCTTGTAGCTAACAGTATAGTGCTTGGAATGAAACAGACCTGAGTTCCAATCAAGGTTTCACCACATCTTAACTGTGTGGCCTTGGACATATTATATAAGGTTGCTAAGCCTCAGTTTCTTCATCAATAAAATAGAGTTTATAATACCCACGAGGGTTAAATGTAATATTTGTGAAATGCTTAGCATTTTACTTAGTAAATGGTAGCTTATATTTTTTGCTGTTCTTGCCCTTTTGACATGATCCATGTTATAGGAGAAACAATTAGTACAGAGTGACACCCCATCCTGATGGTAAAAATTCTATAATTTGCATCATTATCCTAATCACACCTATTCTGTGCGTGGGTGGAAGATAACAAAGAAATACAAGACATGGTTCCTGTTCACAGTCTGTTGAGGAAGTAAATAAGGCATGTCAATAGAAGGATAAGTAAGAGCACAATTTAGCATTTACTAAGGGCCAGATCAATGGTGCAGTTGGTGTTATAGGTACGTGGAAAAGAGGAAGGTCTCATTGTAAATAAGCCAATTAGGAAAGACTTGACTACAGAAGTAAGATTTGAGCTGAGGCTCTGACCTTTATTTCTGGCCCTCTTAAAAGTCTTGATTTGCATAAACAGGGATAAGCAGTACTTGTGTGCTGACAGAAAAGAAAGAACTACTGAGGCAGATGTTATGGCCATATCATGAATGGTTGGTTTCCAATGAATGACTGCTATTAATTATTTGAGGTAAGAAAGATAAACCAGAAAGACTTTTGTATAGACTGGTGGTGTTCAATTTTGGATATATCATATGGGCAGAATTTTTATTGAGGTTTTATCAAGTGTCCACTGAGTACACAGCACAGTAACCAGTGTTTGCAGACTTTACACAGCTTATTTAGGAAAGCCGCCAGTTTTACAAAGCTGTTGCTATTGAATCAGTACCAATGGCTGGGAACACAATGCCAAAGCCCCACAGGCAACATAAGAAAAGAAATCATTAAACTATCTGCTAGGGGCTTTATGGTGTTTGTTTGTGTTTAAGCACATGCAAGTAATCCAAAGCAAAATTGCTTTTTCTGCTTCCTCCAGGTGCTTTAGATATTACATCAGAATCACATGGTAGGCAAGGTGGTTCCCATGGCACAGAGGGCTTGTAATATTTACAGTGTAGTGAACTGAAGGGGGGGGTGCTTACTATTTTTTCCTTGTTCTTATTGGCTCCCTTACTATTTTAATGGCCTGCTTGCCAATTAATGTCTCAATTTATTTAGAGTTCTCTAAGCAATTTGGTTTCTGAATCAAATACACATGGAAACAATCTTGTAAACATGAGAATCTTTTACAATGTAGAAAATCATAGTAAGTCTGAAATTATACATTAATAAAAATCAAGAACTATATAAATGCCATGTTACAGTAGGCCCAAATGTTAGTTTGATGATACTGATGCAAAGAGGAGCCAATTCAGGTACTAAAAATTTATCAGATTATGCTGTAATCATAGACTCTACTATACTGAGAGAAATGGCAAACTGAGACTAGATGAAAGAAACTAGATCTGTATTTCCATTTAGTGATTCTACCCAAATTAATTTAAACCCAGTGTAATTTTTCTTCAAATTACAGGAAAACTGAAGAATGAAGACTGGCTATTTATCTTATCTCTAATTTAAGGATTAAAAGTCATTGTTGTTTTAATCATACTTTTTTATTACTCACCTACTCGGAAGTACTTTAATACATCTGTTGAGAATCCACTTTAGTCTTGGGTATTACTGTGTTGGGGCTTGTTCATTCCTGTTACTTCTGGAATCAGTTTTAGTAATCAAGGTAGTCCAGTATGCCATACTACTGGGTTTGTCTCTCCTTTTATCATTTTAGGTGCTTGGGTGAAATTCTTAGCAAGGCCATAAGCCCTGTTTATCAGAAAACGATGATGCCATATGAGACTATTATGCTTTTTAAAAAGTAACAACTAGGGGAGGCATACGCAGCTCTGGGACAACTTGAAGCCATGTCCACAATCATAAGAAACTGGCTTCTTCTACTTCCTGTCTCTTGGAACTTTCTTTGTAATATCTCCGAACCACCATGTGAGAAGTCTGACCAACCTGAGACCACCATGTGGAGGGGCTGTGGGTAGGTGTCTGGTTGATTGTCCCAGCAGAGCCCAGCCTTTCAGTCTTCCCTTTCAGGGTACCAGACCAGTGAGTGGAGCCATCCAGGCCTTATGCGATCTGACCAGACACCTCCTGAATTCCATCAGGTATCCACCATTGAGGCACAAGGAGCAGAAGAATCGTCTAGGTTTTTATGAATTAGAGGAGAATGGAAGAATTGAGCTAAAGAAGGTGGAATTTTGTTCAATAAGAACAACTGCTACCTCCAAGTAGAAGTAGAGGCAGCCAGAGAAGACCTTGGCACACCTCTGGAGGTCCATGTTGTAGAGAACAATCAAGAGGTGTATGAAGAAAGAGAGAGCTACACCAGATTATTTCTCAGAAGTGGGCAATGAGGTGTGTGCTCTTATCCATTCAAGGCCAGATCACCCGGCTAGTGAAAGCCCTCAGATTTAGAACAGCAAGAAGCAAGATTCAATGATAGATCAATTGCAGTCTTCTCTGGAATTTGAAAGAAAAACTAGTGAGAAGATCTTGATAGAATTGAATGATTCTAAAACAACTAATAGGAGAATCAGCCCACTAAGTTCAGGCTCAGAGTAGACAATGTGAAGGCCCCAGTAAACAGGCTGCAATTTCCAGCCCATCTCCTGCTGCCCCTGTGTCTCATTAGAGTGTATGAAAAAGAAAAAAGCAGCCCTTGTCATCCAGGAGCTGGCTTGATAGTGTCAGTTAGATCACAGTCCTTTCCTAGGGAACATAAAAATATCACAGAAAATCAACATCAGACAAGACCAGTATGTGACCATGATGGGTCAAGATACAAACAAGTCCACCCAGCAACCATGTCTGAACACAGACAAAACAAGAACATTCCCCAAGCCACACAATACCAATCACCCCCCGTTTCCAGCTATAAAAGCAACTGCTGCTGCTTTACTCATGACAGCTATAGTCTTGCTCTAGTCTGACCTCCCAAGAGAAAAGTTTTATTAGGATACCAATCAAAAAATCATTCCCACTTTCTGACAGCACACAATCCTGAGCAAACCCACACTTCCTTTAACCCACCTCAAATTAACTAACAAAAATGCAAATCCGATAAATAAAGCCCTTCTTTCCTTTCTTGTTGGAATGCCCCAAGGTTCCACGGTGCTATTTCTGTTGCTGAAAAGAGTAATAAATCCAATTTTTGTTATTAATAACAAAATAATAGCATCTAGTGTCTTCCTTATTTAAAATAAAAATGAAGTATTGAACGCCAGTCCTCTTTATGGCAATCTTAAAAGTCAGTCTGGGGGAAATTTCCAAATAGATTGTCCTTTACTTGTTTTTAAACCTGTCTACCTGTATTCACACAAAAAAATTGATAATGTCATCATTCTTTACCACCTACTCAGTCTAAAAATGCACTTGTCCTGGGTGCATGTTTTTTTGTTGTTGTTTTTTTGTTTGTTTGTTTGTTTTTGGATGGAACTGGTCTTACTGGCATTTAAAATCAACAAAGCAAAAACTATTGTTTTTTGTGTTTTTTTTTTTTTTTATATTTCTAGATAATGCATGTTTACTGTAGAAAAACAGAAAACGTTGAGGAGTTCCTCCTCCCCCCAAAAGCATTACTCTTATTCTTACCTCCCAAAGATATTTATTTTTAACACCCACTAGGCTTTTTCTATGTGTTGTACATACCTTTTAAAATGGATTTGTCCTGTGACTACTGCTTTGTAGCCTATTTTCACTTTAGTGTATTGGGAACATCCTGCTATTGTCTTCAAATGCATTTCTTTCATATACTTTTTAAGGGTTGTTTTCCATAGAATTGATTAAAATTTTGCCCTATTGTTGGACATTTTGATTGTATCCAGTTTTTTTTTTTTATTGTGGGTAAAAATCAAAATTTTCACAATACATACCAACATTTGCAAAATGATATATAAATATATATGCATATATGTGTATTTGCTTACAAAAATGTTATTTATGTATATATATAAATATATTTTAAGAGGTGCTTATATACCCAAAATATTACACGGAACCCACTGGGATTCCCATGTTGCCCACCTCCCATACCTCCCACCACATCCCACACAAACATCTCCCACAAGTGTGGCCCACCACCCTCAATGGACTTACACACCCTGGGGCCTTGCCACCAACCATAGACCACAGTTCACACCGTAGACCACACTCTCTCCCACACAGTTCTGAGTGGTATGTGCTGATTTAAAATCGCCTACATCCGTTGCCACAACGGTACTCAGGACAACCTCCAAATCCCAAAGAAGCCCCTGTATTTCAACTGCTCGTCCCCTCCCTGCCTCAAAAGTGTCTAGTGGCCACTGGCTCCACCTCATTGTTATAATTTCTTCCATTGCTAGAATCACCATATGTGTACAAAGGAATACCATCAAATCCACTCTAGTCCATAGTTCTTCCCCCAATCCTGAGGGGCCTGGGATGGTGATGTCCACTCTACCTCCAAGTGAGAGAGGGCTTAGCCTCAATCTTGGTCTAAATCTTTGCACATGTCCCTAAATTAAATATCCTAAAAGTCAATCCTGGGATTGCTAGGCAATAGGGTGTACATATTTGTAGGGCTTTTGATACAGATTGTTTGCTCACCAGAAAAGTTGTTCCAGTCTACAACCTCACCTGTAATTGTAGAAATTCAGTTTTATAGTGTTCCTGGAATGAAAAAAAAAAGTAAAAATCAAGGTGAATGCAGGGAAGCGGCTGTGGCTCAATCAGTAGGGCTCCCGATTGCCATGTGGGAGGCCCCGGGTTCGGTTCCCGGGGACTCCTGGTGAAGGCAGGCCTGCCCGCACGGCGTGGTTAGCTGACCCAGTGAGCACAAGCAGCAAGGGGGGGGATAAATGAATAAATAAAATCTTTAAAAAAAAAAAAAAAAAGGTGAATGCAATTTTATCCTTCAATCCATCTCAGCTACTTGGAGACCCAGAAAAGTTGATCTTTTGTCTTTGCTATCAGGACCCTCTTTCACTAATGGAAAATGCTTTCATTTATAAACTATTTGACTAGAACTAATGGAAAAATGAAATAAATAGTACATTGATAGTTAAGATGAAGAAACTAATTATCCTGAGATATTTTTGAACATATATTTAGTGTTTATGAATTTAGTTTTGCTCCCCACATTTTCATTTTATTCTAAAAGTATCAACATTTTAAATTTAGAGAATTTTAGAGCTAAAAGATTAGGAAACAGACCTGCCTAGGTCATGCAGCAAATTAATTTAGACCTTAAACAACATTTTGTTATGCTCTGTTTCAGAAGTGTTAGGCATCATTGAGATTTCCCACAGTGCTGTCAAACTAATGATACTAGAATTTTTAAAAAATGATCAAGTTACTGCTTGTGACTATACTTATGAAGTTGGAATTTCCTAACCCTATTTTATAGGAAGCAGTGGACGTAATTCACAAGTTGAGATTAACATTTTAGGGAACAAACTCATTTAAATTTTTGAAATAAAACTTTCCATCTTTAAGGCTATATGAATATTGAATATAGGAGAAAGAATAAGGTGTGTATTTCTTAAAGTTCTTAAAAAGTCTTACTTTGAATGCCACCGGCAGGTATAAACAGCATCCATAGGAGCAGGTAGCAAACTTAGAGGAAAAAAGAAGAAAGGAATGCAAGCCACAGTTGTACACTGCCTTCAGATGTGGTGTTTGCCTCTATCTGAAGCCAACCTGCTTCCTAAATGAAGTGTGTGTTTAAATCACGGGCAGGGTAAATGCTTTCAGGTGAAGTTTCACTCTGTGTGTGGCAGCAATCCTGGACATGCTGCTGGAACAGAGGATGAGTTCAGCACCTTCTCTTCAGATGGTATCTCCAGTCCGCCAACTCATCTCTTTTACATAGCAAGCCTTTGTTCACTGGAAGGTGGATCACTATGGTTAGCCTGTCCGACTAGTCTGAGAGACAAAAGGTGACTGATAAGGAGTCCAAAGATCAAAATGGACTAGCTTGTGGTCAGTCTGGCTTTAAGGGGAAAAGCCATCTTTTTGGCCTGGAGGCATCAAATCAAAACTGAATTGCCATCTGGGAAATGTTCAGTTCATCAGCTTTAGCCTTTCACCTCCATTCAAAGGTGAAACCACTGTTTCTGAAAGCAGCAGGGGCAGAAAGGGCATAAGTTATTTGACCACGGTTCTGTTAGAAATTTTACTATAGAGGTGATTTCTGTGGGAATGCCACTTTCCTTACTGTGGGATGGCAGGTAGCAAATCAAAACCAAAGATAAAACACAGTCACTAGCATCTTTTGTTGGGTTTCAGAATTGAAAGTCAATTAGATCCAGGTATTCATTTACTGGCATTACCCTTTGGCCTGTTATTAGGGTGTGATGGGGCACGAAAATAGGAAGGTGAATTGGAGAAAAACAGACAACGTGTACATTTCTAGTTAGGGCTACCATTTTTTAAATTAAATTGGCTTTTAACTAAGTATTTTGCTAGCTTCAGAATTCAGGGACTACAAATACGTAATCACGGATCTGACTAAAGACTCATTTTTAGTGACTGTTCTTTAAGTTAGCATTGGTCCTTGTATGCTGAGTCACTGAGACTATAAACTAGTGTCCCTGCACTCTAGTAAGTAGAAAGACTGTGGATAGAATTGGCTACATAATTTGTAGGGCCTAGTGCAAAATGAAAATGAGGGGCCCATTGTTCGAAAATTAAGAATATCAAGACGTCAAGAGCAGAGCATTAAACCATTCACATATTACACACCCAAGAAGCTGGCCCTGACTGGGATGTGAAATTAAATCGGCTTCAGAGGTCTGCTACTTATTTACATGTTTCAGTATCTGAACCTTTGTTTTCCCTTTTTATACTGTGTTTTCCTGTTCTATTCACCCTCCCACCAAAGTTGGAAAACCTGTGGCAAGAATTGGAGTATGTATACATTTTCCCTTATCATGTGAGCCCATTCTGGAATAACCTTAAGGAAATAAGGTTTTGTTTAAGGAAAGAAAATTGGTTTAACTAAAAATACATATACTGCATTAGAGTTTAAAAAGTGCTTATACAGTCAGTCCAACATTTGATCCAATTACTCTTTTGAAGCAGTTAGTATATTTTCCCTCATTTTATAGATAAGAAAATTAAGCCTCAGAGATATTAAGAGACTCTCTCAGAGTCATCCAGCTGGTAAGTAAAGTTCAAGCCTATGCCTTCTAGTGCCATGTGTTTCCACTACTCCATTCTTCCTCTACAACTCTGCAAGTCCAAAGATAAGGTGACAAAATATCTCACTTTATCAAGATCTGTTTTACAGAATTTTCTGTCAGTATTCCAAGAATACTTGCTGGAATATAACAACAATATCAATTAATATTTGATTAGCAGCCTACACTTTACAATGTTTTCACTTCCATTATTTCCAATAACCCTTAACATCACCCTGAGAAGCAGATATTTTAGCATCATTTTAAAGGGAAAAGATTGATGTTCAAAGAGATTAAGTGACTTATTTAAACTCATTTATTAAGCAAAAGGGAAATGACTCAAATTTAAGTCTTCTTATTTTATATCCCATGCTTTTGCACTATGCTATATTTGCCTCTAATTAAATCATTTCATATCTCTTCTTAGTAAATATCCATTCAATTTTTGATCACCTACAATATTTGGGCACTGGGAACAAAAAAGCTGCTTAAAAAGGCCATCTTACTCTCAGAACTTACATTCTATATGTGCAGAAACAGAATCTGAAGAAGTTTTTGTAGGGAAGCGGATGTGGCTCAAGTGATGGGGCTCCTGTCTACCACATAGGAGGTCCAGGGTTCAGTTCCCGGGGCCTCCTGTTAAAAGCAAGCTGGCCTGCATGGCAAGCTGGCCCAAGTGGAGAGCTGGCACAGCGAGATGATGCAACAAAAAGAGACACAGAAGAGAGATAATAAGAGATGCAGTAGACCAGGGAGCTGAGGTTGAGCACCTCTCCCACTCTGGAAGGTCCCAGGATCGGTTCTTGGTGCTTCCTAAAGAGAAGACAAGCAGACACAGAAGAACACACAGCAAACGAACAGAGAGCAGACAGCGAGCCCAAAAACAATGGGGGGGAGGGGGATAAATAAATCTTAAAAAAAAAAAAAGTTATTATAAATAAATAATCAGCTGATGATATATACTATAAAGAAAAAATAAAGCAAGACAAAAAGATGTAAAATAAGCCAGGTTAAGGGGTGCTATTTTAGAGAAAATGGTCAGGAAACATCAAGCTATTTTTTGAACCACAAACTGAAGAAAGGGAACATTTGGTGTAAATGTGTAAATCAAAATTTTTTGGTTTAAACAAATAATCCAAACAATATGAGGCCACTGCATTTTTTGAGCATAATGGCAATAGATGAGGATTAACTTGTAAACTTTAACCTTTATGGTAACAGTTATAACTTGTATTTAATCTCCTTTCTCATATAGCATAGATTATAAAATCATAAGATTAATAAAGCACCAAATCTAGTCATTTCCTTTCATGCAGAATCAATGCATGAAGAAATGTTTAATATATTGATGATTTAGATTGCTCAAATTGTTAGAACATAAATACTGTAATCAAATGGTATGTTCTGGGTAGCTGTTAAAATTTCTGGAGTATCCAACAAGTTCAGGAAATGTAAAAACCTCATTTACTGGTCAGATTTAATTTTAATGAATTTCAAAATCTGGTCTAAAATTCTTTGTTGTACTTAAATCCTGTTATATCCAGTACTGAATGCTTTAGTAGGTGAACTTTCACTTAATGCCTGCAAACTTTGTAATATAAAAATGTTTATTGTAGATGGATTTGCAGAGGTGGGGGAGAAAGAGGCAGCACAATGGCAACAGATAGAGGATTTTTTTCATAGGATTTGCCTGTTGTGTGCTTTAAAATGCCAGAATCCAAAATATTAAGAGAAGAAAAACCCTTAGAAACTCCCAAACCTTATTTATTCATGTGTATTTCTTCTAGTTTCAAAATTGAGTCCAAGCATCAGTCATTCTGTTTCTGCCTCTTGTTAAAGCTGAACTGTTATCTGCTAAAAGGGGGAGAGGACGGTTTTGGGGAAGCTAATTCCCATATTTTCTTTAGAGCAGATACCAGTCCAGAATTTAGATTAGGGAGGGACTCATCAAATTCTCAGAGAAATTTTATGATACCCCCTCCCTCTCCATTAAAAACCTGGAAATAGACTACCTTAGGTATTTTACTTAGAAAACAAGAAAATTCGTTTTAAGCTTTTTTAATTTGCCAGTGAGATTTATTGATCCATTTTAACCAAACCACTCATGATTTTCTCATGCTGAAATAATGTGAGCTAGCGTTTTCTCTCTATTGGAAAGGATTATGCAGCCTTTTGAATTCCTCTCTTTTGAAATAATTTTGGAGTAGATATTCCAAGAGTGGTGTTTGCTTAAATAAAACTTGGAATATTATAAAGATTCTTAATAGTTATGTTCCTCAGCAAATGGTCACAACCTATATGGTGAGTCATAAAGAGAAGTAATATTGGGGTATAGTACTTCAGGTACTATATCCAGGAAGGCAGAAATGATTTAAGGTTGTTACTTCGAAGAAAAAGTTGAGAGATGCACTTCAACAGGAGGTAAGGGAATTGCTAATTGCGTTTAATCCAGGTACTTATTGAATTAATTATAAAGAGCTTGGAGGTTTGGGGACTCAGGACGCCTGCCGTAGGCTTAAACACTTAATGGAATGAATGTGCTATTTGTGCTCTGCACTGACAGGGATTCTCCAACCCATCAAGCTATTCTTTCTTACTAAGTCCAATTTCTACAGCTCACCATGTATAGTTATGAATTTTTAGAAGGTAAACAATCAAGCTTTATGTGCCATTTCTGCCTTCTTCCCATCTTACATTATTTATTCAGGCCTTAATCCAATATCTGTTTGGTCTGGGAAAATTTCTGGGCTTTGCATAAAGCCTTAGAAAACTAAGATCAATTTATCTCTCTTGGAAATTAAACATCATATACAAAATAAACATATTTATATAGCTTAGATTTTTTTTTCCTCCAAGAGGATTATTTTGTCTTTCCTGTGTCAAATGAGAATTTTTTAGGAATAGCTATTTTCCACTAAGTAGAGTTTTAATGCAGAGAAAACATAAAATGGAGTTTTAAAAAATTCATCCTTATTTTTATATTGAACTATATATGTTGTAGCTTTTAGTTCACAAGTAAATGTTGGAAAATGGATATTCAAGTATAGTGTATAAACTATGTGTTCAGTTGTTTTCTCCTTGGTAGCTATTGTTTAATAGTAAAATGTTAAAATATGTTTTGAAGAGAATAAAATCATTGAAAATGTTTGCCTTTTTAGCGTTAACTTTTTTTTTTTTACTTTATTTTGTACATTTAATAATTGAAAATATAAACAATTAAAAACTAAAAAGTAAACAGATGAATAAATATGTACATTTCTCAATTAAATGTGTACTGGATACATATAAAAAAATTTTGAATCAAACAATATGTTACACAATATATTTGGTTCATAGTAACGTATTCAAACAGTATTTGTCTTTTTGTGTCTGGCTTGCTTTGCTCAACATAATGTCCTCCAGGTTCATCCATGTTGTCATATGCTTTATGACTTCATTTCTTCTTACAGCTTAGTATTAACTGTTAATCTGAAAAAATGTAAAGCAAATTCCACAAGCCTCTTCAGTGACACTAGAAAAGTTTTGGGAAAATATCCAACATCTTCTTATCTTTCCTTCAGTGGAAATGTTCATAATTGCAATGTGCCGTTTCCTTTGAATGAAGATAAACAGATTTCTGTTTGTTATACTTATGTTTCAGAAGTATGTTTACTGAATTCTTTAAATGTATTCACTTTTTCCTCTGACAATTAGAGAGGTGCCAAAAAAAACATCTGGTTGTTATAGGGGTTTTCTTAAAGTCAATTGTATTTTGCTTTCAGATATCTTCCTCAGACTTTTCTTTTGAATTGTAGGTTTGGGGGCCTGTATTACCTGCAGTATCGACCACCCCCCCGCCCCCCCCCCCCCCAGGTCAATACCATCCTCATTATTAAATTCATATTCCCCAAGCTTTTTATTTTTTCTTTTCTTTTCTTTTCAAAATGCTTTAGTCAGCTTTGTCCCCATTTGGTTCTTCCTTTGCTGGATGCTGAATCCAGGGAGCTGTCAGCTAGACAACTGCTGGAGGACTCTCTCCGACCAGACATTGGTGTTTTTTATAGAGTTGTAATTCCCAGGTTGAAAACCTGTTTGTTCCAGTTTTCAGGAGACCAAACTGCTGAACATTTTACCCTGTTGACCTGGGCAGCTATTTGTCTGTAGCTAAGGTGTGGCAGGCAGTCCTGGCAAATGAAAGATAGTCACTGTTATAGTCTGGGCACAGCTGTGCCAGGGTTATGTGTGGTGCAAATTCCTCTGTATTTTAGAGATTATACATATATTCAGGATAAAATAAAATTCAGCTATTGGTTGTTCTGTTAGTTGCCAAGGAGTGCATCAGTAAAGTTTTTTGTTAGTGTCTTTTGCCCTCAGCAGAGGTAATAACCCCACTACTGTGGGTCTAAACCTAGGACTGATTCTCCTCCTATCATTAATGGGTAAATATAGTACGTTGTCTAAATATAGTAAGGTGTGGACTTGGCTAGTATGGAGAGAGACAGTAGAATGACCTTAGCTCATCTTGCTTCATTATTAGGGTTAAAATAATGTTTAAAGAAATAGGAACACTGTGTTAGTATTGATCATAGAAACCAACCACTGCTTGGTTTCCTTAGGTAAGTTTTCTGCACTAGACCAAAATATTGGTTTAAAAGCTAAAGTGAATCACTTCAGAAAGAAGCCAAGTTAATTCCATATGAAAACATGCATAAAGGGTTGCTTCTTCTATTTCATTGACTAAAAGCTAACACTTATTTAGAATGTAAAGGATGAAGCCTAAGTTTCATATACCTTAGGTACTTTAGAAGAATAACTTGCATTTATATAATTCTGATACCTCCTACATTTTAGAAAACCTCCACAAACTTTTGTCTACTAAGAAGAAAATATATTTTATCCCCAAACATGTGAGACAGGGTAGACATCTCTAATCCTGTTTTATAAATGAAATAATTGATATATAGAGAAGTAAAATGACTTCTAGGGGGCTAAAGGAGTCAGTAATACAGCTGATGCAGGTGATTCCAGTACACTACCACCTTTTAGCTCAGGCAGCCGTCTTTTACCCTCTTTTATGAGTGTAAAACTACCCAAGCAGCCTCCCTATTTTGAGAATTTCTGTGCAAGAAATTCTCCCTTCCCTTCTCTTTCTTTTTTAATTGACCAGGTTTCGGGTCCGGGAGGTGGGGGTGGTATTTCCACATGGAGAAAATTTTCCAGTGGAAGTAGGGATCCAGTAGATGAATTAACTATTTGGTTACTAAATAGAACCTTCTAGGGTTTGAACAGTCAAATTTGCAGTACAGACAAACCCATTATGCAATAACCTTTAGGAACATTCTTTACGAGCTACCTCTTCTGCTTAAAAAACCTAGTTGATATTTTTGGTTGTTTAATTCTTTAGAAACATGGTGGCCTCATCTTGAACTATTGGAATGCTTTTAAGATTCTCATTGGTAGTCCCCTAGAACCATAAACCTTAAGAGTTTAAAATGTTAAATGAGGAAATTGAAGT
>JAKSZT010054053.1:360556-375732 GCA_026826555.1 Tolypeutes matacus | reverse complement strand
AACCATAAACCTTAAGAGTTTAAAATGTTAAATGAGGAAATTGAAGTCCCAACTGCCTCACCCATGTTATACGATAATTGATGGAGCAAGAACTCCAGGTCACTTGACTGTCAGTTTCATGCTTTTTCCTCTCTACCTTTACGTGTTTCCCTGAAGTCCTTCTCTTTTGTAAGTGGTCTTAAACCAGCTAAAACTTGACTCAGAAGTCACTCTCTTTAGAAAACCCTGATCAGCTGAGTCCTAGCCAACTGTGTACCCACTGTTTACTGCCTCCTCCAAGTCAATGAAAATATGAGCTGAGGACTGGAAGTTCATTTATGGAAAGGTTTGATTTAGGTGGGGATATTTTGAATTTCCAGTGTTGAACCTATTTTCAAATGACTGTATTATGATTGTGACAGCCATCTTGTCATATTTTTCATCATAATTTACTCAAATATCTTATTTAGTGTTATGATTCCAAAACTAATCATCTATTAAAACAAAGTAACTTCATACTGGTCTTAAATATACACTGGATCAAATTTTATTCCCCAGACTCATTCCACCAGTCCTTTTCTTTGGATAGCCTGTGGTGTGTCTTTAATATAATTCTCTCTTAATTCTTCAGCAGCTGTGTTTGGTACAATACTACTGATTTTAGAGGTGGAGAAATTAAGTCGCTTAGAACTGTCTTCTCACTGATACTCTTTAATAATAAGTTACTTAATTTAGCTCAGAGTCAAAGAGATGTAGTATTACCTGTTTATCATTCTTCTTCACTAACATCCTTTTCTAATGTAGTACAGATGAATTTGTAAAATTCTCTTGTCTTCTTTTGACTGAAGTTGGTTTCAGGTTTCTAATTTTTCTTTTGTTACTATGCTCAGACAACTAAACTTTATTTATGGTTGGTTTAAAATGGCAGTTTCAGAACTTAGCTGCATTATTATTCATTTAACTTGAACCCTGACTGTATCATCAGTATATGTCATATCTGCTGAATGGGGGATAAGGAAGAAGGGAAGTCCTTTGTGTAAAAGCAATCTACTCAGCTGTTCCTTCTTGATGCTGGAAGTTTGGTGCCTGGCAGGAAATGATATAGACATGTATGATAACAAAGTGACAAGAGGAAGAAGAATTGCCTTTAAGGTTCTCTGGCTTGTCCCAAATGAATGGCTGTCAGCTGGCAGCAGATAGGTTAAGGCTGATTTGATCTCCAAATCTGAGGATTAGCAAAGTATAACTTAAGAGAAAATTTGTGATGGTGAAATACAAGCATACTTCATGTTATTGCACTTCGCTTTATTGTGCTTCCTAGATACTGCGTTTTTTACGAATTGAAGGTTGTGGCAACCCTGTGTCGAGCAAGTCTGTCAGTGCCATTTTTCCAGCAGTATGTGCTCACTTTGTGTGTCTGTCACATTTTGGTAATTCTTGGAATATTTCAGACATTTTCATTATTATATCTATTATGGTGATCTGTGATTAGTTATCTTTGATGTTGCTGTTGTAATTTGGAGGGGTGCCACAAATTGGTAATTCCCCTGTCTCTCTCCTCTCTGGGCTTCCCTATTCCCTGAGACAAAACAGTATTCAGGGAGGCGATGTATCTCAAGTGGTTGAGCACCTGCTTCCCATGTACAAGGTCCCGGGTTCAATCCCTGGTACTTCCTAAAAACAAAACAAACAAAAAAAAGAACCAACTCTGGGGAGCCAGTGTAGCTCAGTCGTTGAGTGCCAGCTTCCCATATATGAAGTCCCAGGTTCAATCCCCAGTCCCCAGTACCTAAAACACACACAAAACCACAATATTCAAATTAGTAATTAATAACCCAACTATGGCCTCTAAGTATTCAAGTGAAAGGAAGAGTTGTACATTTTTTCACTTTAAATCAAAAGCTAGAAATGATTGTTTAGTGAGGAAGACATGTCAAAAGCAGAGAGGCTGAAAGCTAGGCCTCTTGTGCCAGTTAGCCAAGTTGTGAATGCAAAGGAAAAGTTCTTGAAGGAATACAGAAGCAGAGTTTAAAGCTAGCAGAGTTTGGTTCATGAGGTTTAAGGAAAGAAGCCATCTCTATAACATAAAATTGCAAGGTAAAGCTGCAAGGTGGTAGCATTTTTTAGTAATAAAGAATTTTTAAATTAAGGTATGGTACATACATTTTTTTAGACATAATGCTATTTACACACTTAATAGATTACATTATAGTATATATATGTAACTTTTATATACACTGGGAAACCAAAAAATTTTGTGTGACTCACTTTATTGTGGAGGTCTGAAACCAAACCCACAATATCTCCAAGGTATGCCTATAAATCTATTTGAGAAAAGTGTGGGCAAAGACAGGTAGTATGGAAGTTAGAAGCCATGCAAATAGACTTTTTTTGGCACTCCTCGTGAGAGGCTTAAAGCATTGGAATTTGTCAAACCGGAGATGCAAAGAAAAATCATTCTTTATAAGTGCAAGGAATTTGCACGTATCAAAGCATTTCTCTCTCTGGCAGTTTCTTAGAATTTGAATTTCCTTGAGGGGTAAATTTTCCATCTGCCCCAGAAAGTAAACCAGATAATATCCTCAAGGTATCCATCTTCTCGTCATTCTTATTACCTCAGATCAGAGCACCCTCCTCTCTTGCCTGGAATTACTACTGTAAACATCTTTCCTCCCTATTTCCAAGTCTCACCCCTTTCCAATCCATTCCCCACACACTGCAGTTGGAGGAATCTTTCTGGAAATGCAAACTCCGGTTCTCTGTTATCCTCAGGATAAAGTCCAAATTCCTTGGTACGACCCTTCAAGATCAAACCAGGCCTTTGCACTTGCTGCTCTTTCTGCCTGAAACATCCTTTCTTTTTCTCCCTCCCAAGCTCCTTTCATCTGGCTAATGGCTACCCAGGCTCCAGGACAGATTGAAGAGATGAGCTCTTCGAGCTCTGCCTCCCTACTCTTTTGGACAAGGTAGTGGGTATTTGGCTTATTGTTTCTTCAGCTCTCTGCCTGAAAACCGCCTTTATCAGAGAGGCCTTCTCTGACCACCCTACCTAAAACAGCAGCCCACCATATCATACTTTAGCACCTTGCCTCCTGCTTTCTTAAGAGCATTTATCACCACCTTGCATCATTTTAATTGTCTCCTTCTCCTACTATCTTTGTCCCCACTAATCTATTTTTTCCTTGAGGACCTTGACTTTTATAAAGATTCGTTGCTATATTCCCAGTACCTAGAAAGGCACTTGCCACATAAGCTCTCAGTAGGTATTTGTTGAATAAATGAGTGGAATTCATGATATACTCTTAAAAACTAGTTCCAAACTTGACTGAAGCACTTTAAAAAGTTACTATTGAATTAGGATCCTTGGGTTAGGATCTGACATCCACATTTCAAAACCACTGTTAGATTATATAAGTACAGAAAGAATATAAGGAGAAAGGTATCTCCTCTGTTTTGTATGTAGTTACTTTGAGTTGAAATCATCACCTAGTTTGAAAATAGTGATTTGGTTTCTTTATGGTAATTTTCCGCTCTGATTTAACAAGTGGGAAAATGTGGGTTGTGTGAGTTATGTGGAATAAACTGAGAGATTTATATTAGCAGTTTGAGTAACTTTATCCCAACAAATTCTATAAACCCACAGATTATCAACTTTATTGTCATTTTAGCAGCGTGAGGAATTTATACAGGACCTAAAAGAGGCTACTATGCCAGGGCAAGAGGTTTCTAAAGTCTTTGTAGTCATTTTACCCAGAGAGCAGTTGTAGGTCAGTAACCTATACAACACACCCAGCTTCTCAGAAAAGGGAACTTCAAGATAGAACACCAACTAGAACTTCATAAGTTGAAAGTTCTCTTGCAAGTGGAACAAGTTCCCCACTAGCAACAGGCATGATAAAAGGCTGCAAAACAAGAACTAGTAAGGCAGCCTCTCCCTGCATTTTGGTTACAGAAGATGAAAGTATGTGGGCTTTCTTACTGCCACGCGAACACCAAAGACCTTTTATATTTTATTATCCTCCAAAGTGTGCTTGATTCTTCACATCTTGTCATTTTCAGATCACATTTATTAAGCACTCTGGGCATAGCATTAAACTGGGCACTGTATAAAGCAGAGTGAACAGCACCTTCTCTTCTTTGCCTTTCAAGTGAGAGCAAACAATATAGACATAGGGCTGTTCATCCAACTAAACAGAATTAAAGTTTAACACACACCAAAGCTAGGCAACAGCAGATGAGCAGATGTATTATCTCTACTTTTACAAGAGTTATTCTGTTCCTGATAAACTTATTTATTTTGAATCTGAAAAGAAGGGAGCTTGCTTCCACCCAGATTTTTCTACAATAGGTTGTGACCTATCTTTTCTACAACAGTGATAGAATATTTCTGCAAAGAGCTAAAGGACACCACTGCAGAGAACTTCAGTCATTTGAGTGGAGTCATATGGACAGCTTGAATCCTCAATGTTTGAGTAGTAGACATTGCTAATGGCAAAGGATTTTGAGCAGGAGGTAGGCTCATAAATGAGGAACTTAGCTAAGAAACTATGTGTTTCTCAGCCCTGAGGATTCTGATTGTTGGTTTCTTCATAGCTCACTTTCTCTCAAGGCCCCACCCCTCACTGTGGAGAACTTGTTGACGACAGCCCTACTTTTTCAAGTCTTGCACAAAGGCAGATGTCTCTGAAAATGCAGCTTACACAAAACATCTGTGTTTGACTCTGCTTCCCACGGTGTATTTCCCGTACTGCCCCCCCCCCGCCCCATTTGTCCTTTTTAAAGATTGAAAACAGTATAACGACATCATTACAGAGAATTTTGCAAAAAATCACCCACAATGCCACCATCCTTACTAACAGCCATTTCCGTTCCTGCCACATTACTTTCCCATTCTTGATGTGCATAGATTTTTGCCTAGTTGTGTCCTTTTTCTTAAGAAGAAGTTCAGATCCTTTGTCATACTGCCACTTCTCTTTTTATTTTTTTTTTTCCCCTGATTCTGGCATCATCTTTTGGTTTTTGGTTTTTGGTTTTGAGTTACCAAAAGAGCATTGCAGCTTATCAGCATTCTGTCAATGAGTTCTTGTTTTTATTTTATTTTCTGGCTTTTGGGACCCCAGAATTCTAGTTTTTAGAGTATGGCTGAGATGCAACTTTTATTTTAAAAAATAAGGCATGTAATATGTGTCTCTCTCTCTGTGTAGCATATTTACTTAACATTTTAAAATTGCTATTTTAAGTTAAATTGACTGTCAAGACGTATTACTATGCCCACCTCAGGGCAACCGCGTTCAGAAAGAAACATGTCTATACTCTTGCCTTTTGTTGTATTGCAAGCCTCAACTCCCCCAGTCTTGTTGGTAGCAGTCCTTCACTTAAAACTGGTTGTCTATACATCTTGTCCTTTATCCTTTGTCTAAAGGTGAATAAGGCCGTATGGATATCTCTCATTATTCTCCCTTTCTTGTTTGACAAAAAAAGAAGAATGAAATGGACTGCATCTCCTTGCTTTGGTAGAATGATTAGATGTTGAATATCTCCAGTCACCTTCCTTTTAGAAACCGTGTTCCTCTGTGCTTAGACGGTTGAAACGTAGGCCTGTAGTATGCAGGGTCTCCTAATACCTTAGGAAGTCTGCAAGACTTACATACAGCCTCACTAACAGTCCATTGCCTTGTGAGAAGATGAAAGACCTTCCTTAGGAATGCAGGTTTCCTTCCACTCATTGTAGATAAGTTTTGCCTTTGGCATTAAAACTGATATTTAAAATAATTTCCTTTTTTTTTCTCCTTATGTTTCCCTGGGTCCTGGGTTGCCATTTGGAATAGGTTATAGGACCTAGCTCAGCCAGGACCTGAAAGCAATCTAGGCAGCAGGTATGGAATTGTGCTGCAGTGTTTGTTCCTACATTGGAACAATTATATGATGTTTTAAATTTTTTCCCCAACACATTTAAAACACATATGGGTTTTTAAATTTTGTTATTTTTTTCTTTTTCCAAATCCTAACTAAAATGTTTGGAATTCGTTGTTTCACATTGCACCCTAGAGTATTGCAAAATACTACTGTGTGATCACTTTGTCCCCAGAGCTCTGTTCTTATAAATAACTATCTAGAAAATAGGGAAGAAAGTGCTGTGGTCATTGCTTCCTCATAAATTTACCTTTAAAATGTGCATTTTGTGAATTTGAAAAGTAAATTAATTGTTAAACATTGGACAAGTATCAAGAAAGCCAGATAACTTAAATTTGCAAGAACTCAATGGAGTGAAATTTTCATCTGTATTGATAATACAATTCTGGAACAATTCTGTAAGGGGGAAAAAGGATAACAGAAAGGAGCACTATGTTGGTTAAAAATTGTGAGCTTGGGAAACGGATGTGGCTCAAAAGGTTCGGCGTCCGTCTACCATATGGAGAGACTGGGGTTCGATCCCTGGTACCTCCCGGTAAAAAAAAAAAAAAAAAAAAAATTGTGAGCTAATTAAAATAATTAAGTCCAGTGACTGTCATTTGCTTTCTCTTTCCCCTTTTCTTCAACAACTCCTTAAATTTTTCTTTGCCTTTTGCCTTTTGCCTGCCTGCCTCCCTCCCTCCCTCCTTCTCTCTTTCTTTCTCTTCATCCTCCTCTCCCTCCTGCTCCTTCTCCATCATCATCATTATTACTGTTTTTACAAACGTTAACTGCTTTTGCAAGTCTCAGACTCTAAGCGTTGACAACAGTGATAATCTTCCTAGATTTCATTGCGCATTAGTACTGGGGCCAAGGGGATCTGTAATATGCATTAAAACAGTTATGAAAATAAGAATTTGCTCAGGGACTTTAAAAAGACAGGAAGTGCAGTGATAGTAAAGGGAATTAGGAGATTTAGAATAGATTCGATATACACTGCCAAACCTCTCTCTATTCCCTTTGGTTTGATATTTGGAAATTAATATTTTTTCGAGACTTTTAAGAATGCCTGCTGGCAAATTATTTCATTTTCTTACTCTAATAAGGTAGAGGGCAACTGTAGAAGAAATGGTTTGGTAAGGAAAATTGATGGACTAGTGTTTTGTAGACTGGATTAAATTTTTGTGGCCAGTAAATTTTGAGAATTATTTTTAAGATTACAATATGGGGTCGGATGTGGCTCAACTGGTTGGGCGTCCGTCTCCCATATGGAGGGACCCAGGTTCGATCCCTGGGACCTCCCGGTAAAAAAAAAAAAAAAGATTACAATAAAGTAGCATTGAACTGACTCAATTGAAAAAACCTTGGTTATTCTGATATTTGAGAATTTACTCTCAGCATCCATTGCATACTCTGGTGGGTAGGCTACCATGGGCTGCAATGTCCACATATAGAACAGGCAAAAAACTCAGAATACCAAGAAGCCAGGGCCTAGGTTTTAAAAATCAAAACAAAACAAAGCAAAACAAAAAAACCTTGAAAAATAGGGCAAAATTTTGCATGCTCTGACATTTACTGATTACATTATTGGTAAGCTTAGGGAAGTTACTCTCAAAACCTTTGTTTCCTCATCTTTGAAATGGGAAGGATGACATCTGTTCATACAGTTGTTGTGAAATAGTCATTGTAAAGCCCCAGGCATTGTGTCTAACACAGGATAGGTACTCAATAAATGATAGTTGCAAAGTCCTCTTTAAAAATTTACTCAACAGGGGAGCCGATACAGCTCAAGTGGTTGAACGCCTGCTTCCCATGTACGAGGTCCCTGGTTTGATCCCCAGTACCTCCTGAAAACAAAACAAACAAAGGAAAAAAAGAACTCTGGGGAGCCAGTATAACTCAGTGGTTGAGTGCTGGCTTCCCATATACAAGGTCCCAGGTTCAATCTCCAGCCCTGGTACCTTAAAAAAATTTTTTTTTTTACTTAACAGTACTCAGAGCCAGCACCTAACCACTACCACCACCACCACCAGACAACTCCCGAAGAGAACATTTTGATGGGCATGTCATTGTACCAGATTCCAGATTTTCACAAATAAAAGTTTGTGAAATAATGATAAAATTATTATCAACATACTGAACTATCTATTAGACTGCTGGTCTAACACGTCTGGGGCTCTGGCAATAGATCTGGGCTAGAGAGAACTATTTGGGGGTTGTGACAGCCAGTCTCCAAGATGTTCCCTGATGATTCTCTCCTCCCAATATTCACACCCTTGGGCATTCCCCTCCCACATTGAATAGAGCCTAGCTATTTATAACCCATAGGAAGTTGGTAGAAATTAAAGTGTGTAGTCAACTTCCGAGGTTAAGTCATAAAACATTGTGCCTCAGAAGGTCAAATATATGATCTCACTGATATGAAATAACTAGAATAAGCAAAATCATAGAGTCAGAAACTAGAGTTCAAGTTACCAGAGGCCAGTGTGGAGTAGGGAATGGGGAGTTAATTCTAAATTGGTGCAGAGGGGAAGTGGATGTGGCTCAAGCGATTGAGCTTCCACCTACCACATGGGAGATCCCTGGTTCGGTTCCCGGTGCCCCCTAAAGAAGACAGCAAGCTAGCACAATGGGCAGGTGCAGCAAGCTGATGCAACAAGAGACACAAGAAGAAAAACATAATGAGAAGTACAACAAAGCAGGGAGCAGAGGTTCCCGGTGCCGCCTAAAGAGGACAAGCAAGACAGCAAGCTGACGCAACAAGATGATGCAATAAGAGACACAAGAAGAAAAAACACAATGAGAGACACAACAAAGAGGTGACTCAAGCGATTAGGCACCTCCTTCCCACATCGGAGGTCCTGGGTTTGGTTCCCAGTGCCTCCTAAAGAAACAAGAAAGACAAACAGACACAGAGTGCAAACAACAAGGGGGTAGGAAGAAATAAATAAGTAAATAAAATAAATCTTTTAAAAAAATTAAAAATAAATAAAATTGGTGCACAGTTTCTGTTTGGGGTGGTGGAAGTATTTTTGTAATGTGATGGTAACACAACATTGTAAATGTAATTAACACCACTGAATTGTATCTCTGAAAGTGGCTAAAAGGGGAAATTTTAGGTGATATATATGTTGCTAAAACAAAAAATTTTTAAAAACATACAGTATAGGACTGTACAACAAAGTGGACCTTAATTTAAACTATGGACTATAGCTAATAGTACATTTTAATAATATTCTCTCATTTGTTGTAACAAGGATACAACACCAATGCAAAATGTTAAAAATGGGGCCGGGTATATGGGAACTCTTTATTTTGTGCATGGTCTTTCTGTAAATCTACAAGTTCTCTTAAAAAAAATTAAAACAAAACATTGTGCCTTGTTCTTTCTTTGATCATTCATTCTGGGGGGAAGCTAGGTGCCATGTTATAGGGGCATGCAAGCAGTCCAGTGGAGAAATTTATGTGGCTGAGAACTGAGGCCTCCTCTATCAACAGCCATGTGAGTGATTCATCTTAGAAGTTGATCCTCTAGCCAAGGCTTCAGATGACTGCAGCCTCAAAATTTTGAGACCCTGAGCTAAGCTGTTTCTAAATTCCTAACCTACAGAAAAAATGAGATAATTGTTTTTTTTGTTGTTGTTCTAGGCCTTTAAGTTTGTTAAGCAGCAATAGATAACTAATCAGGAATCTTCAGCATATGGAGGAGAATAATGGTGGCCATGAGTATAGAAGAGTGTATATAGAACAAGAAGAGGACTGGTGACAAAATCTTATTTCAAAGGTCTACAAAAGAATTGGAGCTCACAAAATAGAAGATGAAGAAATAGTAACATAGAAAGAGTTTCAAGAAGGTAGAAGGTGGTCAACAATGTCAAATGGTCCAGCAAAATAAGGGCTGAAAAAAGGTCCCTTGAATTTGAAAAGCAAAAGAAATTCCAAGTAGCAATGCATTGGAAGGTGAATTACAGAAGAGGAAGTAGAAGCATAGAGACCCTGTATAACCTGCCCTTCCCTACCTCTTTGATCTAATCATGTACTACTCACCATTGACTCACTCCACCTCAGCACCACAGGCCTTATTGCTCTTTCCCAAACCAGCCAAGCACATTTCTGCTCCTGCCACCTTTAGTGTTCTTTTCCCCAGCAGCCACATGGCTTCCCTATCTTACTTCCTGCAGATCTCTGCTCAGATGTTTCCTTATCAGAAAGGCCTTCCCTGGCCACACTTCATAACAAAAAAGTACACACCAGTACTCCCTGTTGCTCTTACTTTTATTTTTCTCCAAGCACCACCATCTGATATCCAAAGGGACAGCCCCTGCTCAGCTCTGGCCAGTTTTGCTAAGTGGGAATGTAGACACATGTGTCCAGATCTGATTTTTCGAGAGAAGCTGGAAATTCAGGTTTTTAAGTACAATTTGTTGTGAGTGAATTTATTTTTCAAGGCACTGTGAGGGTCAGACAACCTCTCTGTTTTAAGGAGAATGGGTAGGGTTGGGTAACTGGCAAAGGATGCAGCACTGGGATACTCAGAGAGGTACCAGGAAGACTCCATGCCTCAGAAAGGAGGGAGTGATTTGCTAGTGCACTTCAAGGCTCCTCATGTCAAATGAAGAGCAGAAATGAAGGATCTCTATCCTTTGAACCTCTCTCTCTCTCTCTCTCTCTCTCTCTCTCTCTCTCTCTCTCTCTCTCTCTCTCTCTGAAACTTTGGTAGGGGAGGGGTGGAACAGAAGCAAGATGGCTGGCAGTGGGTAGAAAAATGACTAGCAAGGGAAAAAAATGAATAGCAAGCATAGACTTGTTTTTAAAGAGTTGCAGTAATAAAAGAAGGAAAGTTAGAAGGGAAAAAAGGATCAAGTAAGATTTGGGGTTTTTTATTGTTTTGTTCTGTATTCTTTTAAGGATGTGAGAGATCGGACTCGAGCATGTTTCCAGGCTGAAGGGAAGCAGTTAGTAGATAGACGAGTAACTAACTAAACTAGGAGACAAGGAAGCAATGGGGTCAAGGAGGTAGGTGAAAGGGTTGAATTTTAATAGCTGGATGCCTCATTCTCTGAGATTAGAGAAAGGAGATAAGCCTGCAGGTAAGAGAAATAATTGGGAGAAATCAACTGGCCTCCATTTCTTTATGATGTAGAAGGCCAGGTTAACTGTGGAGAGTGGAAGGAAGTAGGACTTGAGGAGAGTGGGAAGGGTTTGGAATGATAGTGGAAGGAAATGGGAGGGAAACTACCCAGAGGTGTTAAGTGCCCAACTGAGTCAACTCAGTGTTGTCATCTTCTGACATTCTTATCACTGAGACCATAATGTACTGTGGCACCCAGTGGCATGGTTTCATAATCCCCTTCAGCAGTGTTTGCTGCCATTCTTTCATTATTCAGTATTTATTTACTGAACATCCACTTCATGCCAGGCACTGTGCTAGACATTACAGAGATAACCTAAGGCAAGGTGGTTAAAGTTCTTGCTATCAAGGAGCTAACTGCTGAAACAGATGATAATAAAGAAATCATCAAATAATCATGTCATTTCAGACTGTAGTAAGTACTATGAAGGAAAATCAAGAACAAAGAAGATAGATTGTAGGAAAACCACTTAGGAAATAAGACATGGAGCTAGGTTGATTAGGGAAGGAAGAAAAGCAAGAAGGAGGTTTATGGCCTGGAAATTTTTGAGGAATCAAGGTACTACGAGCCTCCCTGTGGTGGAAGAGGGAGTGAACCTCATGGGAGTCACAAGGAGATGGGGTTGTAGTCAGAGAGTAGGAGTTTGAGTTAGGTCTGATGCCTTCCATAGGGTCCCTGGGAATTAGAGGTCTAAATGTAGACAAGGTGAAGGTCTTTGAAGACTAGAGAAAGAGAAATTTGGGGGTAAAACTGTTGGCTATTTATCTATCTGGACATTGGACTCTCTTAAGATTGTAGTAAGAATCAGGGTGAAAAGGGGAGATTGAGCAAGACAAGGAGGTAGTAAGTAAAAGGGATTAGTAAATAAATAGAACATGACAGCAACAAAGGTTAGAAGATGGCTTGAGCTTCAGAAGACACTTTGCACCAGGGTGAAAACGAAATGGTCTGAAAGCAGGATTTGACATTTTGGCCACGTGCTTAAAAGCCCAACTTGCATTCCTTCTGCAGGTGTGTGTTAAATACCTGGAAAGGCATTTGTTGAATCATGTAATGAAATGATTTTTTAAATGCTGAACAGTTTTCTCCTTTTGTTTTTTTCCACCAAGTATTGTAAATTTAGTGCCAAGTAATGTTAGTCGTGTCTCCTGGTAAACAGTAGATTCGGCATTTTAAAATACTGGAAAAGAACTGTTCAGGTAATTTACTTTTGGGTCTAAAGCGTTTTTAAGCTTTTCCCTTTTGAAAGAAAAATATTTAAATCTAGAGTTTAGGGCCACAGGTCTGAGAAGTTCTGTTCATTCAGCCCTTAAGGGACATAGGCTGCCTTTGAGCTGAGGCAGTTTCTCCTCTCCTTGAAGGGGGGAGGATTTTCTCAAAAACAAGACTCAAGAGTTTGGTTCACCGCCATCAGTTACCAGGTGGCCTAGGGTCAGTTGTTTGTTGGGAAATTGCCTGAGACCAACTCCTTCCATGGGCACCTAGTTTTGTTTTTTTGGTTTTTTTTGTTTTTTTTTTTTGTTTTTTGTTTTTTTAATTAAAGTTTAATATCCAAGAAACAGACTAAAAGCAAAAGGAAAAAGAGAATGTTCAGCATAAAAAGTATTTGCCTCGTGGGAGTATGTCTAAATCTTTCCCCACTCAGACCTGAACCTTGTCTTCAGGATGCCTGGGAAAATAGAACAAAATCATACCAAGCTTTGCAGTAAAATCCTGCCTTTGTTCTCTTACATGAACTGACCAGGTGTGTTTTCGTTGTTGTTGTTGTTTTTTTAAGATTTATTTATTTACTTACTTTTTATCCATTTTTAAAACACCACCCCTCCCACCCCCTACCTCCGCTTCCGCTGTTCCTGCATCCATTTGCTGGGCAATTCTCTGTGTCTGTTTCCTGCCCTATCTTCTCATCCTTCTCCTCTTGTCTTCACCAGGATTTGATCCTGGGAACCTCTAATACGGGAGACACGCTTTCTGCCACCTGCACCACCTTAGTTCCTGGTTTTACGGCACATCTCGGTTCTCCCCTGCGTCTCTCTCCTGCATGGTACTCTCCTGCTACATCATCATCTTGCTGGGCCTGGTGTACCCACGTGTGGGGCCTGGTGGCGGGGCCTGGGAACTCACCCACTCGCGGGGCCTGGCAGCCCGTGTACCTTCTATATTTTTCTTTATTTTACCGGGAGGTCCCGGGGATTGAACCCAGGTCCCTCCAAATGGGAGATGGACACCCAACCATTTGAGTCACATCGCACCCCCAGATGTGTTTTAACTGCATTGCCTCAAACTATTAAGTCAGCAGTATGTCCTGTTGTAGTAACATCTAACTCTCCCCACAGTGAATGTGACCATCCCCTACCATGCTTACTCCCTTGGGTCACTTGCCTAAGATTCAGATTCACAGTCCCAGGACAGAGTTTCCAATTGGCCGGGCCTAAACCACATGCAAGCTTCCTGCAAGGTTCCTTGCATTTCTGGAGTTGGAAGCAGGTACCATTGACTACCACGGCTAGCACATTTGGGGGAATTCCCCAAAAGAAGATTAGGGTAATATTAGGAAGGGGAGATCTATTGCTGGACCAGCCAACAACAGCAAATGTCAACCCACATGTGCCCCATCTGTAAAAATTAGGTCAAATTGTATGATCTAAGACCACTTGCAACTATAAAATTATTGATTCTAGGTTATGTTTCTATCCGAACATTTCTAAGATGCATACAATTGAGGCAAAAAGGGAAGATATTGTATAAGTAAGTGAGTTTTCAACTCACTTATAAGTAAGTGAGATTTCAACATATAAAGAAAAGAATTTTTTTTTTTTAATTTTAGGAAAGGAGGAAATCAAATTGCAATCTGGGTGTAGTTATGTTGGCATTGTGCAACAGAGTTTAAGTTGGAAAATTAGCTAGCACTAAAATGGTCTGACGGTTATAGATAATAAGTAAGAACTGAATCCTAAACCTCTGCTATGCCAGTAATTGGTCTACTAATGTGCCCCAGCCTCTGCTTGTCTGCTGATGAGAGAAATAATCCTGCTGCCTACATGCATAGGCATGTTTCTCAGGACTGCCAAGTATCAATTGTTATGCTAATATTGCCTCTTGGATGTATGGTCATGTATGATGGGGAATGGGTTGGGAAATGTCTAATTATAGAGAACAGTTTGATATTTGGGTTTGGACTTTCCCTTGTTGTAACCTAAGTTCCTTTAGGATTACAGAATCAAACTATTCTTACTACCTACAGGCATGCTTGACTTTTGCAGCCAGGTTTCTCATACGTTATGGAATATACATTAAGGACCTTTTCCCTCCTGTTTTTTTAATTTAGCCAGACTTCTTCAGTAGGCAGTAGTATTGATGGCCAACTCTCTGTGTATGTAGTACAGTACAAGAGAAGGGATTCATTTTTGTCAGATCTGTAGTCCTTTGGCCTCTGTTATTTGAAGCTGTTTATTATGAAATGCCCTTTCTATGTGATGTGGACACACTAAGCGGAGTCATGTACTTCTTCCTACCTAGTGAGATTGAAAGAAGCTGCCCTAGCATCTTGAATCAGAAATTAAACAACTAAATAAGCAGGGTAGGCTTATTGGCAGAGGGGAAAGTGTTGAGAGAGTGGAAAGTATTTGAAAGTTTCCCAGTTGAACATTCTTCAGGACAAAAATATGAAGTTTGGATTATGTGTATTTGAATTTAACACAAATGCCAGCTCAACTCACCTTGTGCAATAATATTACCTGCATTCAGTATTACACAATAGTTTACCTATAAATTATGGCTTCAGGCAGAAATACCAAACAAACTCAAGAGTTTAGCATTACAAACATTCTAAATGGGGAAATCTACTTCCTTCATTTTAATGTTGAAATGAAAGTATTTTACCTACTTTCTGAAACTCAATTCCCCATAGTCGTGATCCATTTTTTCTTGTATGTATTGCATGTAAAACAGAAGAATTTCTATCCAACTGATATTCAGCCAGGTATGTTGTTGCTTTGTTTTGCTTCCTTGGCTTTTTTGCTGGTCATGGATGATCACCCTGGCCACATTCCTCAAAGATTATTTCAACCTCAAAACAGTTCAGCATTTTCTCCCTTTTGTCGGCCTTTTACTCTATACTTTGCCTTTGGAAAAACTGCCAGTTAACAAATTTCATGTTCTAGGAAGTACTTT
>JAKSZT010054053.1:302767-360156 GCA_026826555.1 Tolypeutes matacus | reverse complement strand
CCTCCTGGTGAAGGCAAGCCCGCCTGCACGGCGTGGTTAGCTGACCCGGCGAGTACAAGCAGCAAGGGGGGGATAAATGAATAAATAAATAAAATCTTAAAAAAAAAAAATAAATAAATAAATAAATAATATTCTGTTGATCTTTCAAGTCAGACCTTGGTTTAAAACCTTGCCTTACGGAGTACTAGTTGCATGACTTTGGACAAATAATTTATGGTCTCTGAGCCTCTCAGGCTCTTAAATGTAAAATGGGGATAAATAGTACATACTTCATAGGTTTGTTGTGAGGAGTAAATGAAATAATGTAAAGGGAAGTACCTCGCATATTATAGGTATCTAGTCCAGTTAGTTATTATTAAATCATTTCTTACATCTAACCGGGGATGCCTTTCTCTTTGTTGAGCACATGATCTTATGGCAAAGAAAGGAATAGATGTTTTCCAATTATATTCTTATAAAGGCTCTGGAGAACATTATTACTCTCTGTTAGAAAGGTGATACTATGTCATTTTCTTATCAAGCAGCTAATTATGCTCAATCTTTTAGATCAAGAGAGAATGGTATTCTCTTTATCTTGTATCTTCCTTAATATATGGGATTCTTTTTTTTTTTTTTTTTTAATATATGGGGTTCTTGAGTCCTCTAGATTTGTGTTAAACTTAACTATAATCATGTATGGAGGCTCTGTAGAGTTTACTGGAGAAATTTTGTTTCTTGGCCAAAAACGAAAAAACTGGTCAATTCAGAAAACAGGTCAAAGTTGTCACCTGCTTTTCTAAAGAACAGAATTTTAATTAGAGACCAATTCTATGTCAATTGATTCTTTTTTTTTTTTTTTTTTTTTTTAAGATTTTTTTATTTTATTTATTCATTTATCCACCCCCTTGCTGCTTGTGCTCGCTGGGTCAGCCAACCACGCCGTGCAGGCGGGCTTGCCCTCACCAGGAGGCACCGGGAACCGAACCCGGGGCCTCCCATATGGTAAACGGGAGCCCCACTGATTGAGCCACAGCCGCTTCCCGATTGATTCTTTCTTAAGGCAGCTGTTTCGGAGACTAATAGTTAGATAAATGAATCTCTTAATATTCTGGCAGGAAATACTAAGCTTTTACCTTACACTGAAATACATGTGGTTAAATTTACATATAATTTTATTCATGTGCAAATAAAACATTTATTCATCACATTGAATTTAATCTACCTAAACTCTTGTGGTTATGAATTTTGTTTTTTCACACCATGCCACCATGCTGCCATCCCATCTTTGGTAAAATTTATAAATCTTTGGAAATTTTTTTTTTTCAGTGATAATAAGGGATTTTTGTAATCAGTCATACTCTCATTCCTGGTTCCCTTGTGTCCAACAACATACCAGTTTTGTGATAACTGGCAAGATCAGGGGTTATAATCTCAGGCCACAGAATAAAGAGAATTGTGTCTGCCATGACTCTCTGGAGCTCATATCACATGTCTTCTGGCCCAGTTGGATCTGCTGTGCATTTTGTTCTATTAGAAAAGTTTGTTGAGATTTGTGGAAATTATCCAAATAGAAGGGCCTCTTGCTGTATGTGAGTTTGACTCCTGGTCTATCTTTTGTAATCAGTTTTCAGAGTCCAGGTAGCTTTGAGTTAACCAAGGGCCCTAGTTCTCCATGCTCAACCTCTATCTTGTGAAAGCACTACATACATTTTAAATACATATATTTTAGCTATGCTTTAAAGCATAAGCAACAAATATATCTAAGAACAATATTACAGAACTCCAAAAAACTAACTCCAGGAAGTTCATTCTTAACTGGCGTTTATCAAAGAGAAACTACCTCCATCTCACAAAAGGAATTACTGAAGTATTCTCAGCTGTTAAAAGCTCTCAACAAATACACTTCTTTTGTAGATGTAGAGAATCACTTTGTTCAGTGGAAACCAAAGTGTCCAAAGCTGCTATTTTCCCTGATAAATAGGTAGAATGTTTCACTTTGCTTTAAAAATATTTTCATTTAGTAAAGCAGACATTTGATGTGTTGGCAGAAGTGTGAATTTCATTTCCTGTCTGTGGTATGCCCCCCTCATCCTGTCACTCAGACATTTCGTTTCAGGTTGTTCCCGTAATGTGAGTGAAACAGAGTGACCCACTGAAGGGTGACATGCGCACACCACGTATGTAACAAGAGACAAGGCTTGTGCAACAGACCACAGAAGCGCAATGCTTTATTTAAAGATGAAAACAAAACAAAATCAAGACAGCTCCTCCCAGCCAGCATGCAAATTTTTTGAGTGTTGTCTGGATTCTTATGTTTTGTTTTTAGAAGATACATTCCAATCCGTTTGGCAAGTTACCTCAAAGATTTACCAACTTCATGCCACTTGATTAAAGGATAAAATTGAGTCAACAATTGGCAGTGTTATAGAGCTGATTTGTTTTCCAATTAATTTATAATTCATCAAATATTTGTATTTTACAGTCCATTGATCTGCCACATATATATATTATAGAAAAATTATATTATATCGCCTATATAATTATTGTTTACCTGTGAGATTATAGAATCTCTATTTTCTTGTCCTAAATTATAATTCCTGCTTCAGTGTTGGGTCAGATAATGGGACAAACATAACAATGTGGAAAAAAAATCCCTGGATGAATTCATTCATCCATCAGGTATCTCTTGAACACCTAATATATACCTGGCACTATTTTAGTGATGAGCAAAATAAAGTCCTTGCCCTTGTGGAGCTTATATTCTAATTTAGGGAGATAATTGCAATAAAGTATACAAGTGATAAATATAATTTTAGTTTATGATAAATATTCTGAAGAAAACAAAACAGAGTAACAGATAGGATATCATTGGGGTAGGGTTGGGTTAGTATTGGAACTGAGACTTAAGTAGTGACGTGCCAAGGGAGAAGTATCCCAAGTAGAGAACAAACAACACAGGCCCTGAGAGAGGAATGTTAAAGAAACAGAAAGAAGACCAGTGCAACTAGAGCATATTAAAAGGGGAGATTATTCAAGATGAGATCAGAGAAGTGGACTGTGTTCAGATCTTAAGGGGCCTTTAAGGCCAAGCTTAAGACTGTGGCTTTTATTTATAAGTACAAAGGGAAGCCAGTGGAGGGTTTTAAGCATGGAAGTGACATTATCTGATCTATCTATCTACCTACCTACCTACCTACCTACCTACCTACCTACCTATTTTTTAGTTACTCTGGTTTCTATTTGGTGAGTAGACTGTAATGGGGCAGAAGTGGTCCATACTAACCAGTTTTAGGAGACTTTTGGCTGATCTAATGTCAGGGATTTGTTTCACTCCAAGGGTGAGATTCAGGGGATAAGGATATAGAAGAAACAAGACTGGCCATCAGTTAAAGCTGGCGTGTGATGGAAACATGGGGTCATTATATTATCCCCTCTACTTGAATGTGTTAGAAATTTTCTGTAACTTTTTTTTTTTAAAAACAATTTATTGAAGTATATCATTCATACATGAACATACATAAACTATAAGTGTTCAGTAAACATCATGATCTTACAAAACAAACATGCATAACATCATACAGGGCTCCCACACATCACCCCCCTACAAACATATCTTGCATTGTTGTGAAACATTTGTTAACAAATCATGAAAGAGCATTGTCAAAGTATTACTACTAATTATAGTCTGTATCTTCCCCCCCTATATGTTTTTTAAGGATTTATTTATTAACTTTTATCCATTTAACCGCCCCCCCTCCCTGTTTTTGCTGTTTCTGTGCCCATTTCCTGCCCTCTCATCTCATCCTTCTCCTCCTGTCTTCACTGGGATTCGATCCTCGGAACCTCCGATGTGGGAGAGAGGCGTCCTACTACCTGTGCCACCTTAGTTCCTGGTTTTTCAGTGCGTCTCATATTGTCTCTCCCTTGTGTCACTCTCCTTTTACATCATCATCTTGCTGTGTGGCTTGCGGGGCCTGGCAGCTCACCCATGGACGGGACCTGGTAGTCCACACACCTTCTATATTTTCCTTTTTTTAATTTTTACCGAGAGGTCCCAGGGATCGAACCCAGGCTCCTCCATATAGGAGACAGACGCCCAACCACCCGTCCCCCTGCTATATCTCTTAAGTTTGACCAAATATACCCAAAGTTACATTCTTTTCCCATACAGGATGGTCATATAATAAATCAGACTTAAGTTTATCACCAGCATTCTATAAACCAGACCTAGGAAGAAAAGCTAGGTCTGGGGACACATGCATGGTTTCTAATATAGCAAATGTTTAGCCTACCCTGATTATCACAAAATCAGGACAGCGAGAATATTCGCATTGTAACTTTTTAACAGTGGAAAAATAATGGTGCCATGGACCAGGGTGATATTGATGATGAAAAGACGTGGTCACATTCAAGATATATTTGAAAGTAAAGGCCACAGGACTTACTGATGAAACCAAGGGTGACCATTAAGTAGTTGGCACAAGCAACTGGGTGGATGAGGATGGGGATCATGTTTGGGGGTACTAAGGGTGGATTAAGAGTTTAGTTTGGCAATATTAAATTTAAGATACCTGATTAGATTTCCAGGTAGCAATGTTGAGTAGGCAGTAAAATATACAATATGTCAGCTAATTCTGAATGGTAATACAATACTTATAAGCAAATTTAGAAACCTCCGTTTTGTGTGATTTTAAAGTTCGGTCCTTTTCAGATTCTTTGGATAACATTGAAAAAACTTTACCTATTTATATGAAACAATTTATATTTTCTGTTTTCTGTAGATATTCACTATTAATTGTGTTTTGAATAGCTTTTATTCTCAGCAGTGATTCTCCACCTCTATTAGCTGTCATCCATATAAAGAATGATGTTAACAAGGGGCACATAATCCCTGTTAACACAATTCCTGGTACACTACTCCTTTCAGTGCATGTGGAGATACAAACTGGTCAGAGTAAAAATTTTGAGCTAACACTTAAGTGCATGTGTGTTTATTTTAAACAAATCTTTTGGCAAACTTTGGACCTATTAACTAATTTGTAACATATTTAACATCAGAGTAGGGTGCTATTGAAATACCATTATAACCATGGATCTAATAATAACTAATATTTATTAAGGGCTTACTGTGTGCCAGGCACCACTATATAAGAAGCTCTAGTCTCACAGCAACCTCATTTTATTATCTAGATAAGGAAATTGAAGACCAAAAAGTTTCACTCAGGTGGGAAGTAATAGAGCCACTATTCAAACCCAGACAGTCTGGTTCTAGAGCCTTCACTCTTAATTGCTACCATATGGAATATTAGATGTTTTGTTTTAGAAAATTGTCTAGAAGTAGATAGGACTGTGTGAGCAAGTAGAGTCTCTCTCTAGTTTATTTTTACTTCATCTCATGAAGTTGAGACATGGGAATAGAGAAAAGAGAACAATCCTAAAGTGGGTCTCCATCTTATTCTTTGATTTCTTTCCTTAAGTAATTTATTTTCCTTTGACCTTTTCCCTGTAGCATCAGCGAGAGCTTTCTAACTGTCAAAGGTGCTGCCCTTTTCCTACCCCGGGGAAATGGATCATCCACACCAAGAATCAGCCACAGACGCAACAAGCACGCAGGTAAAGGTCCACATGCACCATTCTTGGTTGCCTTGCCTTTTGTTTTGTTCTAAAAGGCTGACTGCCTTATCCCCATTTCTCCAGCAGTTCTATAATTGTGAAAGAAAGCAGCATACTATGATATAATCACTTTTCTTTCACTCTCATGGAACATATTTCCAGCACTTAGCAGGATGCCTTAAACGTGTAGTAAATGTTCAAAAGTTTTGTTGGAATGATAATGAGAAGGTACAAAAATATGCTTATATTAGTATTAATATGGGACCTCTCAGTTAAGATTTTGATAGCTAAAAGATATTCATTAGTTCTCTAGGATTCTACACAAACTCATTTTAGCTAATCAAAGATTAAATTTCTTGTTTCTGTCTCTTTTCTAGTGATGATAGGAGGGGAATGATATGATATATTATTAAGGCAAAACTAAACTCACTGTCATTGCTGTGATAACAAGAGTTATTATATCACATTGACAACCAGTACTTTAAAAAAAAAAAAAACAGAAGCAGGGATCTTTATTCTGGTCTTCTTGCGTGGAGGTAGGGGTGGAGGTTGAGTCCCAGGCCTGGACCCAGGGAAAGACTGAGTTGTGGCAAAGACCCCCTTGGAGTGCCACCCCTCCCTGCCTCCTCAGGGCTGTACTCTGACACCCCTACCCACTCCAAGTCCTTTTCTCCAGCCTTCCCCTGTCTCTGGGAACACAGAGCACCAAGAACTGATAACCGGGGCCCTAAACCTTCCAGGGCCACAGCTGGTAACATACCATCCAACATGGATGGCCAGGGCCTCCACTTGGTACTGAAAGCCCCTTACTGACTCCAAGGGAGCAGAGCCAGCACCAGGTGTGGGGCAGAGTGCAGGATCCAGGCTTGTCTCCCCACAGGAAGATATGGGGAGCTTAATGCACCCTGCACATGCGTGCGCACACGCACGCGCACACACACACACACATACACACACACACATACACACACACACCAGGATATGGTGGGGAATCTCCTTCTCTGTCCTCTAGAACAGAACAAGCTCTTGTTATTTGTGGCAGGGAAAAGGAACTGGGGGTTGATCCTCTAAGTAGGACTCATGAAGAGGCTGAGCCTGAGCTCCTCCAGGGAAAAGGTGAAACTCCCACCTTTGGACTTGCCTTTTCTCTACACTTTTCCCTCCTGTTGCCTCTGGTGAGCAGCTAAGAGTCTGGGCCAGACTGACTGATTGGACAGTGGGGATCTGTCCCTAGAGATATCCCCAACACCATATTCATCTGGTTTATATGTACCATATACACCACCATATGTATACACGGCAGCACACATTCCATGACAGGGTAGTGGCTGTAGGGGACTAGTAAGAATAGCCACCCTTGGGGCCAAAGGGCTGAGCAGGTCCACTCAGCTCTGGGAGGTAGGCAGAGTTCTCACCAAGTGGGACAAAGGGACTATGTTCTCCTCACTGACTGGGTGGTCAGACTCTGTCTTGAAAGCTGGACACTGATTGTCTGGGAAGAGGGGCCCGGGCTCACATACAAACTTGGACACATAACACTCACCAGCCATCTTCTATATGGCCATGCATTATGTAAAACCTTTTTCATTATAGTATCAGATTGAGCAGCTCAGCTTTTCGTAATTCATGGCCAGCTGATTCTTCTGGATGCCCCAGAGCCTGGTGACCTCCTGAGATTTGATTAGTTTGAACTTCATCCCCAGCCTATCCAAGCAATTAAGTAGGCATTCACTGGATCATATAGAGGGCCACCAGAAACTGCCACAGCTGTAAGGCACCCTAGCACTGGTAGGGTGGCTCCTCTTGGAATGCTCCAACCCCTTCCTGCTTGATGTCTCCTTCAAATTTCTCAGGTATGACGCAGACATCATCTGGGAGTAGGTCTCAAAGGTTTCTCATAGCCATAGCCAATGGTGCCATCACCTGGAGCTGGGAAGGGCCCAGAGAAAACTCTCTGTGAAAGTACATTGAGGCACAGAAATCCAGGGACATCTGAGTCATAGGTGAATTCCATCTGTTCCTGTTTGATCACCAGCCCTGATTCCAGTGTAGGTCCCTAGTTCTGGTTCTGGAGGAAGCAGAGTAACCCTTCCATACATACTGAGAGCATATTGCATGTGCTAATCCATTTGGTAGCATCCTGAAGGCTCACTGTCGCAGAACTTCCCTGTGTGTAGAAGGCAGCTCACAGAGTTCTACTACAGAACATTATAGGAGAACATTCAGATCACAACTGCCTAAGGCAAAGGTGTACTGTCTATAGGACATACATTGCAGTGCCTGGGATATTGAGGGAATACTGTTTCTTAGGAAAGAGGGGACATTCTCCATATAAATGGAAGGAATTCCCAGGGCCATGCACACGTACCCAGGACAAGACATATACACAGAAGAGACTGGGGAGGACCCTATGCTTGTGTCTTGGGCTCTTCCCTAAACTTATTGTTAGGAAGATAAGCCCGGAAGAAGAGCACTCACACAGGCCAATCTGCAAAGACTGGGAAAGGTATTCTTTCTTTCCTTTCCCTTTCCCTTTCTTTCTTTTTTTTTTTAAGGATTTATTTATTTACTTACTTTTATCCATTTTTACACCCCTTCCCCCCCCCCCCCGTTTTTGCTGTTTCTGTGTCCATTCGCTGGGCAACTCTGTGTCCATTTTCTGCCCTCTCTTCTCATCCTTCTCCTCCTGTCTTCACTGGGATTCAATCCTTGGAATCTCTGATGTAGGAGAGAGGCATCCTGCCTGCGCCATCTTAGTTGCTGGTTTTTCAGTGCGTCTCATCTTGCCTCTCCCTTGTGTCACTCTCCTATTATGTCATCATCTTGCTGTGTGGCTCGCGGGAACTGGTGGTGCGCCCGCGCACAGGGCCTGGCGGCCCACGCACCTTCTATATATTTTTTAAATTTTTACCAGGAGGTCCCGGGGAGCGAACCCAGGTCCCTCCATATGGGAGATGGACGCCAACCAGATATAGCCCCCTGCTATATCTCTTAAGGTTGACCAGAGATACCTAGAGTTACAGTCTTTTCCCATACAAGATGGACATATAATAAATCAGGCTTAGTTTATCACCAGCATTCTAAAAACCAGACCTAGGGAGGAAAACAAGGTCTGGGGATACATGTATGGTTTCTAATATAGCGTATGTTTAGCCCACCCTGATTATCACAGAATCAGGACAGTGAGAATATTCGCATTTTCCCTTTCTTTTTTGTTACTTCTTGGCATTCAAGAAAATCTCTGTCATAACACTAGCTGGATAGAACCTTAAGGAACAGATGCCTCAATGTCTAAATTTCAGAGATAATAACATTAAAATATCAGAATGTGCAGGTTGCAGCAAAAGATTACAAAACTTAAAAGAAATAAACAATAGCTTGTGCAGAGGAGCAGGATAAAGAATCAGACCATCAACAGGGAAGCTCAGCTTGGACATACTAGACAGACTTTTCTTAAAATGGTCCTAAGTAAGTTCAAAGAGCTAAAGGAAAACATGGACAAAACTAAAGGAAATCAAGAAAATAGATGAGCACAAAGAGAGTATCAGTAAAGAGACAGAAATCATGAAAAGGAACCAAACAGTGCTGAATAGATCACAGTAACAAAAAAATTCCCTAGAGGGATTCAACAGCAAATTGGAGCTGGCAGAAGAATCAATCAATGAACTTGAAGATAAGACAATTGAAACCCTTCTGTCTGAGAAACAGAAAGAAAAATAAAGAAAAGTAAACAGAGCCTGAGAGACCTGTGGGACACCATCAACTGCACTAATATAGGCATTGTGGCAGTCCCAGAAGGAGAAGAAAGAAGAAAACGGACAAAGAATAGTCAAAGTAATGGCTGAAAACTTTACAAATTTAATGAAAAAATCAACATAACACACCCAAAATACTCAGCGAACACCAAACAGGATAAGATCAAATAGACCCACACCAGAACAAATGATAATTTAAAGTGCTGAAAGCAAAAAATTGCCTAACAAAAATTCTGTATCCAGCAAAACTGTCTTTCAAAAATGAGGGAGAGGGAAGCGGCTGTGGCTCAATCAGTGGGGCTCCCGTTTACCATATGGCAGGCCCCGGGTTCGGTTCCTGGGGCCTCTTGGTGAGGGCGGGCCCACCCGCGCGGCGTGGTTGGCTGACCCAGCGAGCACAAGCAGCAGGGGGGGGATAAATGAATAAATAAATAAAATCTTAAAAAAAAAAAAAAAATGAGGGAGAGGGGAAGTGGATATGGCTCAAGTGGCTGGGCTCCCATCTACCATATGGGAGGCCCTGGGTTCGGTTCCCGGGGCCTACTGGTGAGGGCAAGCTGGCCCGTGCCCGTGGAGAGCTGACGCAGCAAGATGAGGCCACAAAAGGAGACAAGCAGACAGAGGAAACATGGAGCGAATGGATACAGAAAGCAGACAGACAGCGAGCACAAGTGGCAAGAGGGAGATAAATAAATAAAAATAAATCTTAAAAAATAAAATTAGGGAGAGGTTAAGACATTTCCAGATAAACAAAAGCCAAGGGAATTTGTCACAACTAGACCAGCCCTACAAGAAATGGAGTCCTGCAGGTTGAAAGGAAAGGACACCAGACAATAAATTGAAGTTGCATGAAGAAATGAAGATCTCCAGTAAAGGTAACAACATGGATAAATATAAATGCCAGTGCTATTGTATTTTTATAATCCCACTTTTGACTTCCTACAGGATCTAAAACACAAATGAATAAAAAATAATAATAAATCAATGGTTTGGGACTTATAATGTATAAATGTGTAATTTGCCACAAGAACTACATAAAGTTGGGATAAGTGCATAGTGTGTTTATGCTCTTCCTTAAAATTATTGTTAGGAAAATAAGTTCTGAAGTTAAGTTGGTTTCAAAGTAAACAAGATGGGAAGCGGCTGTGGCTCAATCAGTAGGGCTCCCGTTTGCCATATGGGGGGCCCCGGGTTCGATTCCCGGGCCCTCCTGGTGGGGGCAGGCCCGCCTGCGCGGCATGGTTGGCTGACCCAGCGAGCGCGGGCAGCAAGGGGGGGATAAATGAATAGGTAAATAAAATCTTTAAAAAAAAAAACAAAAACAAAGTAAACAAGATTGTTAAAGAATTTGAATGTTATATTTAAACCCCATGGTAATAACAAAGTAAATATTGGAAAAATAGGCCCAGAAAGGAATGAAAAGGGATTCTAAAGGATTCACTACAGAATTGGGCAAAGGACTTGATTAGACATTTCCCTAAAGAAAATACAAAAATGGTATAGACATACATTATAATACTTTTCAGCCCTAAAAAGGAATGAGGTTCTAATACATGAATGAACCTTGAAGATACCATGTTGAGTGGATCTTAGCTACTAGCAGTGGCAAGAAATATATGGGAAAGTGTAGGGGATTTTAATGGTATCAGTATTTTGCCTGTTAGTCTCTGCAAAGAACAGTTTCCCAGTAGGAAATTCCCAGTTTGCTCGTAGCAGTACTGTTTGCCATTAACAAAACTGAGTTTCCACATAACTCACTCACATAAAAAGTCTTGCTCTAGGGCAGGTTCCTTGGCTCTTGTCTGACTTTCAAATAAGCCAGTTGGATCTTTAGACCAATAGTGCTTGGAGTAAATTGGGCTACTATCTACCTAGAAATGGTTCTCCTCCAGGAGTTCTCCTTCTTGAAAATCCTTTGCTTAGGTTATTTCTCCTGATAAGACAGGAAATTTAGTTTTTAAAAAGCTTAAGATGCTTAACTCAATTGCCTTGTAACTAATTGCTTTTCATTATTTATGCCTAATGCTTTGTCTCTCCACACTGGTTCTTTTTAAAAAATAATTAATTAAAAAAAAAAAACAGGTTTAAGATATAATTCACCCACTTAAAATATACAATTGAATGGTTTTTGTATATTCACAGAACTGTGCAACTATCACAACAATCAGTTTCGGAGCACTTTCATCAGCTTAGAAAGAAAGCCCATACCATTAGCAGTCACTCCCTATTTCCCTCATTCCCATCGTACCCCTATACTAAGCAACCACTAATCTACTTTTTGTCTCTATAGATTTGCCTATTCTGGACATTTCATATCAATGGAATTATTTACCTGATCTTTAGAGACTGACTTTTTTCACTTAGCATAATGATTTCAAGGTTGGTCCATGTTGTAGCATGTAGCAGTACTTCATTCTTTTTATGGCTGAATAATATTCCATTGCATGGATATACCACATTTTATTTATCCTTTCATCAGTTGATGGATATTTTGGTTGTTTCAAACCTTTTGGCTAATATGAATAGTGCTGCTATGACCATTAGTGTATAAGCTTTTGTGTTGACATATATTTTCATTTTTGGGGAGGGTATGTACCTAAGAGCCCACACTGATTTTTACACAGAAGACTTAGGTTTTGCCTCTGGGTTTGAAATGAAGTGTAGATTTGACCAAACATAATGACTCTCCTTTATAATTTGTAAAGTTTAAAGACTCTTCAGCAATGGGATTGGTCAGAAACCAGCAGTGAAATGAAGAAAAAGGCAACAAAACTATTCTTTAAGAAAAGGAAAGAAAAACTTTCAGACTTGCTGACCTTGCAGACAAGGACACCTGTTTGCCAACCCACTTTTTTTTCTTCCTTCCTCTCTCCCTTTCTTTCAATATCATTTTTTCATCTTACTATTCATAGCTATGAGGTTACCTGGAGGAAAATTATATGTAGATTCCAAGACCAGTGTAAGAAGAGATTATACTGACATCCATGATTATTTGATTGTCAGTCACATTAGATTCTTAAAAAAGGGCTGGAGTTATGTAGGTGAGATGAAATGTTTTGTTCTTTGATTGTCATCATTTATAATAACACATTATCTAATGATCTCCCACCAGCCAAAACCTCAGATTTCCTAGTACAGAATGTGGAATACAAGGATATCTATAATAGTTTTTTTTTTGTTTGTTTGTTTGTTTTTAAAGATTTTATTTATTTATTCATTTATCCCCCCCTTGCTGCTTGTGCTCGCTGGGTCAGCTAACCACGCCGTGCGGGCGGGCTTGCCTTCACCAGGAGGCCCCGGGAACCGAACCCGGGGCCTCCCATATGGTAAACGGGAGCCCTACTGATTGAGCCACAGCCGCTTCCCTATAATAGTTTAATATAAATAAATTTCAACTTAGTTTCATAGGATGTATAAGAACAAATGAGGATTCAAATAATGGTTGGCCATTTTAAAGTACACAATAGCAGTGTTCAGCAGAATATAAGTCCCTTGGGATCTGCTGTATTTAACAAGTACTCTTTAATATCAGCCCCTAATGAGGAAATTGTTTTAAACTGTTAACATTATTCTGGGGAAATAAAAAAAATCTTCTTAGATTAAGTGAAACTGAAGATTACAGTTAAAGGTTTTACCAAGCTAGGAATTGCAAAATGGTTAGCTTTTACGCTGAGGATAATTCTTCTAACGTTTATGCTCTTAACTAGGATCAAATATAAAAATGGGTAAGTATGATATACACACCCCCAATTTCAAGATGCCCTCATTGCTACCTTCAGTGGGCCTGAGAACACAGCCAGTGTGTCCTCTGCCCAGCGGATCAGAGCATTGTTCTCATCAACATCCACCATCTTATAAAACTGTGACTGGTTTCAAGTGATCCTTCCATAGGACAGACACAGAACAAATTGTAATGTAGAGTAGATTAAAAGTGAATGTATAAAGATGCAGTCTACCATTCTCCCTTTCCATTTAAAAAGAAGTCAGTAATTATTAAGGCACTCCCTTAATTGCTGTGTCTAATTAAGAGTCCTTCAATGAACCAGAACTTTTTTTTTTTTTTTTTTTAAATCATTAGGGTAGATGGACTCTTCTCTATTGACATTAGAATGGAGAGTAATTATCCTTATTTTGTAAATTTTACCAGGTGATCTCCAACAACATCTCCAAGCAATGTTCATATTACTCCGCCCAGAAGACAACATCAGGCTGGTGAGTTGATGGTATCAGCATAAATCTTTCCCTCAGAAGACTATGTAAGATAGACATAAAACAGCCATTTTTATGTCTCATTGCACTTTTTTTATTAGAGGAGTTGTGGGTTAACAGAACAATCATGCATAAACCAATATATTTTTATGTCCTCCAGTGCTAATGTAGAATAGGAAAGAAGAAATGGTGTGTCCCTGTCATCCAGGAGCTTAGAATTTAGCTGGGAATATGAGCTAATGTGAAGTAATCTGAAATAATTTGATGGATCAAGACTGTTGGTAAGCACCAGATTGTAAGCTAATGACCACAAGAACAATTCAAGTTCAGGAAAAAGAGAGAAAACTTGGAAACTTAACATAGTAGTGAAAGATTTCACGTGGATAGTGGAATTGGAGCTGGTTCTTGAATGATGAGATTTAGATTGGCAGAAAGAAGATAGCCATTCTGAATGAAGAAATGACTTAAGCAGAAGCACATGTAAGGAAGGAGGAGAGAGTGAGATGGCCTTATGCAAATTAAGGATTTATACTGGCTTCAGAGTCAGGAACTCTCTGGGTTTAGGTCTTTACTAGTGATATCACATTGGACAAGTCACTTAACCCTGAAAATTCTCAAGTTACCTCATTTCCCGACTACCTTTCACGGTTTGGGAAGATCAAAAGGACATGAAAATATAGCAAAGAGAGTAAATGCTGCCTAAATACGGGGACTATTGTTACTATAGGGATAAGAGAGGCCAGAAAACAAAACAGGGAAATGTGGACTTAATGCTCTAAACTGGGTGTCTCAAATTGTTACCCTACAGGTCAGAAATGCACTTTGTTTGGTCTACACAGTGTTCTTAAAAAATACAAACCAGAGGGAAGCGGCTGTGGCTCAATCAGTAGGGCTCCCGTTTACCATATGGGAGGCCCCGGGTTCGGTTCCCGGGGCCTCCTGGTGAAGGCAAGCCCGCCTGCACGGCGTGGTTAGCTGACCCAGCGAGCACAAGCAGCAAGGGGGGGGATAAATGAATAAATAAATAAAATCTTTAAAAAAAAAAAAAAAATACAAACCAGAACTTTTTTCCTTCCTTCTTTTCTTCCCCCCCTCCCCTCCCCTCCCCTTCCCTCCTCTCTTTAAGAGAATTTGTAGTTTTACAGAAAAATCATGCAGAAGATACAGAATTCACATATCCCCTCCTTACACACATACAGTTTTCCCTATTACTAAACACATTGCTTTAGTGCGGTACCTTTGTTAAAATTGATAAAGCAATAGTGTTATAATTGTACTATTAACTATAGTCCATGGTTTATGTTAGGGTTCACTCTTGGTGCTTACTGTACAGCCCTTGTGCTTTTTTTTTTTTTTTTTTTACTTTTTATTCTAGTAACATATACAACCTAAAATTTCTCCCATTTAATGACTCTTAAATATATAATTCAGTGGTGTTAATTACATTCACAATGTTGTGCTACCATCATCACCATCCATGACTAAAACTTTTCCATCACCCCAAACAGAAACTCTGTACCAGTTAAACATTAACTCCCCATTCCCCAGCCCCACCCTGGCCCCTGGTAACTTGTATTCTAGTTTCTGACTCTGAATTTGTATGTTTTAATTATTTCATGTAAGTGAGATCATAAAGTATTTGTCCTTTTGTGTTTTGCTTATTTCACTCAACATAATGTCTTCAGGGTTCATCCATGTTGTCACTTATATGAGAACTTCATTCCTTTTTTATGGCTAAATGATATTTTACTGCATTTAGAGATCAGTTTTGTTTATCCATTCATCTATTGATGGACACTTGGTTGATTGCCATCTTTTGTCAATTGTAAATAATATCACTTTGAATATCAGTATGCAAATACATGCTTAAGTCCTTGCTTTCAGTTATTTTGGGTATATTTCTAGAAGTGGATTGTCAGGTCATATATTAATTCTATACTTAACTTTTTTTTTTTTTTAAAGCTTGATTGATTTATTCCTCTCCCCCAACCCCCATTGTTTTTGCGCTTGCTTTCTGCTTTCTGTGTCCGTTCGCTGTGTGTTTTTCTGTGTCTGCTTGTCTTCTCTTTAGGCAGCACCAGGAACCAATCCTGGGATCTTCTGGAGTGGAAGAGAGGCACTCAATCTCATGCGCCACCTCAGCCCCCTGGTCTGCTGCATCTCTTATTGTTTCTCCTGTGTCTCTTTTTGTTGCATTATCTTGCTGCGGCAGCTTTCTGCTTGGGCCAGCACTCCTGCATGGGCCAGCTCGCCACTTGGGCCAGCTCGCTGCGCAGGCCAGCTTGACTTTCACCAGGAGGCCCCAGGAATTGAACCTTGGACCTCCTATATGGTAGATGGGAGCCCAGTCGCTTAAGCCACATCTGCTTCCCTATACTTATCTTTTGAGGAACCGCTAAACTGTCTTCCACAGCAGCTAGACCATTTTACATTCCCATCAACAATGAACAAGTGTCCCTATTTCTCCACATCTTCTCCAACACTTATCTTCCATTATTTTAATAGTAGCCATTCTAGTGGGTGTGAAATGGTATCTCATCAGGTTTTTTATTTGTATTTCCCTAATGACTAATGATGTTGAGCATCTTTTCATATGCTCTGTGGCCATTTGTATATCTTCTTTGAAGAAATGTCTATTTGAGTCTTTTGCCCACTTTTTTTTTACTTGAGAAGTTGTGAGTTTACAAAATAATCATGCATACCATACAGGTTTCCCATACATTGTTCCACCACCAACACCTTACATTGTTGTGACACATTTGTTAAAATTGATGAAAGAACATCATAATATGGTATATTTTCCCACAAACCATCCTATTATTAACACCATGTATTTGTATTGTATATTTGTTATAGTTCAGGAGAGAACATTCTCATATTTGTATTGTTGATCACAGTCCATCATTCACTACGGGGTTCACTGGGTTACACAGTCCCCTGCCTGGTACAGTCCATCCAATGTGTCCCCTCAGTGGCTCTCAGTTTCACCACAGAGTTGTGCCGTCATCAGCTTAGTCCATTTCAGAACGTTTCCATTACTCCAAAAGGAAAAATCCCATATTCCTTTAAACAGCCCCATTATTGCTTAACATTGATACAGTACCTTCTTTGGCATTGCTGTAAAAATATTACAATATTACTGTTAGCTATAGTCTATATGTTACATTATTTGTATTTTTCCATATTCTTAATACCTTGTGTATTAGCCAAAGGGGAGCTAATGCGAAATACCAGAAATGGGTTGGTCTTTATAAAGGGTTTTATAAAGGGTATTTATTTGGGGTAGAAGTCCACAGTTACGAAGCCAGAAAGCGTAAGTTTCTTCTCTCACCAAAGTCCGTTGCCACATGTTGGAGCAAGACAGCTGCCGACGTTTGCCAGGGTTCAGTGTTTCTTGGGTTCCTCTCTTCCCGGGGCTGCATTTCTCTCTGGGCTTAGCGTCTCTGTTTTCTCCACAAGGTCAGCTGTAGACTATCAGGCGAACAGCTCGCTTCTCTTCTCCTGGGGCCTTCTCTCAGGCATAAAACTCCAACATCAAAACTCCAACTTCAGAACTGCAGCTCAAAAACTGCTCCCTCTGTCCTTTGCCTTGCCTTTTATCTTCGATTTCCCCACCCACCAAGGGGTGGGGCTCAACGCCCTACTGATGTGGCCCAGTCACCGCCCTAATCATAACTTAATCATGCCCAGATTAACAGATCAGTTTACAAGCATGATCCAATTATATTTTTGGAATTCATAATTGCATCAAATTGCCAAACGGCTACACGTTGTAATAGAGGAACAATCTTGTGTTTGTACTGTTAACCTTTTGCCTACTTTTTAACTGGGTTGTTTGTTTTTGTTGTTGAGTTGTAGGATTCCTTTACATATTCTGGATATTAAACCATTATTGGATATGTGGTTTCCAAATATTTTCTCCTATTCTGTAGGTCTTTTTACTTTCATATTGAAGTCCTTTGGTGCACAAAAGATTTTAGTTTTGATGAAGTCCCATTTATCTAGGAACTGCCAAACAGTCCTCCACAGTGGCTGTAACATTCTGCATTCCCACCAACAGTGAAGAAGTGTTCCTATCTTGCCACATCCTCTCCAACACTTGTAGTTCTCTGTCTTTTTAATTCTGATAGGTGAGAAATGATATCTCATTGTAGTTTTGATTTGCATTCCCCTAATCATGAGTGATGTTGAGCATTTCTTCATGTGTTTTTTTTGCCATTTGTATTTCTTCTTTGGAGAAATGTCTATTCAAGTCTTTTGCCCATTTTTTAATTGGGTCGTTTGTCTTTTTATTGTTGAGTTGTAACATGTCTTTATATATCCAGGATATTAAACCCTTATCAAACATGTGATTTCCAAATATTTTTTTCCATTGAGTTGGCTGCCTTTTCACCCTTTTGACAAAGTCCTGTGAGGTGCAAAAGTATTGAATTTTGAGGAGGTCCCATTTATCTATTTTTTCTTTTGTTGCACGTGCTCTGGGTGTAAGATCCAAGAAACCACTACTTACTACAAGGTCTTAAAGAGTTTCCCTACATTTTCTTCTAGTACTTTTATGGTCCTGGCTTTTATATTTAGATCTTTGATCCATTTGGAGTTGGTTCTTTTATAGGGGGTGAGATAGGGGTCCTCTTTCATTCTTTTGGTTATAGATATCCGGTTCTCCCAACACCATTTATTTGTGTTGGTCTTGTTCCCCTCCATTATGCTGAATTTGTTTATTAGATCTAGTAGCTTTTTTGAGGATTTTTTGGGATTTTCTATCTATAACGTCATGTTATTTGCAAACAGGGAAAGTTTTACTTCTTCTTTTGCAATTTGAATGCCTTTTATTTCTTTTTCTTGCCTAATTGCTCCAGCTAGAACTTCCAGTATAGTGTTGAATAATGGTGACAGTGAGCATCCTTGTCTTGTTCCTGACCTTAGAAAGAAAGGTTTTAGTCTTTCATCATTGAGTATGATGTTAGCTGTGGATTTTTCATATATGACCTTTATAATGTTGGGAAGTTTCCTTCTATTTGTAGTTTTCAAAGTGTTTTATCAAAAAAGAGTGCTGGATTTTGTCAGATGCCTCTGCATAAATTGAGATGATGGTGGGTTTTTTCCTCCTTTTTTCTATTAGTGTGTTGTATTATGTTAATTGATTTTCATATGTTGAACCACACTTGGATACCTGGGATAAATCCCATTTGATCATGGTGTATAATTCTTTATGTGCTGTTGGATTTGGTTTGCTAGTATTTTGTGAGGATTTTTGCATCTATATTCATACAGAATATTGGTCTGTAATTTTCTTGTGGTATCTTTATCTGGCTTTCTAATTAGGATGATGCTGGCCCCATAGAATGAGTTAGGAAGTATTCCCTCTTCTTCGATTCTTTGGAAGCATTTGAACAGTTTTGGTGTTAATTCTTCTTGAAATGTTTGGTAAAATTCACCAGCGAAGCCATTTGATCCTGGGCTTTTCTTTGTTGGGAGGTTTTTGATGACTGATTCAGGTTCTCTCATTGTTATTAGTCTGCTGAGATCTTCTCTTTCTTCTTGAGTCAATGTTTGTGTCATTTGTGTGTTTCTAAGAATTTGTCCATTTTATGTAGGGTATCTAATTTGTTGGCATGCAATTCATAGTGTCCTCTTATAATCCTTCTATTTCTATGGGGTCAGTGGTAATGTCCTCCCTTTCATTCTTTCTTTTTTTTTTTTTTTTAAGTTTCTGGGGGCCGGGGATTGAACCCAGGACCTCATATGTGGGAAGCCAGTGCTCGGCCACTGAGCTACATCGGCTTCCCTGAGTTGTTTTTTTTTTTTTCTTTTCAGGAGGCACCAGGAACCAAACCTGGGACCTTCCATGTGGGAGATGGGCACTCCCTTTCATTCTAATTTCACTTATTTGCATCATTTATTTTTTTTCTCTGTCTTTCTAACTAAAGGTTTGCCAATTTTATTGATCTTTTTCAATAACTAACTTGTGGTTTCATTGATTTTATATTTTTTTTTATTCTTGATTGCATTTATCTCCACTCTAATCTTTGTTATTTCCTCCCTTCTGCTTCCTTTGAGTTTAGTTTGCTCTTCTTTTTCTAGTTCTTCCAGTTGTGAGGTCAGTTTCTGATTTTAGATCTTTCTTTTTTAAGGTAAGCATGTAGAGCTATAAATTTCCCTCAGCAGTACCTTTGTTGCATCCCCTATGTTCTGGTTTGTTGTGTTTTCATTTTCATTTGCCTTAAGATATTTTCTAATTTCCTGTGTTATTTCTTCTTTGACCCATTAGTTGTTTGAGTGTATTATTTAATTTCTACATATTTGTCAATTTTCCAGTTTTCCCTCCTAATTGATTTCTAGCTTCATTCCATGTTAGTCGGAGTAGATACATTGTATGATTTCAATATTTTTAAAATTAAGATTTGTTTTGTGATCCATGTTCACTTGAGAAGAATGTGTATTATTTTGTTATTGGATGAAGTATTCTATATGTCTGTTAGGTCTACATGGTTTATGGTATCATTCATCTCCTCTGTTTTCTTATTGATCTTCTGTCTAGATATTTTATCCATTCTTGGAAATGGTGGATTGGAGTCTTCTATTAATGCAGAACTATCTATTTCCCCCTTTAAATCTGTTAATATTTGCTTTTGTATATTTCAGCCTCGGCCATGAGGTACATATATATTTATAATGGCTTTGTCTTCTTTTTGACCTTCTTATCAGTATAAAGTGAACTTCTTTGTCCCTCGTAACAGTTTTTGACTATTTTATCTGATATTAGTATAGCTACGGCAACTCTCTTTTGCTTACTATTTACATGGTATATATTTTTTCCATCCTTTCACTTTCAGCCTACTTGTGTTTTTAAATTTAAGGTGAGTCACATTTCTTTATGCTGCTTTGATTCACTGTCTAATGTCCTTTACTTTCAGTCTAAAGAACTCCCTTTAGCCTTACTTATAGAGCAGCTGTAGTGGAAATAACTCCCCCAGTTTTTGTTCACCTGGGAATGTCTTAATCTCTCCCTCATTTTTGAAAGATAGTCATGCCGTATATAAAATGTCTGATAGCCAATAATTTCTTTCAGCACTTTACATATTTCCATGGTTTCTGATGAGAAGTTGTCACTTAATCTCATTGGGGCTCCCTTGTACATAACATTGATTTTAACTTGTTACTTTCAGAACTCTTTCCTTGTCCTTGGCATTAGACAGTTTGACCACTATGTATCTGGGCATGGTTTTCTTCAAGTTTATCCTGTCTGGGCTTCACTGAGCTTCTTAAATGTGTATATTCATTTCTTTTTTTTTTTTTTTTTTAAGATTTTATTTATTTATTCATTTATCCCCCCCCTTGCTGCTTGCGCTCGCTGGGTCAGCCAACCACGCCGCGCAGGCGGGCCTGCCCTCACCAGGAGGCCCCGGGAACCGAACCCAGGGCCTCCCATATGGTAAACGGGAGCCCTACTGATTGAGCCACAGCCGCTTCCCTATATTCATTTCTTTCATTAAATTTGGGAAGTTTTCTGCCATTACTTCTTTGAATAGTCCTTCTGTCCCTTTCTCTCATTCTTGTCCTTCTGGGACTTCCATAATGCATATTGGCACACTTGAGGATATCCCACAGATCATAGGCTTTGTTTGCTTTTTTCCCTTCCTTTTTTCTTTCAGTTCCTCAGCCTTAATCAGTTCAATTGTCTTGTCTTTGAGTTCACTGATTCTTCCTTCTGCCAGGTCCAATCTGCTGCTGGAATCCTCTAGGGAACTTTTCATTCCATTTATTGTGGTCTTCAACACCAATATTTCTGTTTGGTTCCTTTTTAAAATTTCTATCTCTTTATTGAGATTATTCATACATTGTTTTCCTGTTATCTTTCAATTCTTTTTCTGTGTTTTCTTTTATTTCCTTGAGCCTTTTAAGGATCCTTTATTTTTTTATTTTTAAAGTCTGCCTAGTATGTCTCAAGTTTCATCTTCCTTGATGGTTTCTAAACCTTTATCTTGTTCCTTTGGATGGTCCATTGTTTCCTGTTTCTTTGTCTTGTAATCTTTTGATGCACACTGTACATTTTAATATTTTAAAGTGCTAACTCTGGGATTAGTCCCTGAGTCATTTCTTCTTTAAATTTGTATCCAGGTAACGATATGATAGATTTCCTTGTGTGCCAGGAGGTAACAAAAGCAAATAAACCAACTCAAAAAAAACTTTCACAGTCTATGAATTGGCTCTGTGTTGGCTGGGACTCTCCTTCAGAATTTAGTCCTCTTATCAAGACAGTCAGTCTGAGGTGAATGTGAAGTGCAGGGTCTTCTCAGTCTTTTCTGAGTCTGTGTTTTTTCCTATGCTTGTTGTTGCTAGTGGCCTTAGAAATTCCTCTATTTACAGGATTTCAAGTGCCTGTGAATAAGACTTTCTCCCCTTCTGTGTGCTCTGTTGTATGAGATAAAGCAGATAATCTTTTGCCCCAGGCCTCTTTTTCTTAATTGTTTCTTACACTGCTTTAGCTGTCCACAAACTGCTTCTCCCAGCAGGGCAAGTTCTGGGAGAGCAAGCCAAAGAAGACTTTCCTGGTTCACCCTTTTAAGTTGCCACAGATGGATTGGCACCAACATGCAGGCACTGCAGCATGTGCAGAGAGGCTACTCTTCTCCCTGTAGAACAGGGCCAGGAACCCACAACGGGACCACAGGCTGGCTCCACATCGTGCCAAGAAGAGGTTGGGGAAAGGGCTAGTAAGGGTGCCAGGTATTTCTTCTACCAGCTTTTAAAGCTGCATTTTTTTCATTCGGCACTCGTCCAGTTACTGCAACCATTTAACTGTTTTCCTGGATTCTGAGAAAGATGGCTCTGCCAGTTTTTGCTAGTTGTTCAAAGATTCTGTGTGGGGGCAGCACCCTGGAGAGTCTTATGCCACCATCATTGTTGAAGTATAGCATCATAAACCAATATTTTAAAGTTGAATGATTCACATGAAAATCCAGGCTTGGGGCTTGTCTTCTATCCATATCGGACGGAGAGTCCCCTGGTCCCAGTTTCTCTTCTTGTCTTATTCTTTCTTTCTCATCCACAGCACCATTTTCACGGACCCAGGTCCTGACCGGCACCTGACCGACAACATATGGCGGTCAGGATTTTAGAAAAATCCTTCAGATTTTAGAAAAATCTAAAATTCTGGCAACACTGAGACTTTATTCTCACATGGCAGTTCTTGACTGGAGCTAAATAGGTAGTGAGCTGCTATCCCCTGTAGATGGATCATAATTTGCCATAATCCTCACATTTCCTGTCTCCTGGATCCTGAAGCCAAGCGTCACCATTTTTTCATCATTTCTGCACTGTTATTTTTCTTCTATTAGTACCTCTAATCAAAGCAAGAAAACAGAAATGGAAATGATCATGTTCCTCTGCAGAAAATCAAAATTATGTGTACCATTTATATTCACGTGGCCTACTTCACTTATTTATGTTTACTTTCTGGGCCTCTGGGTTACTACTATCCCTTTAGTAAACAGTAGTAAACCATTACAGGTTTTTGAGCTAAGGAATGACATGAGAGAGCTACAGTATTTCAGGAAGATTTCTCAGATGCTCATACAGAATAGAGGGGAGGAGGAGACCATCTTAAATCACAGAGGCCAGCTGGGTAGTTATTGCAATAATCCAGGTGTATGATGATGCGCCCTTCTACGTTAGGGTGCTAACTTGGAAACTGGGTGATAGCTATAGAGATATTAAGTGTAAACAATTGATATCTACGTTCTGTCCTGGAAGAGAGATAATAAGTAGAATACAAGATTGACTGTGGGGAAGCGGCTGTGGCTCAATCAGTAGGGCTCCCGTTTACCATATGGGAGGCCCCGGGTTCGGTTCCCGGGGCCTCCTGGTGAAGGCAAGCCCGCCCACACGGCGTGGTTAGCTGACCCAGCGAGCACAAGCAGCAAGGGGGTGATAAATGAATAAATAAATAAAATCTTTAAAAAAAAAAAAAAAAAAGATTGATTGTGGAAAGTTGATGATCAAACCTTTGAACTCTATGGTATCATCATTGATTATTCATTCACATATCATTCAGTGTTTAAATTCTTTTCTTCTCTTTCTCTAATGCTGTCTCTTATCTGTTGCCTCTTTGATATGAACAAGAATATTAATTTTTGTTGAAAAACTTAACCTTGCAATTTAAAGGAATTGAAACAAGGAACTCCGTAGTTATTTTGTATCTTAACCCAAAAGTAAAATTATACATTTATATAAATCTTGTCTGTATTTTTTGATACATGTCTATCTTAAACACTTCTTTAAAAAAAAAAAAATGAAAGAGAGAGAGGGGCCATTCAGCAGTAGTTCTCAAACTTTAGAGTATATCAGAATCACTTGGAAGGCTTGTTACAGCATGGACTGCTGAGCCCCACCCCCAGAGTTTGACTCTGTTCAGTGGGAGAGTTTGACTCTGGTAAGTGGAGAGAGAAGTAGTGGGATGAGAATTTAATGTTTTTAACATGTTCCCAAATGGTGCTGATGTTAGAGGTTCAGGAATCACTTTGAGAACAACTGTTTCACATACTGGGTGCCCAATTATATTTGTTGATAGCTTCTGAAAATTGTGTGGTTTTTAGTAAAGCTAAAGCTGAGGTCTGTCTTTATTCACTTGATCTTTTTCTTATTGATAACCTTATGGACTTTGGCTTGCACTTCTAGATCTTAAAATAATTTCACCCATAAGAGACTTGGGAGAGCATTAAGGAAGCAGATTGGAAGGCAGAGTTGGCAGTTAAATCTTCTCTTTCCGGTTAAAAATATGCAGCTTCAGCTGCTTTACATTTATAAAATATAAATTCAGAAAATGTAACTGATGCCTGTGAATTAATTCAGAGTTTAAATGACAAGCCATTTTACAATTGCTTTGAATTGTTACGAACACATAGTCATTATGTTTCAGATTATTGAATAATGAGTCATGTTCAAGAAAATCAGTGAATACATTGTATGACTTTGGACAAATTAGCACTTTTATAACTGAAAGGAGCATTTGTTAAACTCAAAGCCTTTTGTTTTGAGTTAAATTTGGAATCCTCAAACTCTCATCTTAAGGCTTGTGCATAAGGTTAAAAGTTTCAAAGTCAACTGAAAGTCCTGCCTTTATCTTTAAAAAACAAAAAAACAACAGTAACAACAAATAGAGGCTCCAAACCCCACATTTTGCTTTAGCATTGAAAATAGAATGAAACTAGGGAAGCTTTGGGCTCTGAATACTTACAAGTCTCAAACATTAACTTTAGCACTTAAGTAAACTTCGCTGCTAAAATGAAGAAAATGGTTTATAGTAGTATTCTTTGCACATTATCAAAGACTCTTCTAATACAAAATAGACTGGGAAAATAGGAATTAACTTTTAATGTTCTTAACTAGAACTGAGGTTACTGATAAGATACAAGGAGGTCCTTCCGAGTACTTGGCAAGAGAGTTTAAGAAAATGAAGTTGTTTTTGTTTTCAATCTTGTATTTTTTTCTCCAAAATGAAAATGGGTTTATTTTTTCTAAATATAAATTTTTCTTCTCAATCAGACCATACAAAAAGAAGAAAGTAAAAATCACTCTGTATCCTACACACCGAGAAAACCATTCTTAGCCATTTGGATGTGTCATTTCAGTCTATTTTTGTGTGTATATATATATGAGAGAGTGTGTGTGTATCAGAGACAGAGTATTATTTTTTACAAACATGAGATAAAAATAAATGCTTTTTTGTGACCTGCATTCTTCACAATTTACCCATAGGTATCTTTTCATATTAGTAAATAAATCATTTTTAATAGCTACACGAAATATAATTCATAGTTGTTGTTTTTTAATTTGAGAACTTCCTATAGATTCTCTCAAGTTCTAATGTTTCTTTTGAAGACACTGTTCTTTAGTTCATTAATGTCATTTCTGAAGTCTGTTTAAATTTTATTGACTTTGTTGTTCTTTTGACTAGAATTTAGTATTTGCAAACTTTTGAAACCTTCCCTCTGATGGATTGGATGAATTGCCTGTCTAGACATTGGACCTTTATAATGTGGCTTCCCTGTGGATAAACACTGCAAGTAGGGGCATGATACAAGATTCTTGGTGAAGAGAAATTAAAGGCAGAACTGTAGTGCAAGCTTAAGAAATATTTCCTGATATTAAACGATGTTGAGGAGAAAAGGTATTATATCATGTGGTGGCATTTGCACACAGCTTGTAAACAAGCCAAGCATTTAAATTAGCTACTGAGGGCAGTTTCAACATCATTCTTTGATAATGAGCTTTGAAAATAGGTTGAGTCCTTATCTCTGAGAAATAAGAGAGGAAGGAGATGTCTTCTCAGATCCACCTCAATCCTCGTCATAGGATTCTAAATTTAGGCAATAAATGGATGTTCTTGGAATAATTATCTCAGTTGCTATTTCCGCCAAGTTGTAAAAACCCAAAATGTTGTTTTGTTGGAATAATTAGACTTCATGGTGTTCTTTTCAATGAGAACTTTAGTTTGTTGATCAAATATATCTAAATCATTGTCTTGTTCCTGTTCCCTAGTCATTATGTGTTCTTGAGACTGATGAAACAATGGATTTGCTGCCAGTTCCAATATTAGAGTATTAGATACAAACTGCCATTTGAAATTATGTTTTTTCTGATGAAATAGATTAGATTAGATTTTATTAATCTCCTAAACAGAGGAATATGAAATAAACCTCAGATCAGGATGGATATTAGGTTTTTCTTTGCGCTTTTGGCTCTTAGAATTTTATCTAATTCCTTAACCTACAATCTTGAAGCTTGAAAGGTCCATCCCCTGGCATTGCAGAATTTTTTCTTTAAAGATTACATCTCAATCTTCTAATTAAAATTCAGGTGTTGAATAAATATCATGGCTCTTGATCTTGATTAAAACTCCATTTCCCTTTAGTGAGAATTTAATAATTACTGTAGGTACTATCTAGAGGCCTGTGATCAAATCCCAAGAACTCTTAAGTGCTGTTCTTCCATAAATGAATCTGAGATATGCCTGCTACTCAAGCCTCATTCAGTGTGAGATGGCTGGGGCCTTGCCCATTAGGTTAGGGATTTTCTGTTATGACTCAATTAAGCAAGGGGGAGCCAAGCGTTTCAAATGCTTTTAATATTAGAAAGAAAGAGAGAGAGAGAGAGAGAGAGACCTTACTTTTTAAGAGAGACAACTAGTGTTTTCACTGAATATCACTTACAAAGAAACTCTTGCTGCCTACCTGTTAACTTACATTAGAGACAGTATTTTCGGAGAGTTTTATTCCTTTTTATCAACTTTGACTTGGCCAATCAGTCACCACTGATTGGTGTCAAAGCTGTGGATAAATTATCAGAAGCACACTTTAGTTGTTCCCATGCCATTTGTTTATGAGTCTTGACAGAAATTCTGAGCCTTGACAGAAGATAAAAGAGCTTCTAAAACATAGGAAACTGGACAGTTACCTCAGCACTCACCAATGCAAGGCCAAGTTTGTTTTGTTTTGTTTTTTAATTTCTTAATTAAATGTAATGGTGGATACTGTTGCAGTTGGGCAGTTTGATGTAATTATAAATTCCAAAAATATAATTGGATCACGCTTATAAACTGATCTGTTAATCTGGGCATGATTAAGTTATGATTAGGGCGTTGACTGGGCCAAGTCAGTAGGGCATTGAGCCCCACCCTTGGTGGGTGAGGAATCGAATATAAAAGGCAAGGCAAAGTACAGGGTTGAAACAGTTTTTTGAGAAGCAGTTTTGATGTTGGAAAGAAGGCCCCAGGAGAAGAGAAGCGAGCCATTCGCCTGATAATCTAGCTGACCTTGTGGAGGAAACAGGAGCTAAGCCTGGAGAGAAACACAGCCCTGAGAAGAGAGGAACTCAAAAAGCCTGAACCCTGACAAACGTTGGCAGCTGTCTTACTCTAACACGTGGTAATGGACTGTGGTGAGAGAAGAAACTTAACACTTCATGGCCTGGTATCTGTGGACTTCTACCCCAAATAAATACCCTTTATAAAGGCCAACCCATTTTTGATATTTCACATTAGCTCCCCTTTGACTGACTAATACAGATACATTAAAACAAATTTTTAAATCAAACAATATGTTACACAATATATTTGATTCATAGTAACGCATTCATACAGTATTTGTCCTTTTGTGTCTGGCTTGCTTCACTCAACATAATGTCCTCCAGGTTCATCCATGTTGTCATATGCTTTATGACCTCTTTTCTTCTTACAGCTGCATAATATTCCATCGTGTGAATAGACCACAGTTTGTTTATCCATTCATGTGTAGATGGACACCTGGGTGGTTTCCAGCTTTTGGCAATGGTGAATAATGTTGCTATGAACATTGGTGTGCAGACGTCTGTTTGTGTCACTGCTCTCAGTTCTTCTGGGTATATACCCAGTAGTGGTATTACAGGGTCACGTGACAAGTCTATATTCAACTTCTTTAGGAACTGCCAAACAGTCCTCCATAGTGACTGTACCATTCTGCATTCCCACCAACAGTGAAGAAGTGTTCCTATCCACATCCTCTCCAACACTTACAGTTCTCTGTCTTTTTAATAGTGGCCATTCTGATATGATAGTGAAATGATATCTCATTGTAGTTTTGATTTGCATTTCCCTAAACATGAGTGATGTTGAGCATTTCTTCATGTGTTTTTTGCCATTTGTATTTTTCTTTGGAGAAATGTCTATTCAAGTCTTTTGCCCATTTTTTAATTGGGTTGTTTGTCTTTTTATTGTTGAGTTGTAACATCACTTTATATATCTTGGATATTAAACCCTTATCAGATATGTGATTTCCAAATATTTTTTCCCATTGAGTTGGCTGCCTTCTCAACCCTTTTGACAAAGTCCTGTGAGGTGCAAAAGTGTTTAATTTTGAGGAGGTCCCATTCATCTATTTTTTCTTTTGTTGCACGTGCTTTGGGTGTAAGGTCCAAGACACCACCACCTACTACAAGGTCTTGAAGATGTTTCCCTACATTTTCTTCTAGTACTTTTATGGTCCTGGCTTTTATATTTAGATCTTTGATCCATTTTGACTTGATTCTTGTATAGGGAGTGAGATAGGGGTCCTCTTTCATTCTTTTGGTTATAGATATCCAGTTCTCCCAACACCATTTGTTGAAGAGACTGTTTTTTCCCATTAGCGTGGGCTTGGTAGGTTTGTCAAAAACCGGTTGACTGTATAGGTGAGGGTATATTTCTGGGTTCTCAATTCTATTCCACTGATCGATGTGTCTATCTTTATGCCAGTACCATGCTGTTTTGACCACTGTAGCTTTGTAATATGTTTCAAGGTCAGGCAGTGAAATTTCTCCCACATTGCTCTTCTTTTTTAGAATGCTTTTGGCTGTTCGGGTGAATTTGGTAATTGCCTTCTCTAATTCTGTAAAATAAGCTGTTGGGATTTTGATTGGTATTGCATTGAATCTATAAATCAGTTTGAGTAAGATTGATTTCTTCACGATATTTATTCTTCCAATCCATGAACACAGAATGTCTTTCCATTTGTTTAGGTCTTTTTAAATTTCTTTTAGCATTGTTTTGTAGTTTTCTGCATATAGATTCTGTACTTCTTTGGTTAAATTAACTCCTAGGTATTTGAGTCTTTTTGTTGCTAATGAAAATGGAATTTTCCTTCTCAGGTTGTTCAGCACTAGTGTACAAAAACACTACTGATTTTTACGTGTTGATCTTGTATCCTGCCACTTTGCTGAACTCATTTATTAGTTCAAGTAGCTTTGTGGTGGATACTTCAGGATTTTCTAAATACAAGATCATGTCATCTGCAAACAGTGAGAGTTTTACTTCCTCTTTTCCTATTTGGGCGCCTTTAATTTTTTTTGTCTTGTCTAATTGCCCTAGCTAGAACATCTAGTACAATGTGGAATAACAATGGTGACAGTGGACATCCTTGTCTTGTTCCTAATCTTAGAGGGGAAGCTTTCAACCTTTGCCCATTGAGTATAATGTTGGCTGTGGGTTTTTCATATATTTCTTTTATCATATTGAGAAATTTTCCTCTTATTTTCCTATCTTTTGAAGTATTTTTATCAAAAAAGGATGTTGGATTTTGTCAAATGCCTTTTCTGCATCTATTGAGATGATCATGTGGTTTTTTTCCTTCAATTTGTTAATGTGGTGTATTACATTGATTGATTTTCTTATGTTGAACCAGCCTTGCATACCAGGAATAAATCCCACTTGGTCGTGATGTATAAGTCTTTTGATATGCTGTTGGATTCGATTTGCAACTATTTTGTTGAGAATTTTTGCATCTATGTTCATTAGAGAGATTGCTCTGTAATTTTCTTTTCTTGTGGAGTCTTTATCTGGCTTTGGTATTAGGGTGATGTTGGCTTCATAAAATGTGTTGGGTAATTTTCCCTCCTCTTCAATTTTTTGGAAGAGTGTAAACTGGATTGGTGTTAATTCTTTTTGAAATGGCTTGGTAGAATTCACCTGTGAAGCCCATCTGGTCCTGGACTTTTCTCTGCTGGGAGATTTTTGATGACGGATTCAATCTCCTTAATTGTGATTGGTTTGTTAAGTTCTTGTATTTCTTGTAGCGTTAGTGTAGGTTGGTTGCGTGTTTCTAGAAATTTGTCCATTTCATCTAGGTTGTCTAGTTTGTTGGCATATAGTTTCTCATAATATCCTCTTATGATTCTTTTTATTTCTGTGAGGTCATTTGTAACTTCCCTCCTTTCATTTCTGATCGTATTTATTTGCATCTTCTCTCTTTTTTTCTTTGTTAGTCTAGCGAGGGCTTTGTCAATTTTATTCATCTTCTCAAAGAACCAGCTTTTGGTTTTGTTGATTTTCTCTATTGTTTTTCTGTTCTCATTTTCATTTATTTCTGCTCTAATCTTTATTATTTCTTTCCTTCTGCTTGCTTTGGGATTGGTTTGCTGTTCTTTCTCTAGTTTCTCAAGTTGTTCAGTTAAATCTTTGAGTTTAGCTCTTTCTTCTTTTTTAATATAGGCATTTAAGGCTATAAATTTCCCTCTTAAGACTGCCTTCGCTGTATCCCATAACTTTTGATACGTTGTGTTCTCATTTTCATTTGTCTCAATGTATTTACTGATTTCACTTGCAATTTCTTCTTTGACCCACCGATTATTTAGGAGTGTGTTGTTCAGTCTGCACACATTTGCAAATTTGCTTTTTTCCTGTCTGTTATTAATTTCTAGTTTCATTCCATGATGATCTGAGAAGGTGCTTTGTATGATTTCAGTCTTTTTGTATTTTTTGAGAGCTGAATTGTGACCTAACATGTGGTCTATCCTGAAGAAAGATCCATGGGCACTTGAGATGAATGTATAACCCGCTGAGTTTGGATGTAGTGTTCTGTATATGTCTGTTAAGTCTAACTTGTTTATCATATTGTTCAAGTTCTCTGTTTCCTTGTTGATCTTCTGTCTAGTTCTATCTAATGATGTGAGAGGAGTGTTGAAGTCTCCTACAATTATTGTAGAAATGTCTATTTTTGCCAGACATTTTTGTTTTGCCAGAGTTGGTCTCATATATTTTGGGGCACCCTGGTTAGGTGCGTGGATATTTATGACTGTTATATCTTCCTGGAGGATTGTCCCTTTTATTAATATATAATGGCCTTCCGTATCTCTTATCACTTTTTTGCATTTAAAGTCTGTTTTGTCTGATATTAGTATAGCTACCCCTGATCTTTTCTGTTTACTATTTGCATGGAGTATCTTTTTCCAACCTTTTACTTTCAGCCGGTTTGTATCCCTGGTTCTGAGGTGAGTTTCTTGTAAGCAGCATATGGATGGCTCATGTTTTTTTATCCACTCTATCAGCCTGTATCTTTGGATTGGGGAATTTAATCCATTCACATTCAATGATATTATTGAAAATGCACTATTTATTTCCTCCATTTTCTTCTTTAGTTTTCATATGTCATCTTGTTTTTGTCTCTCTTTTTACTCTTTCGGTCATCCTTTCTGCTTTTCTTTCTTCTATACTCTCCAAGCCTCTCTCTCCTGTCTTTTTCTTTCAGTTTCTAAGGCTTCCTTTAATATTTCCTGCAAAGAAAAAAAAAATATTTTGCAAACTCTCTTAGTTTCTGTTTGTTTTTGGATACTTTATACTCACCTTCATATCTGAAAGACAGTTTTGCTGAATAAAGAATTCTCTGCTGGCAGTTTTTCTCTTTCATTTTCCTAATTGTATCATACCACTGTCTTCTCGCCTCCATGGTTTCTGAAGAGAAATCTGCACTGTCTTACTGGATGTCCTTTGTACTTGATCGTTTGCTTCTCTCTTGCTGCTCTGAGAATTTTCTCTTTATCTTTTACATTTGACATTCTGAATAATATGTGTCTTGGCATAGGTCTATTTGGATTTATTCTTATTGGGGTATGGTGTGCTTCTTGGACATGTAAGCTCATTTCTTTCGTGAGAGTTGGGAAATTTTCAGCTTTTATTTACTCAAACACTCTTTCTGCCCCTTTTCCTTTCTCTCCCCCTTCTGGAACTCCCATGACACGAATGTTGTTGCGTTTTGTGTTGCCATTCAACTCTCTGAGCCCTGCTCAATTTTTTCCATTCTTTTCTCTCTCTGTTCTTTTCTCTCTTCAATTTTAGCTGCTCTGTCTTCGGTATCACTTATTCTTTCTTCTATCATTTCAAGTCTGCTGTTGTATTCCTCAAATGTGATTTTGACTTCACCTATTGTGTCTTTCATTCCCATGAACTCCGTTACTTTTCTGTTCAGGATTTCAAATTTTTCTTTGCATTCTCTCAGTGTCTTCTTGATGTCATTTCAAGTCTGCTGTTGTATGCCTCAAATGTGATTTTGACTTCACCTATTGTGTCTTTCATTCCCATGAACTCCGTTACTTTTCTGTTCAGGATTTCAAATTCTTATTTGCATTCTCTCAGTGTCTTCTTGATGTCATTTATCTCTTTAACTATATTGTCTTTGAACTCATTAATTTGATTTTGGAAATTTGTGCTCATCTCCCTGATAAGTTCTCTCAAATTCTGCATCTCTTCTGGGACTTTGATGTATTCCTTTTCTTGGGCCATGTCTTCTATTTTCTTAGTATGGCTCATAATTTTTTGCTGGTGCTTAGGCATCTGATTAGGTTGTATTTTACTTAGATGCTCTATCTCTTTCTCTTTTATGGGGTTTTAGTGGCAGGAGGCTGTGAGTTACCACAGCTCTTTGATTTTTGGCTCAACCTTGATTGATAGGATTGTCCTGCTGGTTGTTCAAAACTGGGTACTGGACCCAGTAATTGGTTGTAGAGTGTTTCCTAGGGCCTTGGGCTGGGAGCCTATAGAGGCCAGGAAAAGCCTCTCCTATTTATTAATTTTCTTATGTGCACTTCCTTGGTCTGCCAGGAGATGGCCCTCATTGGTAGCTCTCAATTCAATGCCTGGTTGGAGCGTATTTGTTGTGACACAGACCAGATCAATGTGATAAAGCTTCCTGTCTGGGGGCTAAGAGCCTTGTCATTCAAACTTTCTGAGACAGTTCTCCAGTCTTCTCTGGTTGCCCCGTCCCTTTGTCCCTTTTCCCAGCTCGGAAATATTTCCACTCCCCTCTGAATCCTCAACAATCAGTCCCTGTTAGTAGAGGAGGAGATTGGGAGGTTTGTATATCTTTAGCCTCTTGCGGGCTCCAAGGCAAACAATGGCGCAGCCCCACCCAGCCTGGACGGGCTCTCAGGACAGGGCAGACCAAATCTGTGATTCAAAAGCAGGGTCAGCCCCAGGCTCTCTCTCCCCTCTCCTGTGAAGTCCTCCATAATTAGTCTAGGCTAGAAAAGAGGGAGGTTGCAAGGATCGGATTTCTCCAGTCCTTCCTAGGCTTCCAGGACAAACCACCGTGTGGAAGGGTCCTTGGGGCTCCGCAGCCCAAATTTGCGGCTCAGAACCTGAGTCAGCCTAAGGCAGTGTCCCCCTCTCTCTCCTTTCCAGGAGCAGTAGATCCCTGGAGTCCCCTTTGTCTGTAGTCGCAGGCGAGAATTCTAAAGAGTGTGGGGGAGGGTGTCGGCAGCAGCAGTTGCTGCTGGTTCCAACTCACGGTTCTGTTGTCGCGATTTCCCTCTTTTGTCCCTCTCTCCTCTGGGTGGTGTGCAGCCTTCACCTGCTGTCCTAAACCCTAGAAGATCTATTTCGGGGCTGTTTCAGCCTGTCCTCTAGCTATTTTTCTGGAGAAGAGATTCCCGTGTCTTACTAGTCCGCCATCTTCCTGGAAGTCAAGACCAAGTTTAAATTTGTAATATCTGAGATCTTGTTTATGAGAAATTCTAGCTCACTTGCATTGGGCTTTCTGATTAAATTGATGTGTTGTGGGAGTGTTTGTAGTCAGAGAAAGAGTCAGTGTTGCCTGGATCTCGTGTGCATTTACACCCATGCTCCATGTGTATAATATTCCTTCCTTGGTCTCAGCCCACTAAGGCTAGGCCTTGACATTTTAGTTCCTCTTAGCTTCTAATATGTGAATTTGGTTTGAATTGCAGTGTTGTGTCATGGACCATAAGACCAGCAGTATAGCTCTGTATTGTGCGCATTTGGCATCTGCCTGGTGTGTGGGGTATTACATTCTTGTTGTGTCAACTCTCATTAGAAACAAGCTTTAATGTAGCCAGTTCTGCTGCTGTTCCTGCTTCTTTAGATTTTCCTAGGAGTATCAGAATAGAGGCAAAAAGCCATGGGGAGGCTCACCTCTGCCCAGTGCTAAGTGGCTCAGTTAAACTGTTTAACTGTGGGTCTTTGGAATAGAGACAGAGTTAAAGGGAAGGAGACTCCATGAAGAGCAGCACTAAAAGAATTCCAAATAGAAATCAAATTTTCTTTTGCCAGATGGGATTGGAACTCTGTTTCTGGGGGTTATTTCATACAGAGCACATTTTCTTGGCTTTAGAGGCATTCTGTTTTGTTTTGTTTTAATTATTAAAAGATAAAAAGGAGAGTAAAATTAGACTGTATACTCTATGAGAGCAGGGACAATGTCTCTTTTCCATCACTGAATCCTTCGCACTTGCACAGTGACTAGTTTGAAACAGATGTATAGTAAACCTTTGAATAAATGTTGACTGGAAGGCCAGCTTACTTCATTTTAAGGTTTAGAAAGTATCTTTTTTGAATTTTTAAGAAAATTTCCAAAATACAAAAGTAGAGCATATATTATATCCTGATGAACCCATTAACCAACCTTAATAACTCAACATTTTGACAGAGTTCCTTTATCTATACCCGCCTTTTTTCAATTTTTGTTGGAGCATTTTTAACAAAAACGCAAGATATCATGTCATTTCACTCCAAATACTAAAGAAAAAGATAGAACCACAGTGCCATTACCACACTAACAAACAGTAATTCCTTAATATCATCTATCACCTTGCCCATATTCAAATTTTCTGAAGGCCCTTTTAAAATATCATAAATAAAAAAAATTTTGAGAAAAAGTAGTATGAAAAACTTCTGAAAAACAATTTCTTCCATTGTTGAAATTAAAGAAGAAAATCTTGTTGTGTGTAATCTGCAAGGATTCAATAGAGCATAGCCAATATTCCCCTTAGATGATGCTAATAATAGAGTGCATCATATTATAATTGTGGAAATTGCATCTGATCTGTGAGTTCAGTGCTCACATTCATATACTCACATTTCCTATGTGGGTCTTTAGTACATGTTATTATTATAAAGTAAATTAATAGCAAACATTATTGAGCATTTACTGTGTGCTAGGCACTGTACATAACCTGCATTATTTCATAAGATGCTTACAAGCTGTTGGGATACACATTTTTATTTATCTCTCTCCAATTAATTTAGAAACTTACTAAAAGTTATATAGCTAATGTGTGAGCTGGGATTTGAATTTAGAACTTTTTTTTTCGGAGGTACCAGGGAATGAACCCAGGGCCTTGTGCATGGGAAGCAGGTGCTCAACCACTGAGCTACATCCACTCCCTGTGAATTTAGATCTTCTAACTGATTATGCTGCCCTCCGACTGTGCTTACGAAGCTGATCTTAGGATCGAATGATCTAAAAATTAACCTTATAAATTTCTTAAATTTTTCTTAATTTCTCTATTGTCTGTTAACTTCTAGGCTGTGAGACTGGAAAGTACTTACCAGAATCGAACGCGCTATATGGTAGTGGTTTCAACTAATGGTAGACAAGACACTGAAGAAAGTATTGTCCTTGGAATGGATTTCTCCTCTAATGACAGGTATGGTAGCACAAAGAGAGTCATGGGAAAACTCCACTTTTTAAATAACCTGTGCTGGTTCCCTTTTTTTTTTTTTTTTTTTTTTTTTCAAACTTTGTTTTGAAACAATTTCAAACTTATACAACTGTTGCAAAAATAATACAAACCCCACACAGAGAATTCCAACATACCCCCTCCCACAGATACCCAGATCCACCAATCTTAATATTTTGCCACCTTTGCCACATCTGTCTATTGGTCTTTCTATCTTTCTATCAATCAATCAATCTATATATCTTCTGAACATTTCAAAGCAGGTTGCACATATCATACTCCTTGAACACATAATACATCCATGTGTGTTTCCTAAGGGCAAGGATATTCACTTATGTACTCACCTTAAATGCAGTTACCAAGTTCAAGAAACTGAAACATTGATATAAAGTTTATACTCTATATTCTATTTTTTAATGTCTCAAAAATGTCCTTTTGAGCCTTTCTCTCTATTCTTAGATCCCATCCATGATCCAGGTATTACATTTAATTATCATCTCTTTAGTTTCTCTCTTTTTTTTTTTTTTTTTAATTGTGAAAATATATATATAACATAAATTTTCCTCCCATTACAACCTTCCCAAGTATACCATCCAGTGGGATTAATCACACTCCCAATGTTGTAGTACCCTAACCAACATCCCTTACTAGAACTTTCCCTTCACCCCAAACAGAAATTCTATACTCATTAATCCCTCATTACTTCTACCCTACACCCCTGGTAACTTGCACTCTACTTTCAGTCTCTGTGAGTTTGTATATTCTCTGATATTTTCTTTGTGGTTACCATGGGGCTTAAATTTAACACCCTAAACCTGTAGCAATCTAGTTTATTTTGATACCAACTTAATTTCAATAGCAGACAAAAAACTATGTTCCTGTCCCCTCACATTTGTGCAATTCTTGTCACAAATTACATATTTATACATTATAAGTCCAAAACCATTGATATATCATTATGTTTTATGAATTTGTCCTTTAGATCTCATAGGAAGTAAAAAGTGGAGTTACAAATCAAAAATACAATATAACCAGTATTATGCTGACCCATGTCGTTACCTTTACAGAAGATCTTTGTTTCTTCATGTGGCTTCAGTGAATTGTCTATGTCCTTTCCTTCTAACCTGCACAACTTCTTTTAGCATTTCTTGTAGAACTGGGCTAGTGGTAACAAATCCCCTCAGTTTTTGTATATGTAAGAATATCTTAATCCCCTCCCTTATTTTCTTTTCTTTTTTTTTTTTTTTAAGATACGAGCTAGAGATTAAACCCAGACCCTCGTATGTGGGAAGCCAGTGCTCAACCATTGAGCCACATCAGCTCCCCTGAGTTGGTTTTTTTTTTTTTCGTTTGTTTGCTTGTTGTTTGTTTTTTTGTTGTTGTTTTTAAGAAGGTACCAAAACCAGGACCTCCCATGTAGGAAGCAAGCGTTCAATTGCTTGAACTACATCTATACCCCCTCCCTCATTTAAGACAGTTTATTGAAAGGCAGCTCTTTGCTTCCAGCACTTCAAATATGTCTTCGCACTGCCTTCTTGCCTCCATGTGTTCTGAGGCTCACTTGCATGTGACGTGCTGCTTCCTCTTGTGGCTTTCAGAATTGTCTCTTTATCTTTAGCATTTGGCAGTTTTATTATAGTATGATGTGGTATGAGTCTATTTGGGTTTAGCCTGTTGGAGTTCGGTTGCCTCTTTTTTTGGAGGGAGGGGCCGGGATTGAACCCAGAACTTCATATGTGGGAAGCCAGCACTCAATTACTGAGCCCAATCAGCTTCTCTGAGTTGGTTCTTTTTGTTCGTTTGTTTAGCTTGTTGTTTATTTGTTTGTTTTTTTCAGGAGGCACCAAGAACCAAACTCAGGACCTTCCATGTGGGAGGCGGGAGCTCAAGCACTTGAGCCACATCTGCTCTCTGGTTGCCTCTTTTTTTTTTTTTTTTTTTTTAAGATTTATTTATTTATGCCTCTCCCCCCCATTGTCTGCACTCACTTTCTGCTCTCTGTGTCCATTCACTGTGTGCTCTCTGTGACTGCTCGTCTTCTCTTTAGGAGGCACCAGGGACCAAACCTGGGACCTCCCATGTGGGAGAGAGGTGCTCAGTTGCTTGAGCCACTTCCATTCCCTTTGTTTTCCGTTCCCTACTTTGTTGTCTCTCTCATTGTGTCTCCTTATTGCATCATCTTGTTGCGTCAGCTTGCCACCCCAGCCCATTGCACCAGCTCGCTGTCTTGCTCGTCTTCTCCAGGAGGCATCGGGAATTGAACCTGGGACCTCCCATGTGGTAGACAGGAGCCCAGTTGCCTGAACCACATCCACTTCCCTGGTTACCTCTTGAGTTATCAAAAAACTTCTTGTACAGTTCTACTTTTAAAGTTCAGTGCAGAGGAGGGGGTGGGGCATATGGGATTCCCCTGTATTTTTTATGTAACATTTATGTAATCTAAATCTTCTTTAAAAATATAAATGAAAAAAATAGTTCAGTGCATAAAACCAGAGAACATAAAACTTAGAAACACAGTCTTGAAAGCATGTTTAGCTAATGCCTTTGGTCATGTATTCCTTACATTATTATTGTAGGAATATTATTGTTTAGCTAATGCCTTTGGTCATGTATTCCTTAGCATTATTCCTTACATTCTTCTCATTGTTAAGTAGTCATGATATAAAACAAATGATTTAAACTTATATTTCCAGGAAAAAAGCTACCTTTTCTTGGCAGTCCACTTTATTTTAATTAGAAATGAGTCACTTTAGTGATTCCAGTGCTCTCCCCCTTTATGATAGTGTACCAGTGGGTTCTGAGTTCAAAGAGATCCCACTTTAACTCCAATAGCATATATTTATTGATGTCCTTAAACCTTGCTTTTACCAAACCTCATTCCTCCTTTTTTTCTTCTGAGTTAAAAAAGGGAGAGAAAATGGTTCCTTAAACTCAAAGCAGAGCCTTTTGTAATCATACATCTTTGACTTTAGCTGTACTTTACATCCTATGATTAAAGATATCACACATCACACAGAACCTGGCTCTTTTGGGTCCTTAAGGTTTGTTGCTTTCCTTTTTTATCTTCCACTTTTTCTGGAGAAACCTTGGGAAGACTGTGGAATGTGGCTGCTAAGCAAATTTTTGCACTCTAGATAATAAGCCTCAGGAAATCCTGCCGGATGTCTTAAAGCACTGACTTCCTGGTTTAGGACTAGAATGGAACTGTGGAGTAGCTAGGGCTGTGACCCAGGTCTGGGGGGAATTTAGCCATAAAGAGAGGAGGAGAGCAGAAGTGATTGTGATTATCCTCAAGTTGGAAAAAAAAATCACATTATCATTAGAAAGTTTCCCAAAGTAGTGTTTACCTGAGCTTGTATATAGTAGTCAACCTGAAAATGACTCATGGATTCACAAAGATCAGAAGGCCAAAGCTGTCACCTATTATACCACTTACAACCTTTAATTGTATGCTCAGAAGATACACAGGCTTCTGAACCACATTTAGGAAGCCTTCTCCTGGATCATTTTAACAACTCTGGTGTTGCCTATGCAACAGACCATTCAGTACACATTTATTCTATAAGAGCCCCTACCTTGCCTACACTCATGTAAGATTTTAGGATTTCTGATTAGGGTTTTTATCCATCTCTATCTGTGTTCCCTGGTATGGTAGCCACTAATCACATGTGGCTATTTAAATAAATTGAAATGAAATGAAAAATTCCTGTCACAACAAACCACATTTTAAGTACTCCAGTAACCATGTGTGGCTACCATATTGGACAGTACATGCATAGAATATTTCCTTCGTTGCATCAAGTTCACCTGTTCTAGATCATAATTTCTTGTTTAGTTCTCCCTTACCCCAGCCTTGGAAACACTATAAAATGGGAATTGGGGCTGCATAGAAACTTCACTTGAATCTTGCCCTAGACACGAAGGCTACAACAGCAGATTCTTCTGACCCAGAGTGTAGGCAATCAAATTCTAATCTTCTCTTTCACTTTGTCCTAAACTTCCTAAGAAATCATAGAGAATGTTTATTAATATGGGTGCCCAGTAATTTATTTTCAGTGAACCGCTTAGTCTATAATTTGTAATAGTCCTGCCTGAATCATATCTGCCAAGAGATACTAACAAAAGCAAATTTTAGTTTATTGAAAATAAAATGTAATGTGAAAAGCTAGAATGTAGTTTTCATTCTGTTTGGTAAACTTGATATTATGAAATTTTCATACATCCTCTGCATGAATGAGCTCCTTGGGCAGTAAGAGAGAAGCTGCTCGCTTCAGAATAATGATGCTCAGGTAATCTAGTATCATTTCTATTTCTATTGCTGTTGAAGGAATTTGTATCATTTTTCATATAAAAAGTTAATGTTTCAAAACAATATTACACCAAAGTGAAAGTCAAGATTGTTTATGGCATGTTCTTCCCAAGTAGTTCTTGAGATATTTTGCAGCCAATCCATTTAGCCTGTTTATAAGTTTTTTGAAAACTGTGTTCTATTTTTTAATATACAGTATAACCTTGGTTTCCAAATTGCATTGGCTATATTTCAAGTCATAAAGTAATTGAGCTTTTGGGTTTTGTTTTTTAATTTCTCTTTGTAACCCCAGTGCCTTGGGGGCATTGTCTGGCACATGGCAGAAATTCAATAAAATATTTTATAATGAGTTGTATATTTATTAAAATAAGTGGCTATACTTTAATAGAGAAAATCTCATTAGACTCAAAGTAATCTGGGTAAAAATGCCAGGTATGCGCAATTCAGGCCTCCTTTTCCCTTTGCGTGAAAATGTTACTTCTTAATGTAAAAAAAAAAAAAAAAAAAAAATCCTGACCTTATTGAGAGCTGAAAATATGATATTGTTTCCTACATATCATTGTTGCGTGCCTGAAGTTTAACTGGCATTTGGTTACCAGCTCATGGATCACACTCTTTGGAGCTTCTGTGTCTTCTTCTGTAGTTACTTAATTTCTAGATTTGTCACTGAGTGATCAACCCTTCATATTTATAAACCAGATTTGTACTTGTTCTTAGGAACCCTGCTAAGCACACAACAAAAGAAAGGAGAAAAAATACTATTCTAAAAATAAACCCTTTGCTCCTTGGGAAGTCACTTTCAAAACAGGTTTTTTCTGTACTTTCATTTAATCAACAAAATAGTGGTGGAGCTGTGTTACTAGTTCCTAGACTCTGACATCATAGCTGTGCCTCTGCGCTGGTGTCCAGGTCCAGTGTTGCATTGTGAATAAGCCATTCCAGTCTTGATTTGAATCTTCCGAGCTCTGGAAGTGCTAGTGGGGGTATTGAGTAACCCAGGCCAAGATGTGCAATGAAAAGCATTAGACACAGCCCAACTAGGGACTGGCCTTCCTCAGCACTGCAGAGACTCCAGCAGTCAACTCTTGGCGTTGTTCCTCACATTGTTTTTTTAAAGTATGTGCATAATGCTCTTCCATCCCCTGTCGTTTTCAGATGTATTAGACTACCCACTACAGATCCATGTTCAGCATTTGTTTTTATTTTTTTGTTTTTATTTTATTTTTTTTAATTATTTTATTTATTTATCCCCCCGACACCACACCCCGTTGTTTTTGTGCTCTCTGTCTGCTCTCTGTGTCTGCTTGTCTTCTCTTTAGGCAGCACCGGGAACCGATCCTGGGACCTTCCGGAGTGGGAGAGAGGTGCTCATCTCTTGTGCCACCTCAGCTCCCTGGTCTGCTGCGTCTCTTATAGTCTTTTCTCTGTGCCTCTTTTTGTTGCGTCATCTTGCTGGGCCAGCACCCCGCGTGGGCCAGCTCTCCTACACGGGCCAGCTTTCCACGCGAGCCAGCTTGCTTTTCACCAGGAGGCCCTGGGAATTGAACCCTGAACCTCTTATATGGTAGACAGGAGCCCAATCGCTTGAGTCACATCCATTTCCCAGCATTTGTTTTACATGCCTATACATTCGCATATATTGTTTCACTTTATTTTACATCTTTATGGTAACCCTATGAGGGTAGATTTTGTCTATCTGCAATTTAGGATGAAGATATTGAGGCTGGTTAAATAATATATCAAAAGGAGTTGAAATACTCAAATCTAGATCTTTTGACAAAACTGCTCAATAAATGATAGTTGTTAATGTCTTAGGCACTATTCCATGTATTTTTTTGTGTATTACCTAATTTACTCTTCAAAGTAGCCCAGTGAAGATGTTTTTATCCCAGTTTTATAGACCAGGAAACCGGGGGGCATAAAGCAGTGAAATAACTTGCCTGAGATAACACTGTTAATGCAAGAACCCCTGGGTTCCAGAGCCCATCCAACTCCAATACCCATGTTCTTAATTATATTATGTTGTCCTACCGCCTGTGTTGAAGGTTCTTTCCACTGTACCATGCTGCTTTTTAGATACATTGGCAGAGGGGGAGTAGAAGCCTTTGGGAAACTGGCTGAAGGGGAAAAATGATAGTTAATGGCAGTCTAAAAGAGAGAAAGTGGTAGAGTTCTGGGGTGGGTTACAGTTGTCCAGAGAAGTGGGGTGACATGGTTGGTAGTCCATGGCTTCCAATCCCAACCTATTCTGTTAATTTAAAGCCAGTTTCCTTCCTGGGCTAGTATGTGACTTAAATAAAATTTTTATATATTATACTAGAGCTCCCCTTTTGTTGGTTGTTGATATTCCTATTAACTCTGCATTTCAGTGATGCTAGTTGAGTGCATAACCGCCAAGCATCATTTTATTTAAGTTGTGTGTTGTCTTATTTTGTCTCTCTAACTTGATGGCAGGCTGTTGACAATGACTTCTTTACATTTTTTAAATTCCCTTTCCTTTTCAGACTATTGAGTATGTTTTGGTGTTCAATAAATGCATGTAAACTTCAAAATTAGAATTGAGCCAATCACATATCCAGAGATATTCAGCAACCAGCAATAGTTTTGGTGTTAGAAGCAATCATTGGAGTTGAGTTGGTCACTGTGATGCTTGGCTGATATCTGCCAAATGCTAGACAGCAGCAATCACCTGGGTTTTTTTTTTAGACAGTGGCCATTTGCACGATGGCCAATACAAAGTTTTCTTTATTAAATATTCAAGGAACTGATTAACCACCTCTTTAAAGCAGCTCCTGCGCACATACATAGGATTAATAGCAATATGATAGAAATTTCTCCACTCTAACACTCATGCCAAAATTTAAGGTTTAAGGGTGTATCCTTTGTGTTAAAAGAGTTAATAAACCAAGAGCTATTTCTTAGAATAACAGGAAAAAAAAATTTAAAAAAAATAAAAAAAAATAAAAAAAAAAAAGAATAACAGGAATTAACTTATGCACTGTTTCTTGTCTTACAGTAGCACTTGTACCATGGGTTTAGTCCTGCCTCTCTGGAGTGACACCCTAATTCATTTGGATGGTGATGGGTAAGAGCCTTCCCTTTTCTCCTACAGAAAGCCAAGGGGTGGGATTCCATTTTGATGCCCATTCATTCAGCTGAATTGGGAGGCCCAGTGTGCCCAACTGAATTGTCATCATCAGCTCAGTGAGTCCTTTTAAACTCCTGTTTTGGGGAAACGGATGTGGCTCAAGAGGTTCGGCGTCCGTCTACCATATGGAGAGACCAGGGTTCGATCCCCGGTACCTCCCGGTAAAAAAAAATAAATAAATAAACTCCTGTTTTGTAAAATGAAGTAAAAATACAACTTGCCAAGCCCTCTCACTTCTGTTCTTCTAGACTGACTATGTTAAGAATCCAAACAAAGAAGAACTAATTCATTGGCTCACTCTTTAATCTGAGCATGTGGGGACTGTTGCAGTGCTCTCCCTGAGGATATGTTCTGTTTCAAACAACCTCTTGCTGCCTCTGCCAGCTGTCAGCCTACAGTATAACCCCTTTCCTGTGTCAGTTCCTTCCAATGACTCCACCCCCACCCCTACCTCCTGGTGTATTTGGAATTTGTCCCCAAGAGACCAAAATGTTTGTTCCGGTTTATAAAACCAGTTTACTAAGAACCCACAAGACTTCCAAATAGAAATATACAGCAGTACAATTTGTCTGGAGCTACAGCTCAGAAACTTTATATAGTTCCCTAACACCAATGTCAGAGTCCATTCATTTTGCCTGGTACATTAAATCAGACAATTGGTTGAAGCTTTTTAGTCAAGTCCTTTACTCTTGTTAACTTCTGTGTGAAGTGCCTGGTAATTCCTTCTGCTGAGCCAGCTGTTAGCCTTGAAAATGACATTGAAAAATCACAACTGAAATAACTCACTTTCATTTATGGATTTTTATCTTGTTCTTTTTTGTCCTTAGTGGATTCAGCGTATCAACAGATAACAGAGTTCACATATTCAAACCTGTATCTGTGCAGGCAATGTGGTAAGATGACTTTTAATATATCTATGAAAGTTTTTTAATATGCTGCTGGAGCAGTATTTTATGAGAAGTAGCATTTGAAATGGTACAATTGACCATGAAAACTCCTGTAGGATTTGTTTGCATATATAGGATTTTATATGAACTCTTTGTGTGGTATAGTTAAAGATAATCTGGAAGTGTAATTTTCAGACTTTCCTGGTCAAAGATCTTGAACATTGGTGAACAAGTGAAATTCAGAGATATTCTTAGACTCTGGAAGAGACTTAATGCTTAGCCAGTTGGAGCTGAGTTTTATAGGGACACATTCATCACCTTAGTAGCACAGCCAAGTCTAGAACATCACATTGCTCTGCATTAGCTTTCAATTTCTTAAGGTAGTCAGGGATAAGTATTGACAGAGGTTACAATATAAATAGGTAAGTTTCCATTTAAATTACTGTTGTCTGTTTGCATAATGCAAATAAAATCTAGAGAAAACATTGTGTTGGTATAATAACCGACTAGCATGCTGAAACTTTTGTATATTAGGCATTTTGCCAAGTGCTTTACATGGATTACATTGAGCCACCACACTAACCCCCAAAACTATTATTATTATATTAACCCCTGTTACAGATGAGAAAATGGAGGTTTTGGAGAGGTTACATTACTGGTCTGGGAGAATCTCTTAACATTTAACAAAATTGGTTTATTCTCTTATTCCCAAACTGTCTAGAAAAATTATCTAATATAACCAGGGAATGATGTGACTTTAAGATTCAGAGTTCATCCCTTAGTCAAATTTGAATTTCAGTTTCTCATTCAAGCTGCCTTTTCTTTAGTGGAAGTCCTTGTGAGGGAGGAGTGGCATGAACAGAAGGCAAGCCAAACAAGAAATAAAGGAGTCTGGAAAAGACTCCAGGGAGATCAACTACCCCTGAATAATAGAATTGATAGGATTGAGGTGGGTGAGGTCCTAAGACATTCACCAAACAATTAACAATCCTATCATTTTGTAGAGTAATTGAGGTAAGACATAGAGTTTCAGGTCATGTGTTAGACCAGATTTTTAGATTTAGGGCATATTTCACAGGTAAATTTCTCATGGAAAACTCATGACCTTCTTTGACTAAGGCTCAGTTAAAGCCAACCGACCTATTTATTCCCAAGTACCAAGTAAAACCAAACAGCAGTAAGCTCCATAAACAACAGCGTTTTCAGTTGGTATGTTTGAGAGAAGTTTTGAATCAGTCTGAAATCTTATGACAATGGAGATTCAAGGAGCAACCTCAGGTCAGGTTTTGATGTTCTCAAGTAGACTGATTAGTCCTAGCTCTATTTGCTTATTGCAGAATAAACTTTTTTTGGTATACCACATGGGGAGTGGTGAATTCAGAGTTACCAGAAACAAAATAGACAATGTATAGATCAAAGTGGCATTTAGACCAGGTGTTTCCTTCTCAGGAAGATAGTTACTGCAGCCTCCCACTCCCATGTACAGCTGAAGCATCTGAGGTGACCAGGCTTTGAGTGTATCTTAGGGCAGTTGTGCCAGACACTTGTGGCTTTTGAAGCACGTGTTCCCCAGATAAAGAAAACATGGATTGTATATCCTGTACCTTGGGCTAAGCTGGCCCTTACCATTGAATCTGTGTAATGAAACTGGTTTGCTGAAATTCTCTGAGAATTTGGCTTACTTTGAGTAATAGAAAGCATTTTTAAAAGATTCCTCAGTTTTGTTTTTCAAGGAAAAATCTGTTTCCCTAATAAAAATGGACTGGCACATTTTCCCTTATCAGATTTGTAATTTTTTCCCCAATTTACCATATACGGGGTTGACAAGGACCTTAAGGAATAGATACTGTTGTATACTATTGGGAGAATATACTGGAGCACCCTGTCTGAGGAATGATTTGCCATTATTCTTTATAATTTTACATACTGTTTGACCTAGTAATTCCATGTCTAAGAATTCATCCTAAGGTAATAAACATGGGTGTATGGTGTATATAAAGATTTTAGCTATGGGAATAGGAATCAGTTAAATTATGGTACATCCATAATATTAAATTCAATGCAACCATTTAAAAACTATGTCGTTGAATATTTATCAATATGGAAAGATGTTGATGATAGGTATAAATTTAAAAGATCAAGTTATAAATGTATAAAGAATATGGTCATATCTTTGTTTACATAGAAAACAGACAGGGAAGATCTACACTGAAACTTTTACCATGGTTATTTCTGGGTAGTGGCGTTACAAGATATTTCTACCTTTTATCTGAGGTCCCTAAATTTTCTAAAGTGAGCATGGATCACTTTTGTTATGTGGGGAGAAAAAAGAAGGACAATTTTGTTTGTTTGTTTAAGGAAAAAAGATATAAGTGGATTGACCACAGAATTATCTCATACCTTTTCCCTTAAGAGAAATACATTAGTGTATAGCTAATAAGACATTTCATTCAATAAATATTTATTGAGCTCTGGCTCTGAAATAGGCATTCTTTGAGAGACATTAGTAAACAAAACCTACAAAGGTGTCTGCTCTTGTGTAACTTATTTTCTAACATTTCTGGCTTAAGCATTCCCCAAATTTATAACCAAAACGGTACTTTTCAGTTTTGTTTACCCTTCTTGGGTACCTGAGTTCAGAGTCAGAAGGTTTAATTAGTTTCATAATAACGGGAGCTGTTCTTAGAAAGTAGCTCAAGTATATGAATAAAGTTAAAGAGACTAGGAGACTAAGGCAGCAAGAATGATAAATGTCCTTAGATCAGTACTTCCTGGACGTCAAAGGACATGATCTTAAGGCTTGGGGACATCATCTATCTATGGGATCACTGTGGAGCTTCTAAAGATCGTAGGGAATTTGTGCTGTAACATGATTCTATGCCAAGGGAAACTTATCTTTATATAGTAAATTGTTGAGCACTTTTTAGTTCTCTAATGATACAGCATAGCCACAGCATGGTTAGAGACTGTAGGATCATCATAAGCCACACAGGCACCTGGACCTATTTTTCACTGGTGAATAGTCAGTTCCCCTGTCTTCTTCCCCCCCCCCTTTAATTATGAATCACATCTTTCAGCAAGAACTCTCTAGTCTTTTGCTATGGATAGATAATATCGCATAATCAGAATCAGAAAATCTTGTATTCCAGGGAGTAGATTCTCCAAAGGCCAAATTCTGTAGGATTTAAAAATTGAAAGAGTTTGAGATCATTGGCATTTTGGTACTTCACAGTTCTACAGTGCTCATTTCCCTGCATATCTTTTAGGTCTGCACTCCAGAGTTTACACAAGGCTTGTGAAGTGGCCAGAATGCATAACTACTACCCAGGCAGTTTGTTTCTCACGTGGGTGAGTTATTACGAGAGCCATATCAACTCAGATCAATCCTCAGTGAATGAATGGAATGCTATGCAGGATGTGCAGTCCCACCGACCCGACTCTCCAGCTCTCTTCACGGACATGTAAGTCAGTTAGCTAAGGACTGTGAAGTTCTCTCTACTGTGTCTTGGGAGTTGTAGACAGTATGTTCCTCCCTAATCTCTCCTCTTGGGGAATTAATCTTACCCAGCGATATTAGTCACTCTCTATACCACACATCTGCCAAATATTAAAGAATCCTATTCAAAAAAATCTAATGCCCTTCTGTTGCCTGCAGAGTTACACTCCTGGGCACAGTGGATTCTCCATAGTTAAGAATTGCAATACCATAAAATCCCGTTAATTCAGATTCCACTAATTTGAAATTAGAGTTTAAAAAGGTTGCATTATCTGCATAAGAAGCATTTGGTAAGGAAATTAAAAACAATAAAGATGCTTCTAGGGGTACGTTTGTAATACTTAAGAAAATTGAAATGTTTCCAGCCAATTTAAAACAATATTTACATTGTTATGCCAATTATAAACTGAATTCTGTTCACATTTCTCTAAAAGTATTTTATTCAGGCCAGCCTTTGCCTTAAGTCCTTGTCAGTAAGATTTTATTAAATCTCCCTGGTGTACCGTGAATTGGATAAAGGCCCAAAGTGGAGCTGATGTTTGTTTCCTCTTTGGGTCTATGTGTTGAAGCTTATGGGATTATTTTGGGAATTTTTTTCATGCCTAGTTCCTGCTTTGGAAATTAATCAGGATGTTTATTTGCTCTGAATTGATCTTTCTGCACTTCCAAAGATATTTTACAGCTGGGAAAGAAGAATAGTTACTTACTATCTGACCTTGAAAACAGGATTCACCTTCAGATTCCTAAAGTCATTCCAAAACAGTTCATGATTTTTTTTTAAATAGTGGGGTGGCATTTATTTACATACTACTCTAAAAATGCTTTTCATTAGAAAAGGTAAAACTTCTAAGAATTGCATGAAAGGAATAGTCAAAAGAAGAAGTGAAAGTTTTTTTATGTAGGGTGTTATTGGTCCTAGGATCTCTTTTTCAGTAGCTCTGGCCCTTTCAAGGTTCCACGGTAACTAAAAAGGTACGGATTAGTCCAGCTTTCAGAATCTTGGGAGATTTTATTGATTGCATGCTGTCCAGCTGGTTGATGGATTTCCCAGGAAAGGATGTCTCATCTAGCTCAAAAATGAATATTCTGAACCGGATTTACATGAGAGAGAGAAAAAAGCCCTTCTTCCCATTTTTCCTGATTTTATTAGAGAATATTTGGAAACCCCAGGAAAACACACAAACAAAAAGAAAATGAAAACATCTCAGGCACCCCTCGGAAAGCCTCTTTATGTCTATAATTTACTTACCAAATGCTTCATTCACAGATTGCAAAAGTAAACTTCAGCCCAAGTCCTTTCAACTCAAATTTCAAATTAGTGAAATCTGAATTAATGGGATTTTTATGGTAGGTCCTGGCACATGGTAGAAGAGCATTATGTATTAGTTCCTAGAATATATACTATAACCCCAATTTTTAAAAAAAAATACCTGTTTAATAAACAAATGTGTGTTTATAGAAAAAAGAGACTGAAAATTATAGACTAGAGTATTCATAATGATTATCTCTGGATAGAGATATTTTCAGTGATTTTTATTTTCTGTGTGTTTTTTTGTCTTTTTATTGTCTTTGGCTTCCACATTTTTCTCCAGTGAAGTGGGGGGGGGTGTTAATGTTTTTTCCATTCCCTCCTCCTCCCTAAATTGACTAGAAAAAATTGCTGAGAATTCTGGGAGAATCTGTGCCAAAAGGGACTTAAGTGCTGTACTGTGAATAAAGTTTATATTTTGAAACCCAAGGAAAAGGGAGAAGGGAACATGCATGCATGATGCCCCCAGTGTATGCCATATGCAAGGCTAGGTACTTCACATATGCTATCTCATTTAGTCCTCAGAAGAACCTCAGGGAGCAGGTATTATTACTGTCCTCATTTTACAGAAAAGGAAACAGAGACCCAGGACAGAGAAGGAATTTATCAAGGTGATACTACCAGTAAATAGCAGGGTTGGGATTAAAACTAGCCTGTCTCTTCCCAAACCACTCTGCCTCAAACAAGTGTAATGGGTTGAAGGAATGATTGCTAAGCTAGGGAATCTAATTCATGTATACAAGTGCTAAAATTTGCTTTTATCAATATTTCTTTTTTAATGCAAGACTCAAATACATAACTTTCTGCCATTAGTTATGTCTCAGAAAAATAGTGTGGAAGAATAGTTAAGAATTTTAATTCTAGTCAAGACCGGGATGTCTTGACTGATTGACAGGGAAATGGCATAGGTATTAGCTATATTCTGCTGGGTTCATGGGAAACTTAAGAGCCCAAGTGGTAGGGGGCCCCAAGGTTGTGGGGTGAAAGCATCCATCTTTGGAGATTACCAAAGCTATTTTTATAGCCAGTGATAAGGCGGTAGGCATCAAGGGCAGGCAGGATGCCTGAAGGCTTAGTCTGTTTCCATTTCCAAATAAGGAGGCTCAGAGCAGATACCTTTCTTGAGTAGGTAGGAGGGAAAGATGAGACAGAAAGTGCTCTCTGTCAGCCTCACTTAAATTCTGCATAATATGAAATAATACTTTAGTGAACAGCATCCAGTTACAGTGAATATTGCAACACCTTTCTAGTAATTGGAGAGTTAGCTACCTAGTTTGATTTCATATTAAAGTTCCAAGGGTAATTTTATTTTTAAGAGAATCAAAAGCTAAGGGAAGGGAAACGGATGTGGCTCAAGAGGTTCGGCGTCCGTCTACCATATGGAGAGACCAGGGTTCGATCCCCGGTGCCTCCCGGTAAAAAAAAAAAAAAAAAAAGCTAAAGGAAGTAACATAACCCTACAGGTAGAATGTTAGACTAGGCTAAAAGTTCTGGTTCTCCTGCCAGTGTCTTTGATCTTTGGCATGTCATTTAAATTTTCAGCTGTTTGTTTCCTTAATTTGTAAAATGGCAATAAGAGTTTCAAAGAGATATTGTGAGAGCTTTCATGAAAAGGAAAGCATTTTGTGTGGAAATATTCTGGGTATCTGATCCCTGCCATCTATTTTGGGAGAAAGTTTGTCTAATTGAAGAAGGCAGGGTCACACTTCCCTCTTTACCGTTTTCTAGAACTGCAGCAAGGAATGATCTATGTGGGGTGGCATTGTAAGCAACAGAAGACCCATTACTTAGTGGGTCACACCACTGGTCTGCACAGCTCAGTTTTCTAGCTCCATAAGTAGTACAAAAGGATATTTGATGGGAAAGTGTGGATGTGATCTTCCATTAAACTATTACATTCAGTGTACCCAGTTTGTCTTTACTCCTTCATAGATCCATTCATGTGAATGTATTTGAGGGCTTTCAGACATTTACAGCTTCATCAAGTAATAATTTCTACATGTTTACTATACATTCTGAAAATAAACTTTTAAAAGTATAACTTCCTTTTGTCCTGCCTCCAGAATATAAATTTGAGGATAATAGAGGAAAGGCCTGCCAGTTTGGAAGCATAGTCAAATGGCATATTCATTAACTTTGTGAAATTCCTGTCTAAAAAAATCACCGTTTCTTCTCTTCTCAGACCAACTGAACGTGAGCGAACAGAAAGGCTAATTAAAACCAAACTAAGGGAGATCATGATGCAGAAGGATTTGGAGAATATCACATCCAAAGAGGTAAGTAACCTAGAGTCCTCATGGTTCCAGGGTTTGGAGTAGGATAACAGTAGTAGTGGGGCTAGAAATGATGTATGTTTGCAAGTGCAGAGAGATTTTACAGAGTTTAGTACAATATGCCATCTTCGTTTCAGATACGTACGGAATTGGAAATGCAAATGGTATGCAACTTGCGAGAATTCAAGGAATTTATAGATAATGAAATGATAGTAATCCTTGGTCAGATGGATAGCCCTACACAGATCTTTGAGCATGTGTTCTTGGTAAGTCTTAAGGTCACTTTAAGTGTGTGCTAAAGCTAGCCCATACTAACTCATGGGAGCCTACTGTTAAATTCTATTAAAATTTAAATAAAATGTAAATAATATTAAAACAAAGATGATAAATACTAAAAACTCATCACTTTCTAATTATTTTACTAATATCTATACTCTTGAGGTTATTTATATTTATTATAATATCTTTATAGTGGAAATGTTATGTAATGGTGTGCTACTCCTCCTCCATTCCTTATTCCTCATTCAGTGATATCAAGCTGATAGATTGAAATTGACCATGGTGGGAGTTTTTATAACAAGGAAATTGGAAAATGCTACAAATATGGCTTTTTGCCCCTCCTCTTCACCCCCCAGAAAACTGATTCTTAAATATCATGTATTTGCTCTTTGTAATAGTCAAAGTAAAAAACAGGGGAAGCTGATATGGCTCAAGCATTTGGGCACCCACCTTCCACATGGGAGGTCCCAGATTCAGTTCCCAGTGCCTCCTAAAGAAGACAAGCAAGACAGCAAGCTGACTTGATGGGCTGGCATGGTGAGCTGACACAAGATGATGCAATGAGGAGACAAAACAAGAGACACAAAAAGCAGAGCAATTGAGCACCTCCCCTCCCACATGGGAGGTCTGGGTTTGGTTTCTGGTGCCTCCTTAAAAAAAAAAAAAAAAAGCAGACACAGAGAACACACATACAATGAGCAGACAGCAAACGCAAACAACGAGGGGGGAGAGAAATAAATAAATAAAATAAATCTTAAAAAAAAAAAAAAAAAAAAATAGCAGTCCACAATAGTTTGGTACAGTGTATCTAAATAGGATGATCCTGGGAAGCGGCTGTGGCTCAATCAGTAGGGCTCCCGTTTACCATATGGGAGGCCTCCTAGTGAAGGTAAGCCCGCCCACACGGCGCGGTTAGCTGACCCAGCGAGCACAAGCAGCAAGGGGGGGATAAATGGATAAATAAATAAAATCTTTAAAAAATAAAAAAATAAAAAAAATAAATAAATAGGATGATCCTTTGAGGCCACTTTTCAAACCTGCCAAATGCATCTAAGGTTTGATATATTTGAGCAGAGCAGTTGGGAACTACTTATAACTTAGAGACTATTGAACTTTTAAAACATTTAAAGCCTTGTTTTTATAAGTCCCCTCAATATTTTTGTGATTATCAAAAAGTCAGTGACTTACAATTGTTTTCATGATATCTGAACATTAAAAGTGACCTGTAATTAACCCAAGGAGACCTGGTAACAGATGGAGTAAAGGCTTCTAAAATCTAAGACCCATTTTCCTCCCAAATTTGAAAGAGTTCTAGTTTTCATCTATACATAGTAGTGGAATCAAGTTAATAAGGATAATTCAAATCAGTGGGGAATGCCAAATCCTTGTTTTTGTTTCTACTTCCCACACACTTTGATAAAAAATACTAACAGGGAACTAAATCATTTGGTTTGAATTTCACTTCCTTTCTTTGGTGTGAGGACATTTGTGAACTGTGAAATGAGTAGAAGCTGGGAAACAGGAGAGAAGAGGAATAAATGCACAGGAACTTACTAAACTGGATCATCTCACCCTGAATATTCAAGAATTTATTTCACCAGGCAAACAGACTTTGTGCCATTGAAGGCTTGTTCCCTGACCTAACTTGTTGACACTCTAGGGTATGTGTGCTTGGAGAGTGAGTCATAGTGGTGGGTCATTTATGACTATGAAAAGCTGTGAGCCCAGAGGGAGACTTCTCTTCCCTTACTTTAACTTGACTGACATGTTGCCAACTCTGGATATAGATCAAACTGCAAAAGTGTCATTGACCTTTCTATTTGTAAAGCAGCTAGCTTTGTTGTCTTCCACAGGGTTCAAGTATCCACTGCTCTTGTATTGTTGGAAAGAATCTTTGTGTTTTCTAAAGAATACTTAAGAATCACATGGGCCCTGCTCCCAACTCTTGCCATGTAACCTAATTTTTATGGAGGGCAAATGCCTATAGCCAGAAAAGTTCATGTTAGAAAATGACCACAGCTGCACAATGGAAGTCACTTTCCCATTATAATTCGTAGAAGGATGTGGACATGATGGATAGCAAATACAGTCAATTTCTGACTGGTCAACCTGTTTAATTTCAGGCATACTTCCCTGTATCTCATATGCCACACCTTCAAGAGCTACCTCCTCCTTTTCCCTCCCCAAATGGTATATTATATGGACTACAAACAAATTTAATAGTATTCTAATCAGAACAATCCACTTCTCCCAAAATTACATTCCCTAATCAATTAAAAATGCATTTGAGTATTTGTACCAGTACACTCATTTTATGATTTGTCAGGCCTCTTATTCTGTCTTGGGTTTTTTTTATTATTATTATTATTATTGCTGCTACTACTACTACTACTACTACTACTACTACTACTACTACTACTACTACTACTAAAATAATACCTGTTGTTGTAGAAAATTTAGGAACTCTTAGAAGAGAATAAATCACATTAATCAATACCAAGAGAGATGGTCACTGTTGCACTTTGATATATAATATTGCCTTCCAGTCTTTTTTGAGTTTTTAAAATATGTATGTGTGTACCTATTTTTTAACAAAGGAAAGTTTATTCAGCCTCAGATATAATTCTGTTTTCTAAAGGATGGCCATGTTCTTACCATTGTGAATATTTTTCTAATTTGGGAGGTGGGACCTTTCAAACTGGAGAATCCTGAAATTTAACTCCTATCCAGCAAAATAATGTGAACAGGTTGTCTAAACATCTTATTGTACTTATTTCTTGGTGGCTTACCCCCTTTGTTTGCACTGCCATATCCTGTGTCTAAATCACTGTCTCTTCTTCAGTGAGTCTGTCCCCTGCTGGCTGTCCCAGCAATTGACACAGAAAAAGAGATCTTATCCTAGCTGCAAGTGGTGGTGTTTATTTTCTGCAAAGTCATTTCATCTTGTACATAGTTCCATACCTGGAGCTCAACCAGCCTATGTGAAGGGAGGCAGCACGATTTCTGCCTCCCTTTGGAAGAATGCTCAGCTCTGCAGTGTACTGCACATTTATTTGGAAAGATGTCCAGCCGATACAGAATGTATAGAGCATAATTAAAAGAAAGTCTGCAGTAAGAATATTGGTGCCAAGCCAGGGTATTTATACCAAAAAAAGAGGTTTTTTCCATACTCTTAAAAGAGTGTACCACTTTACTGAGCCAGAAGCCTTTTCCCAACCAAATCTCAATATCAACAGCTCTCCTGGAGGCTGTCCAATTTGACTAAGAAAGCTAGTTGTTAATGGAGACCCTTTCCAGAAAGACAGACAGCTTTGTTAAACAAAGGAAACAGGAATGTTGGACACAATAATTTTTGCTCATGAATAAATGTCAGAATTTTTACTGCTGATTATAATTCTTTCTCAAGATTTGACATTACAAATAGTCATTTTGGAATAGTGTTTCCTTTTCAAAGAAAAAGTAAGCCTCATATTGGTTATTACGTTTACTATAGGTACAGAGAAATGGAGGATGTGCAAACAGATGAGATAATTAAATGGGTTACTTTCATCATATTCCTGATTTTTGTCCTTGAACTGGAAGATGTGTGGCATAAACTTCTCTTAGAAGGAAAATTTAATAGAGAGCTTGTGCCTGATTATCACAGGAATTGACTCAGCATTGAGACTGTAGGTATGGTGTGATGAAGAAGACAAGAGCAAGAATACCAATACATGGAGCTTCTATCAGGTTGTTTTTATCTTACCAGAACCCTAGTACCTATCCTTCTATTTTGCCTTAATGTACTCTTCTCTTCTTTGGTGCTTACAACAGCTGGACCCCAGAAAGGCTATTTCCTGGGCATAACTTTTGAGAAAAAAAATCAGTCACTTGGGTCTTTTGGCCAGGGTATAGTGGGGGAAGGACAGCCAGTGTGAAAGATGGAAATTAACTTAAAAATTTGTAATAGTCCCAAGAATTCGTTTTACACTTCAGTAAGATTAGAATATGCTTGCATGATTATATAGAACATAGTGGGGAAAAAAAACATGGAATTAGGTCATTGTAAGCCTGAAAAACATAAAGTATTATTGGGTTTGTGGAGGGCCCCAAGAGACTGATATATGCATGGCATTTTTATTGAGGACAGAAAAGTAATTACACCACATTGACTCCCATTCTTTCGAGTTGAACCTGAAGCAGCCCTAGCCACAGACAGCCCAAGTTACTTTGTGTGGACCTCTTTGAGTCACTAGCCAGTGCTTTTTAATTTATTTTGCCTCTGGATATATGTCATTTCAGATTGCCAGATTGAATTCTCACTGGACAGGTAGATGAAAACCATGGACTTTTCCCATCACGTCAAGGTTATTTTCATCTAATTGGACAGAATTCAGTAGAGGATTTAGATTTCTAAATTAAGAAGTGAGGTGGTCACGTTTCCCTGGCCTCTGTTTAACCACTTGACCCTTATTGCTTGGCTTCTGTGACCTTAAAGACCTTTGTCGTTTTTGCCTCTCTTTGCTTTGGGAACTAGAGCTAAAATTGAGCACAAAGGCTTCATTTAAACTTCCTGTATTTTTTTTTTTTAAGATTTGTTTTATTTATCTATTTATCCCCCCATTGCTGCTTGTGCTCTCTGTGTCCATTTGCTGTACGTTTTTCTGTGTCTGCTTGTCTCCCTTTGTTGCATCATCTTGCTGCGTCAGCTTACCGCGCCACACAAGCCATCTTGCCTTCGCCCAGGAATCGAACCCATGGCCTCCTGTATGGTAAATGGGGGCCCAACCACTTGAGCCACATCCACTTCCTTTTCCTGTATTTTGACAATGTAAGTGAGCCATGCCCTGGTCTGTAGAAAAGGTCAGTTGTCCATTCCTTACTGGCCTTTTCCTAAATTGAACTACAAGACAGTATCCTTGAGATCTCTCAATTCAATAGCCAGATTACAGATCCCTTCTACTATGACGATAGTGTTTGCATAATACTTTTTTTTTTTTTTTTTTTTTACCGGGAGGTCCCAGGGATCGAACCCGGGTCCCTCCATATGGGAGATGGACACCCAACCATTTGAACCACATCCGTCCCCCAATACTTTATTTTTAAATTGCTTCATTTACTTACCTCGTTTGATCAATCATTCAACAAACATGTTTTTTGTTTTGTTTTTTTTTTATCTTCTTTTCTATGCCAGATATGAATCTAGGTATTTATGTGGTCTGATCTAGTTCCAGAAGGAGGAAGTGATGAACCATATCAGATGCTCAGAGAAGACCAATAGCATAAGGATTCAAAGGTGACCCCTTTGAATTAGACAATTAGGGGAGGTCAGTAGTAACTTTAGCAAGAGTGATGAGGGCAGAAAGCCAGAGTGATAAGAATGGAGGCACATAGAAAATGAGGAAAGAGAGAAAGCAAGTATTAGATTATATTTTTATGAATCTTGGCTGTAAAGGGAAGGATAAAGAACATTATCTAGAGGAGAATTTAGGCTGGAGAGAGGGGCAGGTACCCATTCAATATAGGACTTAGGTGAAAGGAATCTTCCATTTTACAGATAAGGAAAGTGAAGACAGAGTTTAAGTAGTTTGCCCAGTGCCACATAGTACAGGGGGAGTCTGGACCCAAGTCTTCCAATGCTAAATTTCATTTAATGTATCAAATTCTAAAATAGATATGCTCTTAATTTAAAAGGTTTGCCTTTTCAAGAGACATGGATAGCTCAAAGAAAAAGATAGAAAGTGGACCTTGAACGTTGAAAAATTGCCCAACTTTAACTCATAAGAGAAATACAAATTGAAACTACACTGAAATAACATTTCACACCCATTAGGTTGGCAAAAATTCAGAAGCTTTAGCTCATATATTCTTTTTTTTTTTTTTTTTTTTT
>JAKSZT010054053.1:223088-300010 GCA_026826555.1 Tolypeutes matacus | reverse complement strand
AAAAAAAAAAAAAAATGGCTTCTTCCACACAATAAAGACAAACTTTGCACTAAAAAAAAAAAAAAAAAGAAACAGGATATTCACAAACCTCAAAGTATTGCCCCATAGATTACTAATTTTGTAAAAGAACCTCTACAGTACAGGGATGTGGCAGACAAAAAAATACCTGAACCAAGAATTCAAACTCAGCATGACAAATAATGGAAATAATTAATAATGAAAGACCTAAAAAAAAAAGGCAGAGGGTAGCTGTTCTAAATGAAAGAAGATAAAGACATGGCAACTAAAGGCCAAGTGTGCTCCTCAAGTAAGTGAATATAAAGGACATTTTTTTTAGAACAGTTGTGGAAATTTGAATATGAATGGTATATTAGATTATTGTATCAATGTTATATTTCTTGGGTGTGATAATGGTATTATGGTTATATAGGAGAATGTGCTTTCTTAGAAAATAAATGCTCAAATATCATGATGCTCTTAAATTACTTTCAAATGGTTCAGGAAAAATAAAAGTGTGATGTATTTTGAAAGGAAGCGAAAGGGGAAGAGAAAGCAAATGTGGCAAAATATTAACAATTGATGATGGATCTTCCAAATCTGTAGAATCTACCCCTCTCCCTCAAAAAGTTTGGCTTTTATCTTTCTTTAAATTTTGCACATCATGTTTCCTTCATTGTTTGGCAGCAGCTGTTTTTGCACTCTCCATTCCCTGGCCCCCAACCTCCTTAGATGTTACATAATGTATTAGAAAGATTGTGGGATTTTTTTTTTTTTTTTTAAAGGAGGTATCAGGGATCAAATCTGGGACCTCGTTCATGGGAAACAGATGCTTAACCACTTGAGCTACATCCCCTCCCAGATTGTGGGCTTTTATATCAATTCTAGATTTAATTCATAATAATGCCGCTTTGCTCATTCAACAAATGTTAATTGAGCACCTCCCAGGAGCCCAGCACTGTGCACAGTGCAGAGGAAGAGACCTAATCCCTGTCCTCAATGAGCTTGTATGATAGTGGAGCAGACAATAATGAACCTGTAAGTAAATATTTGAGTACAAATTGTGATAAATGCTATAGAAGAAGAACTCATGGTGCATCTGACTTATATTGGAGGATGGTCAAAAAGGGTCAATTTTCTTGTCTGTAAAAATGGAAGTGAAGAAAACTTTCTTTATTATTTGTGAAAACTAAATGTGATAACATATAAAGTTCCTGGCACTTAGAGGAAATTCGGTGGCTGTTATTGGCCTTCTTTTTAGAAGTTCTTCTTCTTCCCTCAGAGGACTCTTTTTTTTTTTTTTTTTCCCAAGTGTTGTATTTGGTCAATTTGCTATTACTCCCTAATCTTGTCTTTTTTGCTCCACAGGGCTCAGAATGGAATGCCTCCAATTTAGAAGACTTACAGAACCGAGGGTAAGTACACAGCAATTGCTGACACCTTCTTGTGACAAAAGTCTCTGAACGATCTTTACATTTTTCAGTTTTCCAGTCAGAGATGTCAATGACTAATCTTTAGAGTTGCATCCAGTTGATTTCAAACAGGTATAATCTAGTAAAAAGAAAAACAGCTATTCTCCCACTGTTTCATCTGTTCATCACCCAAAAAAGAGCACCTTTTTTAATGGAAAGACTTTGAAAACCAAATCTGTAAGCCTTTGGTGCCATTTAAAATCTAACATAGTGGGAAGCGGCTGTGGCTCAATCAGTAGGGCTCCCGTTTGCCATATGGGAGGCCCCGGGTTCGGTTCCCGGGGCCTCCTGGTGAAGGCAAGCCCGCCCGCACGGCGTGGTTAGCTGACCCAGCGAGCACAAGCAGCAAGGGGGGGATAAATGAATAAATAAATAAAATCTTAAAAAAAAAAATCTAACATAGTTATTGGTTCTTACTTTTATGTAGTAGTACATAAGCTGCATATGTTGAGTCCAACATTTATTGAGCATCTCCTGTGGGCCAATCCCAGGGCTAAGTGCTAGGGAACCACAGATAAATAAAACCCAGTTCCTATCCTTTTATAGTAAGGTGCTTGAAGACTAAGTAAGTTATGAATGTCAAATGGACGAGCTTCTGAAATTGAAAAGGAAGACTTGTCTTGTATTAAGAAATATGCCCCTAAACAGCATGGATATTGATGTTTGATTGTAGTAATTGAAACCAGGGTGAACATTCAGCCAGCAAAAAGCTACTAGTCTTCTTTATTACTTCTTAGCAAGTGCCTACTAAATTTCTCATTGAATTTCACTTAGGGGGTCAGACTATCCCAATAAGAGAACAGAAAATCATCTGAATTTGCCACACTAACCCTTCATTGTAAGTAGATAAGACTAGCTGAGGCTCAGAGGTGTAGTGATGGCTGGTTACTGGCTGCCTGTTTTCTAAGCTACAAGTCAATCTTCTGGTTATCTTTACCATAATTAGATGCATACTCTACAGTTTTTCCCCCAGAAGAGAGGTATTTCATGATTCCTAAATTCAACTTGGAGCAGGACTTAGGCCAAATGATTATGCAAAGAATTCTAGGGGAGAAAAATATGGTTGATTAATTTAAGATATGAAAATAAATAGAACTTGGAAAATTTTAATTGTTAAGCATTGAGTCTAGAATTCTTGAAGGTGGAGACTGTATCTTAGTCTTGTGTGTAACATTTCTCCCTAGCACAGAGCTTTAGACCAAGAGGGTGCTCAGTAAATGTGAATGAATGATAGATAAATTGACACATACGTGAGGGATGTGATTGCCTAATGGCAGATAAGAAGGGGAGGAAATCAATTAGTAAACTGGGCTGGGAATTCAAAGACCTAATTTCTAATCCTGCATCTACCATTTGCCCTCTTTAGGCTGGAAAGCATAAGCCTAGATGAGTGGTTTTCTGATTAGGATCCTCTAAAGTGCCCCTCAAGAATGAGGATTCCTGATTTGACCAGAATGATAGCATATTTTAGCTGTTTTATATATAGGAGTTCTGCCTAGGGTTTCTTTGAGGTTGAGGCAAAGAGGGGGTTCCAGTGCTTTAAAAAAAAAATTTTTTTTTTTGACCACCTCTTTAGTCAGACTTTAAAAAATTTGTCATTCTGGGAAACTTGCACCCAGATGCCATGTTTAGTAATGAAATCTAAGGTTTAATATGGCACTGCTTGCCAAATCCAGTAGAATTACTTCATACATACATAAACTCTGACTTTATAACATAACCCCAGCTGGAGATGAGACCCATTCATCTTAATCCTTATTATAAGGCTAAATTATAAAACAAAAAATTGTATCTAGTTATCTTGAGAGACTATAATTTGATGCTCAGGCATTTATTTAAACTTTCCTCTTGTTTCTTAAAATTCACTGGTTCTTAAACTTCAGTGCATGACAAATTACTGTTCAGAGATCTGTACAAAAAAAACAGGTATACTGTCCCCTGTGGATGACTTAAGGGAATTTCAAGTGTAATTTTGACAATAGAGCCTTTTTCACCCACTCCTACTGACTTTAGAACATACCCCCAAGTACTACTCCATATAGAGTCACTTAGTGCTGAGATGACAACGAAGTTTAAGGATTGCCCATTCCAATTGGTAGTGGCCTCCCAGAGCTTTGTAATGAAAAGGATTGGGGAGCCCTGTCCTACCTCCAGAGAGAAAGTACCACTATCCATTACTGAGGTATGGGATTTGTGGGGAGAGGGGGTCATTTTTATTTTAAATACAATTAGAAAATGTGCTTGTCCTTTTTTTCTAACAGTTTTATTGAGATATAATTCATATACCATTTAGTTCACCCATTTTCAGTATACAATTCACTGGATCTTAGTATATTCACAAAGTTGTGCAACCATCACCACAATCATTTTAGGCCATTTTCATCACCCCAGAAAGAAAGCCCTTTAGCAATCACTCCCTAATTCCCCCAGCCCTAGGGAATCACTAATCTACTTTCTGTCTTCAGAATTGCCTATGCTGGACATTTCATATAAATAGAATCAATATATGGTCTTTTGAGACTGGCTTCTTTCACTCAGCAAAATGTGTTCAGGATCCATCCATGCTGTAGAATGTATGAATACTTCATTCCTGTTTATTGCCAAATATTCCATTGTATGGATATACCTCATTTTATTTCCCCATTTGTCAGTTGATGTACATTTGGGTTGTATCCAGTTTTTTACTATTATGAATAATGGTGATATGAACATTTGCTTACAAGTTTTTTTTTTTTGTGGACATGTGTCTTCATTTCTCTTGGGTATATACCTACGAGTGGGATTGTTGGGTCATATAGTAACTGTGTTTAAGGTTTTGGGGAACTACCAGACTGTTTTCCAAAGCAGCTGCACATTTTACATTCTCATCATGTGCTTGCTTTTTACATTTAAAAAAAAAAAAAAAAGTCTTTTCTAAGGTAATGGGCTTTGATGCTAAGTTAAAACAGTATTTAAATCATGTCCCAGGAAAAATTTGGCCACCTGACCTTAACCCCACAAGTTGGTGAGATATGGCTCTTTTGTAGTCATTCCTTTGAATTCAGAGATTAGATTTGTAGAATTCCACATGTGGTTCTGAGGAGGAAGTAGCTTCTGCAGAGAAATGAGTGAGTCCTTGTCATGTTGTTAGAATAACCTCCAGTGATGTCTTAAGTCCACACATCACTAAGAAAAGATAACTCACTGATGAATTAAACCCAAACACTTACAGAGAGTCTGCCATGAGAGAGCAGAAGAAATCCTTTTCTGCAAGCCATGGCAGCCAGGAAAGCTGTCAGATGGAGTTAAGAGAGTTTTAAGACCAACTTTCCTCTGACCCTGGCCTCATTTGCCTTTGTGTACTTTGGAGAGAGTAAAAGAGCATAGTCTGAAAATCTGGCATTTAGAAAGGTAGAAGAGAACTTTTTTTCCTTTTCGGTCCCCCCTACCCCCCTTGGTATACCTGTCAGTAGTATGATTTTATACAAACACCTTCCAAGACACGAATTAAAAGTATGGGCCTCAGGTTGATTCTTTGGACTAAAATTTAAGGCATATTTTCAAGAGACTATCAAGAACACGATTGGGTAACTATTCATAAACTAAAAAATGGAATTTAGATGTTGAACTTGGCAAAAAGCTATTAGCTCAGTAACTCCCTGGTGCCCAGAAATGCCAGGACCCTGCTTTATATTGTAGTTTGTATTAAATAAGCATATCCTCTTAGTTTTTTAGCTTTCTGTATTATTTTGGTATTTAATTTCAGCCTAAGGAGTAAGCAAATTTTAAATTAAACAGTGCTGGGAATTGGATTTAGTCTAAGTAGCAGAGCACATATTCTCCCTTGGTTTCCTCACAGGGTGCGGTATATCTTGAATGTCACTCGAGAGATAGATAACTTCTTCCCAGGAGTTTTTGAGTATCATAATATCCGGGTATATGATGAAGAGGCAACGGATCTCCTGGCTTACTGGAATGACACTTACAAATTCATCTCTAAGGCAAAGTGAGTAATGGTCCCACACACATATTTTGACCTCCGTCCCTCATGCACCACACATGGCTGGGGCCTGAGGGCCCCATATGACTTGATGGTATTCAGGAAAAAGGAAGTAAAGAGAAGAGGAACTGAGACTTTTAAATCCAAGGGTAAAGAAGAAGTGACCCCCTTCATGTTGGCTAATTCCACTGAGCACAAAATTAGAGGAAATAGACTTAACCAGCAGCAAAATAGAAATGAGAGAAAGAAGAAATTCTTAAGTTACCAATGGAAAGGTTTGAAAGTTACATGATAAGAATTATTCCAGATTGCCTTCCTATAATAAGTCTTCGATAGTCCTACTATAGCCTCTTCTGAAGACAAGGAGAGAGACTAATAAGTGAGCTTTGGAAATGTTTTCTCATTGATTTTATTTTTATGATACTCCAAATGGTTAAATTTTTCTCTGGCCTTTCTGTTGATGTCATCCTAAAATTGATTGATCCTTTTAGTGTTAACTACTTAGTATTTAACTACTGAGTATTAATTTAGTATTCAGTAGTAATTAGTATTAATATATTAACATTGCAGTTTTTAAAAATCCCTGGGGATTTCCTTGATGATCCTATTTATTCCTTCACTGGAATGAACTATAAATGAGCATGGCCACACTTCCCCTTCAGGACGGACCACATTCAGACTATCCCTGGCAGATGAAAAGTGCTTCTGTTTTTAAGGTCCTCCTTCAAGAATGATTCTACTCCTCTCTTAAGAGGTGGTCATGGTCAGAAAATTCTTCCCCTTAGTTACCTTGAATCCCTCATGCTCTTGCCTGAGCCCCATTCATTCAGTCTCTAGCCGGACTTGAAAAAGCATTTATATTTTTGAAGCCTATCATTAAATTACTCCCAAGAATAATACCATTCATGATATGCTTACTATGTGCCAGGCACTTCACATGCATTCTCTCATGTAATCTTTTCCAAACCTGGAGAGCCAAATACTGTCATCCTTTTGTTCAGATACAGAACATAGTGTTCAGATGAAGTTCAGAGAGGTTAAGTAGCAAGCATTGATGAAAGAACATGAACCAGATCATGTCTCACTTAGAGCTCATCAAGTATACACGAATAGTCTAGTTCGCTAAGAAAAGGGACTCGAAAAGGCTAGGCAAGTTGTCAGGGTCCCAGCCTTGTAGGCTAGAGTTCAAGATGAGGCCCTAGACCCAGTGAAAAGTAAGGCTAATTTCAGCACAGCTGTGGCTAGGATGAGACCAGTGAGGTGTCCAGGGCACAGCATTTAAGGAGATACTCACTCCCAGGTACTGATCTGTACTTGCATGAGCCTGAGAGGAGTGAGTGTCTCCTTAAATGTTGCACCCTGGGCCCCTTATGTGCCTCACTCTAATCAGGGCCCTGAATTCCAGACCCTTACTTCCAGGTGGGTTTAGGATTCTAATGTGATTCCAGGCTTAATCTGGACAATCCACAGTCCAGGGGGAGATTGAACCTGAAAGGTAAAAGAGGGCTAGGTGATAACTGGCTTCAGATCCTTCATTATATGAGTTAGAAACCTTTCACTGAAAAGCCCAGTTCAAATATGCTGAAGAGATATTTTCATGGTAGTGGATTTCATAATTGTATTTTTACTTTGGGTTGTCCAGGTTTGAGCACCTTCCATGCCTACAGGCGTAGACTTGAAATTTGATGCATTAACGTTTTCACGACTTGATGTGGAAATATAGCACTTCTATCTAAACTTCTGTCTGAGTTACTGGGCATTGGCTTCCTAACTGCAGTCTAAATGAAAACCCATTGGTGCCAGAAGCAAAAAAAAGGAAGTCCTAATCATTTGGTTTAATCTAAGCACACAGAGGCATACATGCACACCAAACTTTGAATACCAAAATTTTGCACCTAACTGACAGGTAGGAGGTTAGTCTTCTCTTCCCTTTGGAGACTGTTTCACTTGTTCCAGACCATTCTCTGCATTCCTGTAGCTTATCTGGCTCACTCATTTTGGCACTTAACTTCATACCTCTTTGCGTTGGTAGTTAACTCTTTCGTGTGTCTGCATCCCCAGCAGAGGGATTATAAGCTTCTGGAAGGAAGTTTGTGTATCATGATACAGTGTGTGAGTGAATAAACAGAAGAATCCCCGTTATGCTGATTTGTGCATTTTTTGACTCATTGGAATAGCCAGTTGGAAAGGATTCCAGAGCCCAGGTATACTAGTGATAGTAGTAACAGTTCTTTTTTCCAGGTTTAAAATGTTGTTTCTGCTTAAGTAGCTGGCAGCTTAAACTAATCAGCACATCCATAAGTTTTCTCATACATGCAGCAAATAGAAGGCTCCCTGGGTGCCAGACACTGTGTTATTAGCAGTGTGTTTACATCCAAATTAATAGGCTCTGGTGTGTTCAGATTGAGGGGTTTTGTTTTAGTTTCTGTTTAGGAGGTAGCTTTGTCTTCTTTTTCTTCTACCCCATTTAAAAAAATTTTTTTAAAAAAGACAGTTCTCATTCCTATGCCCTGATCACTAAAAAAGCCACATGGTGATCCATGCTCACATCCAACTCCACCAGTTATATAGCCAGCCCCTCAAGAAGACACAGGTTGTGGTATCATAAAAACTAATATCCAGGGGGTACAGATGTAGCTCAAGCAGTTGAGCACCTGCTTCCCATGTACGAGGTCCCAGGTTCTGTCCCTGGTACCTCCTAAGCACAAACAAACGAAAAAAACCAACTCTCACTGGGTAGCAGATGTAGCTCAGTGGTTGAGTGCCTGCTTCCCATGTACAAGATCCTGGGTTCAATCCCTGGTACCTCCTTTTAAAAAAAAAGTAATATCCAGGACTAGATATGGGTACAGGGGAGGGTTAGTTTTAGTTAGCTTGTGCTTTCCTCTAGGGGACAGAGAACTGGAAGCAGTTCCAGTACTGGAACTTGAACTGGAAGCAGTCTAGAACATTTGAATAAATTAGATGAATCAAGGGCCACACCTTTAACTCAAGAGAGTGCCAGCCATGAAACATGCCTCTGGGGCTATAAGAGGACTGGCCTTCACCACACATGAAATGGAGTCTAGTCTCTAAATTGAAAATGCTTTCCCAACACCCTTTGACCAGCTGTCCATTGCACTTACCATGTTGAATTATAAATGGTCTGTTTCTCCCACTGGATTCTACCCTTAGGACAAAAACTGTGTTACTTATCTTTGCATCCCAGCACCTTGCACATTGTCATGGTAAATGTTTGCTGAATGAATTAAAGAGTTTAACATTAATCTTGAAGATGGTTTAAGAGTACACTAGGACTGACCTCCCTGCACATTTGATTGTAGATGTATATGACTGTACCAAGATAATTTATAGCAAGAAAATAGAAGGGCAGGACAGGAGCCTTGGGAAAATTTAGAACCCCAGCTTCTATAATGTATTCATTACTATTGTGTTTTCCTCCTTTACCTTGATCCCCCAAACCAGGAAACATGGATCTAAATGCTTGGTGCACTGCAAGATGGGGGTAAGTCGTTCGGCCTCCACCGTGATTGCTTATGCAATGAAGGAATATGGCTGGAATCTGGACCGAGCCTATGACTATGTGAAAGAAAGGCGAACAGTGACCAAGCCCAACCCAAGCTTCATGAGACAACTGGAAGAGTACCAAGGGATCTTGCTGGCAAGGTGAGTCCTTAAGTGATATTCTTAGATTCTCCCTCCTTCTTTAAGGCTCCTTAAGGCAAGGTGAAATGTCCTTCTCAGCAGCTAGTTTTCAGCCTATTGGACCTTATGCTTTCGAGAAACTGGCTTATTTCTCCTTCAAGCCAATTAAAAAAAAAAAAATCATAAGCATTTTAGATTAGTATGGAAGATTAAGCATTCAATCTTCCAGGTAGATATAATTAATATAATAAACTAAATGGTGGAATACTATTCCCTTTATTTCAGATTTCAGTTCCAACTAGGTGCAGATTTTATGGAACACTACTCAACATCTTATAAGGCCAGATGCAGCTACCTTATCATTTAGGCTTAGCTAAAATTCTTTTTAAAAAGTTCTTGGGCCATTCTTTAAAAAAAAAAAAAATAGTATCTTCTACTTTGGGCTTTTTTTTTTTTCTTCACTGCTGCGCTTCAGTGAGCCCTTTCAGATATATTTGGTCATGTGACAAATCATAATTGGGATGTATACAACCCCTTTAATGTATGAAGATGCTTCCCCAGAAACAGCTTTTTTGTTACTTGCTTTTTAAAAATATTTTTATCCTACTTTTTGTATAGACTTTGTAAAATGTACCAAATTACAAAGGGAAACCATCACTTGTAAGTTCAATACCCACAAACAGCCATTGACATTACCTTCCCTGTTTCACTAGATTTTTATTATTGGATATTTCTTCACAAAAACTGTTCTGCATTCTGCTGTCTATTCAATAGTGGATCTTTTTTTTTTTTTTTTTTTTTTAAGATTTTATTTATTTATTCATTTATCCCCCGCTTGCTGCTTGTGCTCGCTGGGTCAGCCAACCACGCCGTGCGGGCGGGCTTGCCTTCACCAGGAGGCCCCAGGAACCGAACCCGGGGCCTCCCATATGGTGAACGGGAGCCCTACTGATTGAGCCACAGCCGCTTCCCTAATACTGGATCTTGAATATCTTCCTGTATCAGTAGGAATCAGCTGTATTCAACAATGATTTGTTAATTGGTTATAAAATGAGTAATTCATTTCACTACATTGATTTTTTTTTTTTTTTTTTTTTTTGAGGTACCTGGGCTGGGGGTTGAACCTGGGACCTTGTATGTGGGAAGCTGGCACTGAGCCACATTGGCTCCCCTGAGTTGGTTTTTTCTTTTGTTTGCTTGTTTTTTTTTGCTTTTTTTGTTTTTAGGAAGCACCAGGGATCAAGCTGGGACCTCCCATGTGGGAAGCAGGCACTCAAATGCTTGAGCCACATCTGCTCCCTCACTACATTGATTTTTATCCCTTTGATTGTGAAAGCCACAATCAGCCATTCTTGGGAACAAGATTCATATATTAAACTGGATTTAAGGATCAGTTTCTTAAGGTGCCACATGCTGAAATTCTGTGGAGTGCTAGGTTTTGCTTTGTTTTTTACATGTAGTCATGTTCTGGGTGGTTTTGTTAGGGCAGAGGCACAGCTGCCTAGAAGCAGTTGGAGCTAGTGCCAGGTTTTGACTCCAGTGAATCTTATGACTTGGTTTTGACTCTTGAATCTGGGCTGTGTTTCCCCTGAACAAAATGCTAAACTGCTTTCCAGACTATCCAGGCAGAGGGACCACCCTCCTCCCCCAACAAAGTATTGTGAAAATGTGGCCACAGCATAGCATTATAGTTTCCACTTAAAAAAAAAAAAAAAAAAAAAAAAAAAACCCTCCCTTTTACTCAGTACTTGGCATGATTTCATCTGAGCTGTTCTCTTAGGAGGCTGGGAAGATACTCAAGCCTCCTCTGCTTAAGAAGAATTTATAGGTCTTTGAGGCCAGATTTTGATGACATTTCTAGATTAGTTCAGACGGTAGGACACAGCAGTTCTTTTTGGCACAAGAAAGATGCATCTGAGGGTTTGACAAGACAAAAATATTGTATATTCCCAGATACGCATGACAGATGTTAGGCAATGTCCTCACGTGACCCGTTGAGAGGAAGGATACTATGTGTCCTGCCAATTTCAGTATTTATTCTGGAATCTCAGACTACTGCAAGATGTTGGGTTGGGTTTTTGTGAGGGTTTTATTTGTTTTTTGTTGTTGTTTTTTAGCATATGTGGTTTTTCTTAGATTGTAAAGGAATTTCAGGAAAATCTTAGCTGAGGATAAGAAGGGCAGCATAAACCCACAAATTACCCTTCCTCTCCCATTTCCCTTTCCTTTTCTGTTTCATCCTGTCTTCCTGGGCTTGATTCATGGAGGGAGGAGCAGGCCCTGAGGAGTGAGAAAACACAGAATTTGAGTCAGTAGGTCTGGTTTCCATTTCCTGATTGATCCATTGCTGGAGCCCTGAGTAAGTTGAGCCTCACCCGACCCCATCTGTAAAATGACAATCGAGAGACTTACTTCACAGGGTGATTGTGAATAAAAGTGTGTAAATGTACATTATGTCCTCTTAAGGGTTATTCAGATGTGAGTCTTATCATCTTCTTTCTAGGCTACCCAGAAAGCACACATATGAATGTACCATTTATTTCCTCCTCCTTGACATCAATTACCACCTCCCACTACCCACAGATACATTAACTCCATTAGAAACTGGAATAGGAAGTGTTCCTGGAATTCCTGTATTATAAAGTTTCCTGGCTTTTAAGAATGAGAATCTAATGTTAGGGATATCACTTAGGCTGCTTTTGGCTGCAAGTAATAGAATACCGCCATTAGTTGGGATCTCAACAAGAACTACATGGCATACTTAGTGTAGGATTACTTGAGGAGAGTTTAGTAAAGGGACTATTTGCAAAGGTGTGGGGTCATCACAGAATCACAAGAGACTAGTATCAGCAGAGCAGTTACCATTCCTGAGCCCAAAGAGGAGAGGGAGGCGTTACTAGAACCTGGAAGGAGAGTCCTATAGAGAATGGCACCTTCAAAGAGGAGCTATCACCTCAAGCAAGGGTCAAAGCCAGGCTGAGGTGACCCCACAGGGAAGGAGTTAGGGGAGTAAATCCCTCACGCTCCTCCCTCCAGTCTCTTGCTGGGGCTCCCCATTAGCCAATCTCTGTGGAAGTCAGAAGACAAGGAAGCCTGTTGATGTACTCCCTATAAATCAGCCTCCAGGGCAGACAGCAGAGTGGAGAAGGTGAAGAATGGATCTGGAAGGGCAGAGGATATCTGGCACAGCACTCAGCTACAACTAATTTTAAAATGTGGAACATTTATCATCTCTTGTAACAAGCACAGAGGTAGACTTTAATAGCTCAGTGATGTAATCAGGGACTTTGGTGTTTTCCATCTTTCTACTCTACCTTACTTAGTTAATGGCTCGGTCCTTGAGCTTATCTCATGATTGCCAGATACCTGCCACATTTATATACATCTATATGTAAATTCCACAGTATCTGGCTTAAGAAAAGGGGTACTTCAATTAGGGAGGAAGACCTTTCCCAGAAGCTCCCTTCAGTAGACTTCCCTTCAGGGCCCATTGAGCAGGATTGGGCCATATGCCTAAAATCAATCACTAGCCAAGGAAATAGAATTTCCAAGACTGGCAAAAACTAGTTCATGTTCATCCTCTGGTGCTAAAGTGCCACATCCCCTGAACCCATGAGACAGTGAACACCCAAACCAAAACAGACCTGTGCCAGTAAGGAAAAGGAGAGGGGAGTGTTTGTTGGGTATACAGCCATTAGGGCCTGCAGTCTAATGTGGGTTGTCAAGAAATCTTGACACTCATAGGCTACCTGCCACACCATCTGCCAGGTAAATTGGGCCCAGCAGACCCTTTCCCAGCCGAGTGCTGCTCCAGGATCTGCCTGCTTAAAAGAGCAAAGAAAGAGAAGCCCCAGGCTCCTGTGATTACCTGAAGTTCTATCAAGCCTTGCAGCTTAGGAAACCGGGAGAGAAAAGACCTTTAAAAAAAAATCCCACTCAATTTGTTTGCAAAGAAATCTCATTTCCTGTCTAGTTGCTCAGATCGTATATATCCTACCTTTTCCCAGGAGGCCTGTGATGGTGTTCCAGGTAGTGATGATCCTAGCATTCTGTAGTCCCATGGCTATCCAGAGGGCATTGGGTACCTTCCTTGAAGTAGCAGCTCTTTGTCTGAGGGTATTGGCTTAGTGCTTTTTTTTTTTTCTTTTTTTGACTTTATTTTGTACATTTAATAATTGAAAATATAAACAATTAAAAACTAAAAAGTAAACACAGATAAATACATTTCTCAGTTAAATGTACTGGATACGTATAAAAAAAATTTTGAATTGAACAAAATGTTACACAATATATTTGGTTCATAGTAATGCATTCATAACATTTCTGTCTGGCTTGCTTCACTCAACATAATGTCCTCCAGGTTCATCCATGTTGTCATATGTTTTATGACTTCATTTCTTCTTACAGCTGCATAATATTCCATTGTGTCAATAAACCACAGTTTGTTTATCCATTCATCAGTTGATGGGAGACCTGGGTTGTTTCCCACTTTTGGCAATAGTCAATAATGTTGCTATGAACATCGGTGTGCAGATGTCTGTTCGTGTCACTGCTCTCAGTTCTTCTGGGTATATACCCAGTAGTGGTGTTGCAGGGTCACGTGGCAAGTCTATATTCAACTTCTTTAGGAACTGCCAAACAGTCCTCCATAGTGGTTGTACCACTCTGCATTCCCAGCAACAGTGAATAAGTGTTCCTATCTCTCCACATCCTCTCCAACACTTGTAGTTCTCTGTCTTTAATAGTGGCCGTTCTGATAGGTGTGAAATGATATCTCATTATAATTTTGATTTGCATTTCCCTAAACATGAGTGATGTTGAGCATTTCTTCATGTGTTTTTTTGCCATTTGTATTTCTTCTTTGGAGAAATGTCTATTCAAGTCTTTTACCTGCTTTTTAATTGGGTTGTTTGTCTTTTTATTGTTGAGTTGTAACATCACTTTATATATCCTGGATATTAAACCCTTATCAGATAATGATTTCCAAATATTTTTTCCTATTGAGTTGGCTGCCTTTTCACCCTTTTGACAAAGTCCTGTGAGGTGCAAAAGTGTTGAATTTTGAGGAGGTCCCATTTATCTATTTTTTCTTTTTGTTGCATGTGCTCTGGGTGTAAGGTCCAAGAAACCACCACCTACTACAAGGTCTTGAAGATGTTTCCCTACATTTTCTTGTAGTAGTTTTATAGTCCTGGCTTTTATATTTAGATCTTTGATCCATTTTGAGTTGATTCTTGTATAGGGGGTAAGATAGGGGTCCTCTTTCATTCTTTTGGTTATAGATATCCAGTTCTCCCAACACCATTTGTTGAAGAGACTGGTTTTTCCCGTTAGCATGGGCTTGGTAGGTTTGTCAAAAACCAGTTGACTGTATAGGTGAGGGTTTATTTCTGGGTTCTCAATTCTATTCCACTGATCGATGGGTCTATCTTTATGCCAGTACCATGCTGTTTTGACCACTGTAGCTTTGTAATATGTTTCAAGGTCAGGCAGTGAAATTCCTCCCACGTCACTCTTCTTTTTTAGAATGCTTTTGGCTATTCAGGTGCACTTACCCTTCCAGATGAATTTGGTAATTGCCTTCTCTAATTCTGTAAAGTAAGTTGTTGGGATTTTGATTGGTATTGCATTGAATCTGTAAATCAGTTTGGGTAAGATTGACTTCTTCACCATATTTATTCTTCCAATCCATGAACACGGAATGTCTTTCCATTTGTTTAGGTCTTTTTAACTTTCTTTTAGTATTGTTTTGTAGTTTTCTGCATATAGGTCCTACACTTCTTTGGTTAAATTAACTCCTAGGTATTTGAGTCTTTTTGTTGCTATTGAAAATGGAATTTTCCCCCTTATTTCCTCCTCAGGTTGTTCAGTACTATTGTACAAAAACATTACTGATTTTTGCGTGTTGATCTTGTATCCTGCCACTTTGCTGAACTCGTTTATTAGCTCAAGTAGCTTTGTCGTAGATACTTCAGGATCTTCTAAGTACAGGATCGTGGTCATCTGCAAACAGTGATGGTTTTACTTCCTCTTTTCCTATTTGGATGCCTTTAATTTTTTTTCCTTGTCTAATTGCCCTAGCTAGAACTTCTAGTACAATGTTGAACAATGGTGACAGTGGGCATCCTTGTCTTGTTCCCAATCTTAGAGGGAAAGCTTTCAACCTTTCCCCATTGAGTATGATGTTGGCTGTGGGTTTTTCATATATGTCCTTTATCATATTGAGGAATTTTCCTTCTATTCGTATATTTTGAAGTGTTTTTATCAAAAACGGATGCTGAGTTTTGTCGAATTTGGCTTAGTGCTTTGACCTCTTGCTAGAAGAGAAGAGAAGTTTATCTAAGCGACACCAGACTCATAGTGATTTATTAATTGGTTATTGTCTCTTAATCAGAGTGTGATGCTGTGGTCCAAACAATGACAGCCCCTCTGAAAAATAAGGGATTTTTTTAATCTTTCAGCATGTCATTAAGACCCTGGGGAAGGCTAATATTTAATATTCCCATTTAGACCTAAAAAAGAAAGGTATAACATAGCCACTGATACTGTTCATATATCTGATGTTATTTTTTTCTGTTTTTACAGCTGGAGGCTAGGAATGAGGCAGGAGGAAGTGGGGAGAAGGGTGTGTGTGTGTGTGTGTGTGTGTGTGTGTTTCTGGAACTCTCCAGTGAACTGCCAGCGGCCCTGTTTGTTATTCTGCACTCTATCATACAGGTATCTGGCAGATTTATGTTCCATTAGACAGGCTCAGATTTCAGGCAGACCATTTGCAAGCTGGACCGTGTGTCTTTGGTATCAGATTCCAGTATATAGGGGGTAAGGAAGAAAAACTGGGTGGTGGCTAGAGAGAGTTCATTCCATATGTCTTCATAGATGTCATTTTTTATTCTTTGAACACCCCTGTCACCAGGGCTAGAGGAGGCAGCTTGTCTTTTACCCCAGCTTTGCTGATGGGGCCGTTGAAGTCTAATTAGCTTGTGCACCAGTGGTCAGCCAGCATCAGGGAGCCCAAGAGTAAGGGGACATGGATACCTGATCAGGTGACAGCTAAGCCAATAGAGGTTTAAAGAGTTTTCTTAATAGGTAATCTAAGCACCTCTTAAAATATATGTGTATATATATATATAAATAACATTTTTGTAAGCAAATACACATATATGCATATATATTTACATATCATTTTGCAAATGTTTGTATGTATTGTGAGAATTTTGATTTTTACCCATAATAAAAAAATAAAATTAATTAATTAAAAAAAAAAAAAGAGTTTTCTTAATAGATTTTCAGTGAATTAAACTTAAAGCATATAGAACATGCACAGCACATAGAAAATGTTCGATTTTTTTTTCTTTTTTTTTTTCTCTCTTCCTTGTCCCCTATTTCTACAGACTGCCTCATACCCTAAGAAGTAGTCAAAAACTGTACAATTTTTTTAACATAAAATATTTTAATGAAAAATAACTATATCATCCCCCAAACAAGTTAGAGTTTTTGCAAACCTCTTTAATGTCTGTTTTAATAAAGTCAACTAGATTCTCATGTCTGTTTTTGCATCCAATCTGCTGTGATATTACATACCAAGTAGCTTCTGAAAACTCCAGTGTACAGTTGTGAGACAATGAGAATGAAGGTAAATAATGTCTTAGTATATTATTATTATTATTTTTAATTTATTTATTTGTTATTGTGGGTAAAAATCAAAATTTCCACAATACATACCAATATTTGTAAAATTATATATAAATATATATGCATATATGTGCATTTGCTTACAAAAATGTTATTCATATATATATATAAATATTTTTTTTTTTTTAAGATTTTATTTATTTATTCATCTATCCCCCCCTTGCTGCCTGTGCCCGCCGGGTCAGCCAACCACGCCGCGCAGGCAGGCCCGCCCTCACCAGGAGGCCCCAGGAACTGAACCCGGGGCCTCCCACATGGTAAACGGGAGCCACAGCCGCCTCCCTATAAATATCTTAGTATATTATTAAAATTGTTTTGACCTCGCAGAAGGTTCCCTAAAAGTGTTTTGGGAACCCTCAGGGGTCCCTGGCCCCATTTTGAGAACTACTATACTATACTATACTACCCTTTTTTTTTTTTTTTTTTTTTTAACAGTCCAATTTTCTATAACTGACACTCCATTTTTACCAGTATTTTCTTCTGTATACTCTTATCAGAGTTGATGCTTTGCCAAGCATATAAGAAAGAAAGCAAATAGAGGCGAGAAAATACATGTCATTTAAATTTCCTTATTGTTCATTTACTAAGTAAAGCACCAAACTTTTACCAGCATGGCCCAATTTCATGTGTGTCTCTGTGTTTATGTGACTCTAGATTCGGGTCAGAGGCCACTCAAGGGGGAGAAGAACCTGAGACTTGGTTGCGTTATCTAGGCCACAGACCAAGTCTGAAGTTCTTTGCTGGCATCTTGTTTACTTGCTGCCTGCCTGGAATAGTAGGTGGGGGTATCAACTGGATTTAAAATTAACAGTTTAAAATAATAGATATGCAGCTGTAAGAAGAAATGAAGTCATAAAGCACATGGCAACATGGATGAACCTGGAGGACATTATGTTGAGTGAAGCAAGCCAGACACAAAAGGACAAATACTGTATGAATGCGTTACTATGAGCCAAATATATTGTGTAATATATTGTTTGATTCAAAAAAAAAAAATTTATATGTATCCATTACATTTAATTGAGAAATGTATATATTCATCTGTGTTTACTTTTTAGTTTTTAATTGTTTATATTTTCAATTATTAAATGTACAAAATAAAGTTAAAAAAATGTTAAAAATAAAATAAAATAATAGATATGATATAATGTCTTACATCTATCCCTAACAGTAATGTAGCATTAGAAAAAGCCTTCTTGGAAGACAGTTTGGTGTTACCAAGTAAAAATCAATGATGCACACTTACCCTATGACCTAGCACTTAAGAACAAAAGCATGTGGTAGCACTATAAAGAAAAGAAAGGTAATGAGAAGAATAAACTTGAGGATGGAGGTGACCTCTTGAGGGGAGAGAAGAAGTGGTGGGATCATAATGCTTCAGAAAGCTGCCCACCACTCTCCCAGTAGGTCCTATTGCAAAAATGAAAATGAGGGATCATCAGACCCATCTTTGGATTGGGGATTTTTCTTTCTCTTTAACGACTAAGTGTCAGTTGAATTCTAGAAGCCTGACCCAATATTTTCTGATGAATATCTCCCCCAGCAAGAGAGAAGAAATTCCCGTCGAGAGTCCAGCTGTGATGTCAGTGCTTTCCTCTGACACATGCACTGCTGTGCCTATTAGCATAACTTGAGTCTCTCATTTCCTCCTGATTAGTGATTTGCAGGCAGCTTTAAAAAGTCAGACTTTGGAGGGTTCTTTTTAATTTTTTTTTTTTTTAAGATTTTATTTATTTATTCATTTATCCACCCCTTGCTGCTTGCGCCCGCCGGGCCAGCCAACCACACCGTGCGGGCGGGCCCTGCCTTCACCAGGAGGCCCCGGGAACCGAACCCGGGGCCTCCCATATGGTAAACGGGAGCCCCACTGATTGAGCCACAGCCGCTTCCCATGGAGGGTTCTTGAGATCATGAAAATATCCCATTTGTCTATTAACTAATAAGATAAGCGGTTTTTTTATTAGAAGGGAGAGAAGAGCAGAGCCACCCCTGAGACTTCTTCCCCAGTCATTTGAATCACAGAAATTGACCCATCATGGTGGGTGAGGGCAGTTGGTGCTGGTTTGAACATTCTCATAAGTGAGAGATAGAAATTGTAGAACACAGTCATAGTTAGGGCAGGAATCAAGGGTGTCAGGACATACAACAGAAAAAAATTTAAAAGAAAGTGCCTTGGCGATCCTCCAGTTGATCATAATGTACAATTTAGGCTCAACCCATGCAAGCAGCCTGCCTGCCCCTTCCCACAGCCACTCACTCGTTCGGGATGTGTGATATGTTGTCTCCTCCTAGAGGTGGCTAGAGTTCATGCAGCTTGGAAAGGGTTTAAACCCCACCTTATATCCAGCTGTTTGATTACAGCTTATATTCATAAACAGATTGACCTGCTCCCTACTTGGGAACACACGCCTGTGCTGTGCAGGCCTGAGTGAGAGAGAGCCCCACCCAGGCAGCAGACAGGCAGAGGGAGCTGAGAGCAGGTGCAGCGCTCAGAACAAACATTAATGCAGGAGCATGACTCGGCAAAGACTCACAGGCAGCAGGGGCGGACGTGGCCCTGAGCCCAGGGGCAAGTTGTTGTTTTGGGCTGTTTCCCATTCCACCCTGTGGTTAGGTAACTCCACATCTCATCAGCTTGTAAATCATGGAGACCACACCCCCAAAAGCCACACTTAGTGACCTATTCCCTGGGCAGGTGGTCCTGACCCTCTCCCTCTTTTTTCTTACTTAGATAAGCCGTAAGTTTACAGAATAATCATGCAGAAAGTACAGTTACCATATATCCCCCCATCACACACACACTTTTCCCTATTATTAACAGGTAATGTGGTACCTTTGTTACAACTGATGAAACAATATTATTGTAATTATACTATTAACTATAGTCCATAGTCTCTATTAGTGTTCACTCTTTGTGTTGTCGTTGTTGTTTTTTTAATTCTAGTAACATATATATAACTCAAAATTTCCCATTTTAACCACCTTCAGATATACAATTAAGTGGTGTTGACATCACCACCATCCATTACCAAAACTTTTCCATCACCCCAAACAGAAACTCTGTGCCAATTAAGCATTAACTCCCCTTTCCCCACCCCCACCCCGCCCCTGGTAGCGTATATTCTAGTTTCTGACTCTGAATTTGTGTATTCTAATTATTTCATATAAGTGAGATCATACAATATTTGTCCTTTAGTGCCTGGCTTGTTTCAGTCAACATGATGTCTTCAGGGTTCACCCAGTTGTCACATGTTTAGGAATTTCATTCCTTTTTACTGCTGAATGATATTCCATCATATGGATTATACCACATTTTGGCTTATCCATTTATCTGTTAGTGGACACTTGGGTTGATTCCATGTTTTGGCAATTGTAAATAATGCCACTATGAACATCAGTGTGAGAAATACTTGTTCATGTCCATGTTCTTTGGGGTATATACTTAGAAGTAGAATTGCAAGTCATGTTGTCACTCTGTACTTAACTTTCTGAGGAACCAACAAATTGTCTTCCACAGCAGTTGTACCATTTTACATTCCTACTAACAGTGAATGAGTGTTCCCATTTCTCCCTGTCTTCTCAAACACTTGTAGTTTGTTATGGTTTTAGGTTATTTTTTCTGATTATAAGATTAAGCATGCCGATTATTTTAAACAATCAAAAACCATAGAGATATAGAGTATAGAAAATAAAAGCTCCTGGTATTTCTGCCTTCTCCAGAAGAACCACTGTTACCAATTCGATGTTCTTACAGATTTTTTTGTTATATTTATTCTAACATGGGAACTGATCATTCCAAATGTTCTCAGCATCTTTTTCACTTAATAGTATACCTTGGACATTATTCACTAAAATACCTGTCTGTTTTTAACAGCCTCATAGCATATAGTTGTATGGACTATAATTTAAATAAGTTCCCTCTTTTTTGTCTGATTTTTTAACTTTTACAGTGTTATAGTAAATATCCTTATATGCATATCTTCAGTTTCATGCATTTGTAGTAGTATTTCTCCAAGAAAAATTCTTACAGGAAGAATTCTTGGTTAAAGGGTTAAATTTTTGAGATCTGTAGCCAGATTGTTCTCTTAAAAGTTCTGTAATTCACACTCCTACCAACAGTGTATGAGAGGGCTTGTTTTGGTCACACCATCATCAATGCTGGCTATTACCAATCATTTTAACTCCTGTCAGTCTGGTGGATAGAAAGTCAGATCTCATGTTAATTTATTTTTGTTGTGGTATTGTTTCGTTTATTGTTTTTTGCAATTAGTTAAATTGGGCATTTTTTCTTTCCTTTTTTTTTTTTTTAAGATTCATTTATTTATTTCTCCCCTTGCTATCTGCTCTTTGTGTGTGTCCGTTGTGTGCTCGTCTTTTTTTTTTATAGGAGTCACCGGGAACCGTACCCGGGACCTCCCATGTGGGAGGGAGGTGCCCATTCACTTGAGCCGCATCGCTCCCTGTTTGTTGTGTCTCTCGTTGTGTTTCCTTGTTGTGTCAGCTCGCTGTCTTGCTCATCTTTAGGAGGTAGTACCAGGACTTCCCATGTGGTAGGCAGGCGCCCAACTGCTTGAGCCACATCTGCTTCCCTGGGCATTTTTTCAAATGCTTATTGCCTGGTTCCACTGGGCATTAACAAAGCATTTTGCAGGTTAGCATTTAAATTTATCTGGGAACAGTTTCCTGGGAGGGTGTTGGTTGTTTTCACAAACAAGAGTAAGGTGTTTCCTGTGTGTCTCATCCACAGCAAACAGCGACATAATAAGCTCTGGAGATCTCATTCAGATAGTGACCTCTCAGACCACCACGAACCCATCTGCAAACCGGGGCTAGAACTCAACAAGAAGGAGATCACCACCTCAGCAGACCAGATTGCTGAGGTGAAGACCATGGAGAGCCACCCACCCATACCTCCTGTCTTTGTGGAACATGTTGTCCCACAAGATACAATTCAGAAAGGCCTGTGTACCAAAGAAAGAATGATCTGCTTGGAGTTTACTTCTAGGGAATGTCATGCTGGACAGATTGAAGATGAATTAAACCTAAATGACATCAATGGATGTTCGTCAGGGTGTTGTCTGAATGAATCAAAATTCTCTCTTGACAACTGCCATGCAGCCAAAGCCTTAATCCAACCTGGACAGGCTCCAGAAATGGCCAACAAGTTCCCAGACTTAACAGTGGAAGATTTGGAGACAGATGCACTGAAAGCAGACATGAATGTCCATTTACTGCCTATGGAAGAATTGACATCTCGACTGAAAGACCTCCCCATGTCCCCTGACCCCGAGTCACCAAGCCCCCAACTCAGTTGCCAGGCTGAAGTCTCAGATTTCAGTACAGATCGCATTGATTTTTTTAGCGCCTTAGAAAAGTTTGTAGAGCTCTCTCAAGAAACCCGGTCCCGATCTTTTTCACACTCAAGGATAGAGGAGGTAGGTGGAGGAAGGAGTGAGAGCTGTCAACTGTCAGTGGTAGAAATAACCCCTTCCGAAGTGACAGCCAATGACCAGAGAAGCAGCTCTTTAAGTAATACTCCCCAAGCATCTGAAGAATCTTCAATGGATGAGGAACAATCAAAGGTAAGAATTATCCTTTATAGTTTTTTAGGACAAAATGTTAAGCTTCTGCTATGTTTACTTTATTTTTGATATTGCTAAAGGTTTAGGAAGGCAGTATGGGAGGGACAATCTGGCTATTTTCCTTGAAAACTTAGGGTTTAAATGTTTTTAAAATCAGTTGCCTTTTGAGGAATTTCTTTCCAGGCTTTTGGTGTCATTGGAAGCCCTTCTTAGAGGGGATAAGGGAAATGAATTAGCCAAAATGAATGTCCTGGCTGAACAAGGAAAAGTTTTCCCTTCCAGGACTCTGGAGTTCAGATCAAATGTCACCAATAATGAAGTACCAGGTTCTTAGATGCTGCCTCAGTGAGACCTCTCTCTCTCTCAGGAGATGGATTTGTTTGAAGTGCCTCAGAAAATTCAGGCACTAAACGTGTAAATAATTGTTACAGTTACAACTGATTCCTCATGCTGAGTTCTTGCTATTAATGTTGCTGAATTGTTCCCTATTTTAGACCTACTCATGCTCAAGAATTAAGGGTTGATTTTGGGGAAATGATTTGAGTGGAAACAGAATCCTAAAATTCTTCTCAGTGGCAGATGAGTTCTCACAAGCCATCTTAGACCAGGGAAAGAATTACTGTATCCCATAGATTGTAAGACTGACACTCATTCTCATGTTGACATTTCTGAAATTGAGACATATCTTACAAACAATGGTATCTTAGATCAGTACAATACGGTAGTTGGAAAGTAAATGGTGACAGATTTATTCTCACATAACCAAACTTCACTTAACGAGTTTAGCAGGACTGAGTAGATTCTTGACATCTCCTAATGTAGGTCTACCACCTTGTCCATTCCCCATCTGTTCTCTTCTTTCTGCCCCAGAGCAATTCTTGCCTCTGCTTCTGTTTTCTCCCCTCCCCAAAGTCTCTGCCTCTGTTTCTTTTCTACTGGAAAGTAAGAATGCTTGAGGTCTCCTTTGGACCAGTGAGCATAGCAGCACTGACAGAAATAGCCTTTTTGCAAAGTCTCCAGTCATATGAGTACTCTCCCCGTGGCCTGTGCCTGCAGCGGACCTGCTGTGGCTTCTCTCCCAGTCTTGGCAAGTCTGCCTATGCCTGATGTCCCAGCAAATTTCCCCCAAAGGCATGACTGACCTTGTTAGTTTGTACTAGCTCTGGCTCTCTTTTGAAGGAGAAAGACCAGAAAAAATATTGTACTTTGAAGGCTTATAAAAACATTTAACAAAAGTAAATTTATGGTCATAATGATGACATTTTAAGAGATGTCCAGGGGATTTTGAATTTCTTTTTTTTTTTTAAACAGTGGGGCCTGATTTTGCATTGGCCAATTTTCTTTGACTTTGTTCTAAATCCATCTGGGAATTTGTAACTGATGGAACAATAAAATGTCAGAGAGTCACCGTTTCTAAGTTTGCTATGACATGTGGCTGCCTAAACCAAGTAAACCTTTCCCAGAAAGAACCATGTGAGACTCAGGGACTGTGTGGTCAGATATACAGTGCGTTCTCCCTGCCTTCATGCGCTGGCGGGGGTTGCTGCTAGGAGATAATGTGCCTGAAAGCTGGCAAGACAGGAGAGAAGAGGGCAGTTCTTCTCCGAGTCAGACATCAGATGGTAGCCTTGTCTATCTTGCCCTAACACTGGACATAGGAGGTGGCTCCCGAGCCAATGAAGAGAACTTTTCCCCTTGGATGAGACTAGGCTCAAACTGGAAGTTGGTAGGCCAGAGAAAAAAGGTTTTATTTGTCCCCATGTGGCCTGAATCCTGGAGGCCTGTGGTCTTAGAAAAATAAGGATCGTGGAAGCCTCCAAGGCTATTTGCCATTCGTTTTGGATTGGAATCATGCTTGAGTAAACAGAACAGAAGTTCAGTAGACAGTGAAATAACCTGGTAACTAATTTTGAGTCTCTGGCCTTGGTGAATCCTAGTTTTTTTCTTGTACCACAAAGCAGGTGGTCGGAGTACAGGCCCGAGCACTCCCTGATTTGTGTCCTTACCACCAAATAGGTTCTCCTGGATAAAAGGATTAGTGAGCAGAAAATCGGGCATTTTCAATATGTCTGCAGTTCACCACAACCATCTCACTACTTTCTTTTCTTAGGCAATCTCGGAACTGGTCAGCCCAGACATCCTCATGCAGTTCCACTCAGAAAATGCAATTTCAGTCAAAGAAATCATCACAGAGATTGAGTCCATCAGTCAAGGAGTTGGACAGATTCAACTGAAAGGAGACGTCCTATCCAACCCATGCCAAACACCAAAGAAGAACACCGTCACTGAGCTGCCCCTTGAGCGGGCCCAGACCCCAGAGAACAAGCCTGGAAGTCTGGAGCAGAATGAGGGTTGCTGCACAGCCCAGCCTGAACGAGCCAAAGACTCAGGGAAGTGGGACCCACAGAGCTGTCTAACTACACACTCAGCCACAGCAGATTTGGAAGAAGAGGAACCATATGAGGAGGAACAAGAGCTTCCTGGCCCAGAGATGCACCCAGATGCCAAGTGGTACCCTGGGTCAGTGAGACGAGCCACCTTAGAGTTTGAAGAGCGCTTGCGGCAGGAGCAAGAGCACCTTGGTGCTGCCCCTGCAAGTACCTCACTGTCCACTCGCAAGAATTCAAAGAATGATTCTCCTGTGGCAGACCTAGCACCTAAAGGTAAAATTGATGAGGCCACTGTGGAATGTTTAGTTGTCCCCAAGGAGCCAGAGATGAACAAGGCCAAAGGGAAATGCAGTGGAGCCGAGGCTGGCTCACTACCCCATTGTAAGCCGAAAGCCATTGTTCCAGTATCCGAGCTGCTGGAGTCTTACCCCTTGGCAGCTCCTCAGGACTGCCCAGGTCCAGATACTGGAGCAAAGCAAGAAGGAGCCCTAAAGGAACAGATGACCGTGGCTTCGTGCCAGGGGTGTGAGACACAGGCAGTCCCTCGTCCCCTTCCCAAGAGGATAGAAATCATCGAGTATACCCACACACTCACATCATCCAATCACCCTGGGCTAGGGGGTGAAATAGCCACCACTGAAAAGAGTGGGGAGCAAGGGCTGAGGAAGGTGAAAGTGGAAAAGTCCATCACTGTGCTGTGTGCACTGGATGAGAATTTGAACAGGACTCTGGGCCCCGAAGAGGTTTCTATGCTCCCCCACATGCTACCTCTGCCTCACTGTTCCTCTCCTGAGCACGACAGGCCCACTGGCCTGACCTCCACCCTGAGCAGCCCTGAAGGCAGGGGCAACAGCCCATTGACACCCCTAGAGATGACAGCACCTTTTGTAAGTTGCACAACACACGTACCATCTGCCAATTTGGATTACCTGCATTCCCAGACTGTGGTTCACCTGGAAGGCTTTACAGAGCAAAGCAGTACCACAGACACAGAGCCCTCAGCAGAGCAGGTTAGCTGGGAGGAAAGTCAGGAGGGTTGCCTTTCCATTGGCAATGAAGTACCACACAGGGCCTCCCAGTTAAGTAACGAAGACCTAAGTTTAATTAGCAAACTTGGTGACAATTTTAGGGAGTTACAGGAAAAACTAGACCCATCATCTGTGGCCTGTCGACTCTCACATAGCTCCAGTAGTGACAATATAAAGGGTCTCAGCCACAGCCCTGGTTTGGTGAAGGAACGTGCTAAAGAAATTGAGTCCCGAGTGATTTGCCAGGCAGGACTCACCAAACCATCTCAAATGAGGCGGTCAGCTTCCCTTGCCAAGTTAGGTTACTTGGACCTCTGTAAAGATTGTTTACCGGAGAGGGAACCTGTCTTCTCTGAATACCCTCATCTCAAACTGCTTCAGCCCTTCATCAGGACAGACTCAGGCATACACAGCATGGAGGCCCAGAAACCCCCAGAAAACCTAGGTGCCCCTCAGAACCCAGAGCCCACCACGTATTTTGTGGAGCAACTCAAAACAACAGAGTGTATCGTGCAGAGCAAGCCAGTGGAGAGGCACCTTGTGCAGTATGCCAAAGAATTCAGTTATAGTCAGCAGTGTTTGCTCCCCAGGGCAGAACCTGAATTGACTAGTGCTGAAGGAGGCCTTCCTTTGCTGCCCACCCAGGGACTGCTGCAGAGGGCAGGCCCAGCTCCAGGGCTGGCTGTGGCACCCCGTCAGCAACATGGCAGAACTCATCCTCTTAGGAGACTTAAAAAGGCAAATGATAAAAAACGGACAACCAACCCCTTCTATAATACCATGTGATTCTGAGCCTACACATGTGACTTTTGAAAAGAAATGTTTGTAAAAGGGGCAGGTGTAATATGTAAGGAACATGCACTTTATTGGTTAATTTTTTAATGTTTTGGTCATTTTATTGTTCCTGGCGCATGCAGGGTTTGGCTTTTTTGGTTTTTTTTTAATTTGTTTTCCTGTGTTTGTGTGTGTGTGAGAGAGAAAGATTTGGACAAGACCATTTTATCATATTTTTATTTTTTTTTTTAATTCAAACCTCAAAAAAAAATCTCATTTTCAAAGAACACCTTTATCAAAAGCCAATTGCTGTTTTTCAGTCAACCACCACCTGCTCTTCACTTTGCCCTCTGAGAAAAGGCATGCTTGCTTGACCAAGGGAAGGAAGCAGATGAGGAGGGCAGAGATGAAGTTGGAAATTGGAAATGCTCCCTAGGGCCTTTGTGATGATGGTTTGGTTCCCAGACCTGAGGCATTGGATGGGCTGCAAGGCAGCTAGCTGGGAGTCACATGTCTCAGCCATCAGCTCCAGCCCATTGGAGTTCCTGAAGGGGCTGGTTCTGTTTTACTTTAAGAGAGGGTCTTCCAAAATCCATTTCTGCTGGTGTATCCTTACAGAAAGGCCTAAAATAGTGGCTGGCTATTTCCAGAGTGTATCCTTACAGAAAGGCCTAAAATAGTGGCTGGCTTTATAAATTTAGGAAACAAATAGTTGGGGTTTTTTCCCCAAGCAAATAATTTTTTTATCTACATTAAAAGTGAACCCCAAATGAAATCCTGGAAGAGGTCTTCTTAGAGGAATGCATGACCAGAGGGAGGAGGTAAAGGTAGGCGTGGAGAGACTACCACTCAGTAATTTCTGGGGTGGTGGGATCCTCATAGCTGCTTATCCTGGCCCTCCCTGCCAGGAAATGTGCTCTACAGAGACCTCCCAGCTAAAAGACAGTAGTGACAAGTTTGAAAAACAGCAATCGAAAGTCATTGTGTTCTTGTAAAATGAATTCATCTATAGGGGTTTAACCCTTCCATTACTTGAATAGCTCTGTGGGCCTTCTGAGTTCAACGCTGTATTTTTCCCAATTTATTTTCCTCCCCCATGTTATTTCTCCAATGCTGCCTATGGTTTTTGTGTGTTCTTTTTTTTTTAATTTCATAGATGATATTTGAATTGTTACATTACAAATGTATAGCCTCCAGTGAATGCAAAGTTTTCTATATCATCACTGTTAACACTTGACATAAGTTGTTGTGTTGTTTTTTTCCCCCTCTTCTGGAAGGTTTGTCATTTCTCAAGTTTATACACAGTATTTATGTACATAATGTCACTTTCTTACAGTGTTTTGTTGTTGATGTTGTAGGGTCTTTTTGATTTATTCTTTTTAAGGCGGAGTAAAACTGCAACTGGAAAACACAGACACCACAAAAATAAAGGTGATGGGTGTTGGTAGGAATCTGCACAGTATATTGATGGTGTTTTTAATTGTTTGAATGGAGACTTCTATTTGCCAGCTCCTGCCAAATTGTGTGTTAGTTAACTTCCTCCTCAGAGAAGCCCCTAAAGGCTCCCATTAGATCACAGTTTGTCTGAAGGCTGATTTCTCTGAGACTGAAATTCCAGAAAGTTGTTTGCCAGTAGCTGAAATGCAGCCAGGGAGTACATAGGAGTGTCACTGCTGCCCAGGGTGGGAGCGCCGAATGGAGGCTGAGAGGCAGTGGGGGAGGCTTTGGCCCTTGGCAGGTGCCTAGTCATGACTCCGTTTAGGACACTGTTGCTTTGCTGCTGTTGTGGAGCTCATTAACACAGGAGCATCTGCCAGAAACAAGCCTGTTTCAGCTTCTTGCAGAAACCATACTTAGCCTGGAATGAAACACCCTCTGAAGCTCATCAAAACTGAAGAGGTTTGCAAATTTGCTTCCTGTTTGCTTTAAGATTGACCAAGTGCAGACTTGAGACTTAGGGTTTGGTTCATCACAGCACTGAAAGGAAAAGATAGGTGTAGATACTGTCAAAGTAATGTCAAAGGCCAGAGTTTGGTGGGGGCAGGCAGTAGCATGTCCCACAGGAGGGAGAAAAGGTGGGCCGAGGCCACTCTTAGGTGCCGAGGAGAAGCTGTGAATCTAGTTGCCATATGGAAGCCGTGTTTGGGACTGTTGTCACTGCCAGCAGGCAAGTTGAGCTAAAAATGTCTCTATAGTGTAGTAATTATGTGTTAACCATGCTGTCCCTAAATAATTTCCTTAAATGTTCAAATGTATCATCCACACAGCTTTGTGATTCCTGGATATTTAATGTGTTGTTGTAAAATGTTTTTTTAGGGTGGTATGTACCAGAGTGAGGATGCTTGCAAGACAGGGTTATGAATTTCCAGGGCCTACTTATCTAAACTGCCCTGTCTTATTGAGGCACTTCCCCAGCATTATGATGGGGAAAGGAGAGGAAATTGGGGTGGGAGGAGGAGGATTTGCTGGAGGGAAAAAGAGTGGTGTCTACGTATGTTAACCCATTGCAATGGTGACATCCCACACATTAAGAAGTAAAAGCACTGCCCTCTCTTCTCCCTGACGACTGTTTAATGCACGTGCTCACTGCATTAAATAACAACCTGGGAAGGAAGCCCTCTAATGCTGTGAAAAAAGTTTTTTTAAAGAGTGGAGGAAACAGTCTTGCTCAGCCTTCCTTTTTGTTTTTATTAGATTTTTTTTCCATTTAATTTACCTGCCTAAATAAACATCCTCTACACAGTGTCTATAATTTAACCATGAAGAGGTTTTGCCAGCCCTCTCAGACTCCCCCCCTCACTGAGCAATGGCCAGAGGAGGTGCAAAATGAGCCATCAAAGACTTTTCAGACTTCCTTCTCTTCAGACTTTCTGATTTTCCCTTTTTTGTTTGTGGAAAACCCAGATCTGAAACAGCAGGTTTGGTAGGTAACAGGGCTGAGGAGGAAAAGCCAGTGCCTCTCTTTATTTTGAAAACCGCCATCGTGTGGCCCTCTCTTACTCTGGAAGGGTGTGTGTGTTTGTGTGTGTGTGTGTGCATGTGTACATGCACGTGCTAACGTTTTGGTGCACGGGGTAAAGTTCCAAGAGCACACACATTTTGAGCTATAATCTGGGATGGTTACCAGGTCAGTAAGGCAGGAGAGAAACCCCAGGTGTTTATTGAATTCAGACCATAGTACAGTAGGAAAGTGATATTCATCTCTCCCTTTTCTGGTTGCCTTCCAGATTATAAAAGTTTGGGATCATTCCTAGCATCTCAGCCTCTTCAGGCCCTTTGCCCAGCATTTTCCTGGTTCTGTACCTTTATCCCAACTTGTATTTCCTGTTCCTTATTTTGAGGAACTACTGAGTGCTCCAAGGACAGCCTGTGGATGACAGACCAGGTTCCGAGTCCCCCTCCTGTTCATGGGCCCCAGACAGACCCTGTTGGGTAGACCCAAAGCTTCTCTCCTGAGACGTAGCATCTCAGACATCATCAGACATCCACCTGAGGGTTTCAGTTCTGAAGTGATCTAGACAGGTTTGGTAAAAATGTTTTTGTAGAGGTTGTTTCTTTTCTTTTTTAAGAAAGCATTATGCAAAAAGGGTCACTTTTAAGGGCATTTTTTAAAATTTTAAATAAAGCCATTACTTGGCTTTTTGAACACCTATTTGTGGGTACTTTGTTTACATTGTGAATATTAAAACCTGCATCATCATCTTGTTGGCCACTCAGTCTCCTTCATCTCCAGGCACCCAGCCCTGGCTGTCCTTTGAGTCCTCACACAAAGTAGTGCCATATTGGTCAGCCTCATGGATAAGTGGTAACACCTGGAGCTGACTTTGATCTGCATCCTGCACTCCTGTCCAACACTCCATATGGAAAATAGTTGTCATTTCTTCAGTGACGGTGTGTCTTATAGTGATGGTGGTAATGGTGAATGGCTAGCATCATTTCGATTTCATTTTGTTTTGCTTTTGATGGTAGATAAGATGGAATTTTAACTGTTTAAGCACCAGTCCAACTTAAAAGCATCTTGACTTTGTTTTCCCTCCCACACTAAAAGTAAGACCAAGGCATGCACTAGACATAAGCATGATTTGCTGCCTTATTTCATCTGACACACACATTAGGAAAAGGTCTGCCACCAAAGCAGGAAGCTGCACACTCGTAACCCTTTTACCGGGGACTTAGGGTCCCTTGATAGCATGGAGAGCTATTGCAAGGTGCTTCTGTACTTTTCCAGCCTGGAAGTGAAGAGTGACTGGGCCTGGCTTCTGCTATGAAAAGTGAACCAGCCTCATTTTTTCAGTGCCCCAGAGGTCTAGGACAGGATTTCTAAACTGGAATCACCTATCATCAGCTTGAAGCGCCCCCAAAAGGAACATGACTGGTCCTGCCACCTGTGTCCTCACCACGGTGGTGGCAGCATCCCATTTACACATGCAGAGCTGATACCCAGGGCCTGACTCAACCAGCTTGATGACCCAATCTGAAAACTGGGTAACTGGCCCTGAAATGTTTCCCAGTCAATAAGCCTACAGGGAATTGCTTGGTTTTACTGTTTTGTTGGGTTTTGGTTTGCTTGACATAGCTTAAGGTGCCTTTTCTTTTTTTCTTTCTACCTTGTTTTGTAGGACTTGTTCTGAATGTGGAAAACAAGTCCAGAAGATTCTCCCACTGACTGTTACCTTTGCCCTAGGCCACCCCAAACTTTTATGCTCACATTTTATTAAATAAAGCAGGTGCTCCCTGGAATCTCTGGGAACTTTTCGAGGCATTTGAAGTAGATATAAAGAGTGGTCTACATCTCCTTCCTTCATCTTCCTGGTGGTTGGGATGTTCCACTTGTATCATAAATTTTTTTTTTATTACTGATGTGCTCCGCTGTTTTTAAATGTGAACTTGTGCGCAAATGTGCAGATTCAATGTTCTTGTTACAGATTGAATAAATTTTTATTTTGAAGATGAAACGTGTCCTTGATAAGTGCAACAAAGGAAAGGGGGGTTGCTGGAGAAGGTGGAGAAGGGGGAGGAGAGAACTCAAACACGGAGCAATTCTCATGCTCTGCTCCCCCACTGAGGACACCCTTACAGACAGCTGAGCTTTGGAGAAAAATAATTCTCTACCTTCCACAAAAGAAAAAACTGTTAAGGAGATGGAATCACTAAAAAGTATTTCAGACAGTGCGGCTCCAGTCAGATGACCAAGCTGGGAACTTGCCTGGTCAAGGAGGCTCTTGCCAAAGCCACCACCTGAATGTTAGGAGAATGAATAAGCAAAGGGACCAAAATTCCTCTGCCATCTGTGGTGCAGAGTGACTGGTCTGGGACAGCTGCTGTGACCTGCACAACAGGGACTGGATCTGGATGGGTGACCTCTCTGGACATTGGTGAGGTAGAGCTCACAGGCTTTCAGTTCACTGAAAATTTTCTAAAACTGAGGCATGGCTTTCCAAAGAAGTAAAAGGTTTCATCTCCCTCCATTAGAAGAGAAACATTTGATGGCAACGATGCGGAAGGGAGATGGAGCCAAAGGGCATTTCTCTAAAATGGGCTTTGAGTGGGAGGCACTTCTACACACCTGAGATATTTTGTGGGTGCCATTCATCACATGGAAGGCAGCAGTACTATCTAAGGAAAGCTCAAGTTTCTAAGAGGCAATGAAATTGCTAACTACCTGGAGTTAGCCAAACTGCAAAGTCTGAGGAAACAGTCCCTACACAGCTGCCCTCACATCTGATGCCAGTTGGAAGTTTGGGGGTGGGGGTGGGGGATTGGTTCCCAAACATCCTCAGGTTCAATAACTTGATAGAAGGACTTAACTCACTGAAAGCTATTATACTCACAGTTTATTGCAGGAAAAGGATACAAATTAGGACCAGCCATGGAAAGGGATCTTTAGGGTGAATTCCTAGGAGAGGTCCAAACACAGCTTCCAGTCATTCTCCCCATGGAGCCATGGACAGCATGACCTCGTCCCCATGGACGTGTGTGGCAATACACACAGTATTGTCAACCAGGGAAGCTCACCTGAACCTTTGGTGTCCAGGATTTTTGGGGGGGCTTGATAACATATTACCTGCATGGTTAACCATTTTGTATCACTGGATGTTGAGCCAATAGCTTTAATCTCCAATTCCTCAAGAGGTTGGCTGAGCCCAACCCCCACCCCCATCATAAATTACATTGTTAGACTGTCCAAAACCTGCAGGTAAACAGACATTCTTTTCAGTCAGGACAGTCCAGAGACCTAGAGATCGCCTCCCAGTAGCCCAGGGCAAAGGCCAGACCTCTCTTTGGGTAAGGTTAATTCTTCATCATACACTAACAGAACAAAATTTGCTTAAGTTTCCAGAGAAAACACTGCCTTGTACTAAATTTAAGTGAATCTTCCATATCAAGTGGGTGGGGCACACCCCTGGTCTCTGGGTCAAGGGCTATTCATAATGGTGAAGGCAAAATCATTTCACAAAATATTCTAGGGGTCCCTGAGTAGTCTAGATGAGCTCAGCCTTGGCTTTCTAGCCAAAGCAGATGGACCAAATCATGGCTAGGTTGCCAGGCCACCTCTTCCAGAAAATTGCTTTAGAAAAGGTGATGACATCCATGTCCTCTTCTCTGGCTTGTAGTTCAGAGCCCAGCTGACAGTTCAAAAGGGTTATAACGGCAAAAGGAGGCATCAAGCCCTCATGGCTTCTTCCCCTGACTGGGTCTTTGTGCCTTGACTCTGCCCACCCGCAGCTCTGCCACAACTTGGCAGGCTGAAGAATGCTAGAGGGCAGGGCTGAGCCACACGAGGCCTAAGCAATACCTGTGAATCCCACTCCTGGACCTGAGGGCACCCCAACCCCAGAGGATGAAACAGGGCAGGATGGAATTGAGGGATTTCTGCTTCCTAAACCCAGGCCCTTCCCTCCAGCACTCTTTTTTTTTTTTTTTTTTTACCGGGAGGTCCTGGGGATCGAACCCAGGTCCCTCCGTATGGCAGACGGACGCCCAACCATTTGAGCCACATCCGCCCCCTCCAGCACTCTTTAAAGAGGAGTGAATGAGAGGTTGAAGGAAAGGTGCCTTTTCAGGGTAGGAGGCTGCAAATCAAATCCTTTCTCTGCCAACAAGTGGCACAGGGTGAAAGACTGACTCAGCCGTCTTCATTTTACAGTCCAAAGAGCTGCAAAAATAGGGTGATTGAAGAGAGGCTGGAACTGCAGGTTACTAATTAGTCCAGGCAGCCTTTCCTCTATGCCACAAAGCATAATTGTCAACCTCATGCCTTACTACATAAAGTGACACCATCCTTCGAGGACAGGCAAAAATGCATGGCACTGAAAACATGCACCCAGATGCCTAATAGCCTGGGTGAGACTCAGCTCCACCACGCACCAGCTGAGCGATCTTGGGCAAGCTACTTTAACCTCTTTGTGCTTCAGTTTCCTCCTCTGTAAAATAAGAATAATAATAGCGTCCCTCTCAGAAAGTTGTTACCCGAATGGAGTTAATATGTATACTCCCTCAGAACGATGCACATAGTAAAAGGGAGCTACTGTTGTTATTAAGGAACAACTGAGTCACTCAGGTTTTTTCCTCTTAATCATGTGCCTGGAAATCTTTAGGTAAAAGGAAGAATCCTCCTCCACCCTCATGGCCCCCCACGCTATGAATTACTTCTGGAGTGCCGATAACACAGGTCTGATTCTGTTGTCCTGCAAGCCTCTGATACCTCGACTGTTTCTGAGAAACAAAGGATCCTTGTGGGGGCCTTTGCCTTTCCCCCATCTTCCCTCCCCTGACCCCCAGAGCTGGTCTCTCCCCTGGGACTGTGCTGGGTTCATTCCCAGGTGTGCCGCAGGCCATACTCTGCCCTCCAGGGGCTTATGATCCACGGGGAGAAATCTAGGCAATGGGTGGGCCCTGGGTAGACAGAGCTACAGGGACTGGCATTTGCTGGCGGTGGTGTGATCAGTTTTCTTTTCATCTCCTTAGTCACTACTGTAACCTGTGGGTCTTGGGGAGGGGGGAAGGAGGACACTTCCCTGGAACACAGTCCAGCCCCCAACTCCACCACAGCCCAGAAGACTTTAGGAGCCAGGCTGGGCACCAACCTCTGAGCGCCCCTCTGCCCCTCTGTAATTCGACTGGCCAAAAAGTCCTGTGCAGCCCCTTTCCCCTAAACCTGATGTTCTCAGAGGTCGAAGTGGGGTCAGCTCCATGGAATCCTCTCTAAAGGGATGAAGCCCCTACTTCAGTGCCAGCGTTTTAGGTTCTCAAAATGGTCGCTATAACTATAAATAACGACAATTACAACTCACATTTACAGCCCCTTGTCGGGAGTCCTCGCAAATGCCCTGGGCCAGCCCAGGTTCTCAGCCAAGGGCTGTGACGACTTCCCCGGAGCATCTTCCGGGGCCTCTACCCCGCGGGGCCTGAACGTCGGGTCCCGCAGCCCTGGCCTGCCGGGAAGAGCTAAATCGGGAGCGCAATTGCAGCAGGAATGCGGCGCGAAGGCACCTGATCTCGCGGCTGCCGGCTGCAGGGGCGGCCGCGCGCCCTTCCCTCGCCGCCTCGCCCACTCAGGGCCGCGCTCCGCCTCGGGGAACCCGGGCCTCCGCAGCCCACCCGGCGGGGCGGAGGGCGGGGAAGGGGCGCGCAGCCCGCGCACGCACGGGCTCTCCACGCTTCTCCGCAGCCGGCCTGCGCTCGCCGCCGCGTCCCGGGCGCTCGACTTTCCCGCCGCGCGGAGGGGGAGGTGCCGGCGCTGCCTGTCCCCGCCGCTGGCCCCGCCCCGCAGGTTGATGGCAGCGGCAGCTGGGACTGCAGCGGCGCCCGGCCCCGGAGAGCCGCAGGCGGCGGCCGGAGCGCGCAGCAGGACGCCCGGACCCCGGGCGCGGCGGACACCCTGACAGGCAGCCCCGCCACCCTGACGACTCCCTCAGCCCCCAGCGTGAGCGCCCCCGGCCCGCTCGGGACCAGGTACCCCCACCCCCACCCGCAGCCAGCGGAGCGGACGGGGTCTCCAGGGGGGGGCGGAGGTCTGTGTCCCCTTCCCCCACCTTTAAATTCGGTCCCGAGAGGGGCTGACTTAATTATTTAGCCGGACAGCGGCCCGCGCGCCCCACAGGGAGCAGACACCTCGTCTCGCAGGAACGCAGTGCCTCGGCAGGAGGCCGGAGGCGGGTGCGGGAAGGTCGGGCCCCAGTCTGGGGCCGCCGGAGCGGCGTGAAGGGCACTGGGGTGCCCAGGGCTGGGGAGGGCCAGGAGTCAGTGGCTGGGGCTTTGAGACAGCTTGGTGCGTCCCCTGGGGAAGCGTCTAGTGCAGGCTCTGGCTGGAGAAAAGTCACCTCACCCTCCCCACCCCTGCAAGGCTGGCCCAGGGAGTCTCGGACCGCACCCCCAGGAGAGCCTTTCTAGGAGGAAAGCACAGGCTGAACAGAGGAACCAGAGAAGCTGGGCAGCAGTTGGTGGGCCAAAGCCAGAAAACCCTGGCTAGGGTCTCCCGGAGAAGACAGTGCAGGGAACCAGAGGAATGGGGGAGATCCACCTTACACTGTGTCCCTCCAAAACCCGGGAGGAAATTTGATGTAACAGGAAGGACACTAGTTAACTGACAGGAGGAAGGTCTCCCCTGGCAAGCCTTTGCAAAAAAGCAAAATCCCCATTTGCCTGAACTATACCAGGGATAGGGCATTCAGGATCTTGGGGGGCTGCAGTCACAGCCCCACAGCTGGCCTTGAGCCAGGATCCAAGAGCCAACGCCTCGGAGTCTGGAGACAGTGCCTCTTCCATGGAGAGATGCTCATCCGGGGCTGGCAGGGGGCGGGCAGCCTGGCACTGAGGCTCCTCCCCCAAACAACTTTGACTTCCAGGAAGATTTCAACCCCTGTCAGACCTCACTGTGCCCTCAGCCTGGGTCTCTAAGCAGTCAGACCCCAAACCCTAGCCCCTCACATTAAACAGCACTTTATAGATGGCAAAGAACATTCCCCTGCTGTAATCACCTTGCAGGAAGCTCCCAGCAGCTAGGACCAGACCCTCTATGAATTTATACCTGACTCCTGGCAAGATATCCCTCCTCACCTGCCAACCTTCCCCTTCTCTTCCCTCCCCCAGCTCCCAGGACTAAGGACCAAGGCCCTTCTAGACACCGAGATCCTCCATCTCTGCCCCCAGCCATGAGCCGGCGTGTGGTTCGGCAGAGCAAGTTCCGCCACGTGTTTGGGCAGGCAGCAAAGGCTGACCAGGCCTATGAGGACATCCGTGTGTCCAAAGTCACATGGGACAGCTCCTTCTGTGCCGTCAACCCCAAATTCCTGGCCATCATTGTGGAGGCTGGAGGCGGGGGTGCCTTCATCGTCCTGCCTCTGGTCAAGGTGAGGGGTTGGGGGGCGGGGAAGCAGGTAGGGAAGGCATTGGCTGGGGCCTCTGGGAACTCCTGACAGCAGCCCGTGTCCATTTCCTGAACTCCACTCCTCTGTCGGGAGGTCGGTTCATGTGGATGGCTGCTCTGTTCCCCAGGCCTTTAGGGACTGGTGGGGAGACCCCTCTCCCCTCCCTGAGCAGCCTGCATGCACTCTCCAGCCTGCTTCTCTCTCAGTGCAGCACCCAGTTCTCAGCAGGGACCAGGAAGGGCGTTGGGTGATGGAGTTGGTTGGGATGCAGAGGAACCAGGGCCTGGCCAGATTCTGTTCCTGTCTCCTCTTTCATGTTCTGGGTGTGGGGATCCATATCCCAGAGCAGCACACTGAGGACAGAGTCAGGTCCTATCCAAAGAGTCCTGGACCACCTCCCCACTCTGGTTCTTGCAGTGAGGTAGAATGAGAGTTACAGGCAAGGGGACATACTCATAAGATGGAGGCTTCCGTACCTTCAGGACGAGGGCAGGCAATAGTTGTCACCCTTGCTGAATTGCCTAAAGCTCCTTGGCCATGGCCACCCCTAGCATGGCCACCCCAAGGCATGACCTTGACCTGGATTCTGGTCCCCACACCTTGTTAGGGGAGGCCGCACAGGTAGTAGGGTCAAGAAGAGGCCTGACAATAGCTAGTGACTCACCCTGGGATAATGCAGACACCATCCAGAGACACCATCCCCAGGGCTCAAATTTCAGCTGGAGCTGCCTTCTCTTCCCCTCCCCACCCCCTTCAGGATAAAGTACCACGCAGCCACCCCTCAGCCCTACTGCCTGGTCTGGTCTGATGCCAGCCCCTGCAGAGGGCTCAGAGCCCCCATAAGCAGCCTGTGAAGGCCAAAAATAGATGGGCCTCAGCTCAGGGTTTGGGCTAGTAGGCTCCAGGATTTCCTGCTGCTTGTGGTTCCAAAGTGAAGCCAGTGACAGGGGAGATCTGCCAAGGGTGGCTAGGAAAGGGCTATCTGGCCCACACTGATCATTACCTCACCTTGACCTCCTCTACCAGGGGCTCCCCATAGATATTCCACATGGGGAAAGGGCCCCAGAACATCCTCCTCTAACTGGGTGTCTTTGGAAGAGCAATGGACTGAGAGATCAAATCTCAGCTCTACCAGTACCTTGCTGTGTGTCCTTGGACAAGTCGTTTCACCACTCTGTGTCTGATTCCCTATTACTAAAAGACTTCAACTCTACCTACCTTCATTAAAGCGCAGAGTGGGTTCGAAGGGGTTGGAGGTGCAGACAGTGGGTTCTGCAGACAGAAGATAGATGATAGAGGATTGGGATGGAAACAGGTCTCCTGCCCACCCCACCTCCAAAAAAATCATATAGGAGAGTAGCCCCGCATCTCCTTCTCTGACCCCTCCAGACAGGGCGAGTGGATAAGAACTACCCACTGGTCACCGGGCACACTGGCCCTGTGCTGGATATTGACTGGTGCCCACACAATGACAGCGTCATCGCCAGTGCCTCAGATGACACCACCATCATGGTAGGAGCCAGGTGACACTGCTGGACAATGGGGTGGGGAGGACTGCCTCACCTGTGTTGGGAAAGGTGGTAAAGGAAGTGCTGGGTTCCAGGGCTCTGCCCTGCCCTGCCTAGCTCCCAGGCTATTTTTAGCTACTTGCTCACCCCCTCCCAGGATGCACTGCTTAGGACTAATTATAGCCATGACCAACTTGGGGCCTGAAGAGCAGGGGGCAGTGCTCTGGAGCCTCGCTGCTGGGGGAAATGGGGAGGTCTTTGGAGAACTGGCAATGCCACCCTCTGGCTCCCAGCTTCCTCATATATGACCCTTACTTCCAGAGGGAGCCAGTAGGGTTGAGGGAGAGGGGAAGGGGCAGGGCTGGTTCCTCACCCCATCCACACAAGTCCTTTCTCTTCTCCCCAGGTGTGGCAGATTCCAGGCTATACCCCCACGCGCAACATTACGGAACCCATCATCACACTCGAGGGCCACTCCAAGCGCGTGGGCATCCTCACCTGGCACCCCACTGCCCGCAACGTCCTGCTCAGCGCAGGTCTGGGGGCCTGGGGGAGGGTGTGGGTCTCCCCATAGGCCTGGGGGTGTGGCAGAGGCAGGGCCCAGGTGACGGTGCCTGGCCACTCATGCGCAGGTGGTGACAATGTGATCATCATCTGGAATGTGGGCACTGGAGAGGTGCTCCTGAGCCTGGATGACATGCACCCTGACGTCATCCACAGCGTGTGCTGGAACAGCAACGGCAGCCTGCTTGCCACCACCTGCAAGGACAAGACCCTGCGCATCATCGACCCCCGCAAGGGACAGGTGGTGGCGGTGAGTGCCTGGCCCCAGGCACAATTCCAGCTCTTGCCCCAGGGACCAGCACCATCCCCCCATACACACAAGCCGCTGAATCCCTGACCCCAGCTCTCATCTCCCCCAGCCCTACCCCAAAGACCAGCCTCGTCCACCCCAGGCTCTGCAACCACAGTCCCTGCCCTCTAAGTTAACCCCCAGCCGGCCGTCCTCCACCCTACGCCCATTCTCTCCCCTCCTTGGCATCGCAGAAGCCCAAAGGAGAGTTCCTCGCTTTGAGATTGCGGAGGGTAGACGCCGCAAACTCCACCCTCCCGCCAGAACCTGCATGAAAGCTTGGCTCCCAGACCCCTCTCCCCTCAGCGGGCACCTAGCGCCATCTACCAGGCGTGGGCCTGCCACTGGCTCGGGTGGGGGGGGCGGCCCTTTTCGGCCAGCTGGGTGGAAGATAAGGGCCAGCCCTCCGGCACCGCTGCCTGAGCGGCCTCAATGTAAACTGGAGTGCGCGGGAAGAGTGCATGTCTGTGTGAAGCACGCGCGTCGAGCGCGGCCGCGGCGGGGCGGGGGCAGCGGGCGGGCACTCTAACCCACTAACCCCGCGAGCAGGAGCGAACCCGGCCTCACGAGGGCGCCCGTCCGCTGCGGGCGGTCTTCACCGCAAACGCGAAGCTGCTCAGCACCGGCTTCAGCAGGATGAGTGAGCGGCAACTCGCGCTCTGGGACCCGGTAGGCCAGGCCGCGCGGGGTGCGCCTGCTCGCTCCTTCGCTGGGTCGGCCAAGAGCGTCCTCCCAGCCTGTGGCCCGCGCCCAGGAGGGCCGAAGCGGAGCGGGGAATTCCCGACCGGGAAAAGCCTCGCTGCGACCCCGCGGGCAGACGTCCCTTGCCCTAGGGATAAGCCTTTGAGGATGCTTAAGGGCTCAGGATCTGCTGGGAGACGCGTCCACCCGCCCCCCCCCCGCCCCCACTCTCTCTGGGTCTAGATGCTCTTCCAAGCATGGGGCCAGCCATGGTCCCCCAGGAAGCTGAGTACTTAGGCCCCCTTTTGTCTCTCCCTACCTCCACTCCAAATCAGCAAGCTGGTTGCTCGGCCCTTCAGGCTCCCCAGGGCAGACAGCTGGGTGACACCCCTCCCTGTCTCCCCCCCTCCCCCCAGGAGAGGTTTGCGGCCCACGAGGGGATGAGACCAATGCGGGCCGTCTTCACGCGCCAGGGTCACATCTTCACCACCGGCTTCACCCGCATGAGCCAGCGAGAGCTGGGCCTGTGGGACCCGGTAACGCAGCTGGAGGCTTGGGATGTGTGCCCTGGGGGCTGGCATCACGGGAAAGGGGCCAGGCGACCCCTCCCCGCGGAGCATGCCCACCTGGACAGGGCTGGGGGCTGCTGCCCCATTTGCAGCGCCTGCCACCCCCACACCCATCCCTATGCCCAGTTTTGCTGCGTCGCCTGAAGGAGCCCTCGCTGGTGTCCCCACCTGGTGATGCCGAGTCCCTGGGGGTGGTTTGCTGTGACTGCATGCGGCGACCTAGGGGTATATGTGCGGGAGAGGGGGAGATGAAGGGTCTGGGGGCGGGGCCTGCAGCTCCGATGACCGGATACGGCGGGGAAAATAAAGGGGCTTCAGGGCGCCAAAAAGTGGCGCGGGAGGGAGGAGCAGGGCTGGTCACGCCTCCTATGCTCTGGCAGAACAACTTCGAGGAGCCAGTGGCACTGCAGGAGATGGACACAAGTAACGGGGTCCTACTGCCCTTCTACGATCCCGACTCCAGCATCGTCTACCTGTGCGGCAAGGTGCTCGAGGCCCGGGGGAATTGGGGAGCAGGCTGGGGCCGGGAAGAACAAGGGGCTGGCCGAAATGTGGAGAGGCGCAGGGCCCCGCCCGGGCGCGCCTTTGAGTCGGCTGCCTTTGCAGGGCGACAGCAGCATTCGGTACTTTGAGATTACCGACGAGCCCCCTTTTGTGCACTACCTGAACACGTTCAGCAGCAAGGAGCCACAGCGGGGCATGGGTTTCATGCCCAAGCGGGGCCTGGACGTCAGCAAGTGCGAGATTGCCCGGTCAGCAGCCTTGGCCCCTCCACATGCCCGCCTTTGTCCCCCACTCCCTTGGGATCTTGGCCAAGGCAGTAGTGTAATGCTTTGGAAAAGGGGGGGGGGGGGGATCACACAGGCCTGTTTCCCAGGGCTCGCTAGCTTGACATTATATGAGCTTGACTTTTCTCATCTGTAAAATGATGATAAACACTCTCATTAGAGTGTTTAGACAATGTCTCACTTTAGACAATGTTTAAAGTGCAAGCCAGCGTGGGCCTCCAGCCCCTCGGTCCCAGGCAGGAGCAATTAAGGGGGCAGGCGGGAGGATCATGCCGGGGTGCTGAACCCTGCTCCCTTATAGGTTTTACAAACTGCACGAAAGAAAGTGTGAACCTATCGTCATGACCGTGCCCCGTAAGGTGAGGGGTCGGGAGAGGGGTTGGCGCAGGACTCCGAGGCCGAAGGGATCTCAGGAGACCCATGAGCCTGCCACCCTCCACCCCCGCAGTCAGACCTGTTCCAGGACGACCTGTACCCGGATACGCCGGGTCCCGAGCCGGCCCTAGAAGCGGACGAGTGGCTGTCGGGCCAGGACGCGGAGCCGGTGCTGATCTCGCTGAGGGATGGTTATGTGCCCCCCAAGCACCGCGAGCTCCGCGTCACCAAGCGCAACATCCTGGACGTGCGTCCCCCTTCCGGCCCCCGCCGCAGTCAGTCGGCCAGTGACGCCCCCTTGTCGGTGAGATACGACCCCGCCCCACTCAGACCCAGTCTAGAATCCTCCTACCACCCCCTGCCCGACACCACCTCCTCTATCCTCCGCGCCCCAGCAGCAGCACACCTTGGAGACGCTGCTGGAGGAGATCAAGGCCCTTCGCGAGCAGGTGCAGGCCCAGGAGCAGCGCATCACGGCGTTGGAGAACATGCTGTGCGAGCTGGTGGACGGCACCGACTAGCGCGGCGGGCAGAGGGAAACCCCCGGGCGGGGCGGGGCGCGCGGACTCGGCCCCGCCCCTTGCCTTTCGTCCGGGACACCCGGTCCCCCCTCCATCACTGGGGTGGGACTGGGAACTCCGCCCTTCGCGGGAGTCCTGGACAAGCGGAGCGTCACGGAGACCCGCGTCTGTCTGGCACCGGCTGGGCATTCGGAAGGAGCTGGCTTTAGGGGACCCAGAGTGGTGGGGGCCTCAGCAAATGGTGCTGCACAGCGAGGCGGTGTTCCCCTCTGTCCCCCGCCCAGGACAGGGAAAGCGATTAGTTTTAGCGATATGCTTAGGGATATTGGGGAGCTTGGACTTGACCTCCTCAAAGGGGTGGCAATTCGACGGGTCTCCCCGGGCTGGCTGGGGAAAACTCCAGCTCTTCTCCCTCTAATCAGCCCATTTGATTGTACCACCCTGAGTGGTAAAGCATACGGGCGTTTCCCCAATTCTGTAGAGAGATATACAGTCCGCTGGCTGCAGAGCCGGACCCCCTGGCTACACCCAGCAGCAGCAACTACAGCCAGAGAACTCACAGAGAACTGACAAGAGGAAGCAGGTTTACCCCTCCCCTACACACACACACACACAGCTCCCTATCCTCTACTGTGGCCTTGACTCCTTGTGAGGAAAACAAGACGTATGAATGAAATATTTTACTAAGTGCTCAGTCTGTGCTTACTGCCTGTGGGGTGAAAGGATGGAGGACCTGAGCTTCTGCAAATGCTACCCCCAAGCTCCAAGGGACTCTGACAAATGCAACCCTAAGCTCAGGACCCAGCAGGCAGCTCTTACCCCAGAGCCTTCCCCACACTGAGGTTCAGAAGGACCCCCTATCTGCACCATGGGCATTGCTCTGCAGTAAAGCCAGGTAGGAAAAGCCTTGGGTTTGAAGCCTCTTTTATTTGTGCCTCAGAATCATTTCTGGTGCCCCTAGCATCAGGGAAGGGGATGGGAGAGACAATCTCTCTTTGTTGCTTTTTTATTTCGGTCCCCTCTTTATGTCCTTTCAGAGCCTCACTGGCTGAGCCCAGAAGGCCAGAGAAAGGACCAGGCCAAGGGTGTGCAGTGGACTCCTGCCCCTGGGAGTCTGTGCTTCTCCGGGTGGGGTGGGGAGGGGAGAGCCAGGGGTTAGCACCATTGGAAGAAGGGTTTTAGAGTCAGCCCCTGGGTAGACGGGGTGGGGAGTGGGAAGCACAACCACAGAGGGCTAGCAGCAGCTGGTGGGAAGGGGTGGGTGGTGGTGCCCAGGGCCCCGGGCGACTGTCTGTGTCCTCCCTAGAATCCCCTCCAGTGCCTGCCCCCAAGTCCAATACACCAAGCTCAGACACATGAGGGAGCCAGGCCTTGACCGGGCCAGGGGGCCACCTTGGGCACCCTACCTGATCACAAAAACGTGCCTTGAAGATGGGGACTCCAGCTTCCGGCCACCCAAGGAGAGGCTGAGACCACCCTGAGACCCGGGACAGGTGTGGGGAATGGGGGAGCCGGGCACCCCGCTAAGTGCACTTAACGCTGAAATGCCGGGGTGGGGTCGGGGGACTGGGCCCTTGACGTGCTGGTTTGTGTCTGGCACGCGGGGAGCTCAGCTGACCCCAGGGGTGATGAGCGGAGATGCAAAGGCTTCAGGGACAGTGTCATTGGAGTAGGGTCAGTGAGCAGGAAGGAGGGCCGGCCAGATGGAGAAAGGGATGGCGACACTGCGCCTCTAAGGATCCGTCTCCTCCTCAAGACCGCCTGGCTGTGCCCTCAGGCCGACCTGAGCCCAGGAGGGCGAGGCGGGGGTCAGAATACAGCAAAGCAGGGGGACCGGACTGTGCCAGCTGCCTCCAGGGCCCTGGCCCGCAAAGGTGCCCCGCGCCGGTACCGAACCACTCCGCGACTTGTGCCTGGTGCGCCGTCACGTCCCCAGGCGGCAGCTCGGGTCTCTGGCGCCAGCTCGGCCGGCCTGGGCGCGGGCCGGGGCGCGTCTTGCTCCCGGCCCAGGGCGTGTCACGCGTGGCGTGGCGAAGGGGCCCGGCAGGGGGCGCTACTGCTCGGTCAGCGAGAGCCGCAGGATGCGCTCCAGCTCCTCCTCTTCCTGGCGCGCCCGCCGCCGCCGCTCCGCCTGCTCCTGCGCAGACAGCTCCATGGCCAGCCGCAGCTGCTCGTCGTAGCTCCGGAACACGTGGCCGCCGGGCCCCGGGCGCGGGCTGGGCCGAGGGCTGGGGACGGAAGCCGGGGCCACAGACTGGCGCTGCGGCGTGGGTGGAGCGCTCCTGGGAACCGGACAGATATGTCGAGGGCTTTAGGGCTGCCTGGGCCAGACCGGTGGCCAGTGGCGTGGAGGCCCGGGGGCAGAGCAGGCCTGCCATCCCCCAGTGGAGGCGCTGAGTCCCACTTCGCCTCCCAGGCACCCCCGGATTGTGGCGGATCCCAGTGCCTACGAAGCCCGTCCTCACGGTTCGTGGCCGGGGCCCCAGCCCCAACGTCCTACCTGGTAAGGGCCTGAGACTGCTCCCTGCTTGCCACTGGAGCACTACTCATCACCCCAGGGCTAGGAAGGGGTGTTGGTGGGAGCTGTCCTGATACTAGTTGGGTCCCTGGAGAGGGCACCGCGGTTTCTCTGGGCCAAACAGGTCTGCTCAGCCCGCAGACATGTGTGACGGGATACGGGGGTGGGGTGGGGAAAATAGGCATCTCCAAACCCTCTGCAGCCCGGTGGGCACTGACCTGTCCTGTCGGCGACCCTCGTAGGACATGGGGTGGGTGCCCGGCTTGCTGTTGGTTAGTGCCTCCCATATGGTGACCTGGAGAGGTGGGTCAAGAGCCAGTTAGTCCTGGCGGCGCCGCAGCCCCAGGGCCCGCCATGGCCGCGGGGACGCACCTGGTCATACTCGCTGCCCGCTTCAAGCAGGCTCTGCTGGATGGCAAACTGCAGCAGGTCGTCGTCGTCATCGCGGGCCGCCACCTCCCGCTGGCCGCCCAGCACGCTGTAGCCGCGTGGGGCCTCGAACAACGCAGGGGAGATCTCGCAGCCACGACAGGAGGCTGGGGGCGCGGGGCTGGAGGTCAGAGATGTGGGCTGGGCCCATCCCTCCGGGTCCCGCGGACACCGCACCCAGAGGAGGGGGCCAAGGCAAACGTTCGGTGGGGTGGGGGAGAGCGGGCTCCGAGGGGCCAAAAGAGAAGGCTCCTAGGTGGCAGCAGTGGGGAAGGTCTCTCACTTGTGGAACTGGAGCTGCTGACGCTGGAGGAGTCGCTGCCTGGGGAAGGGGTCTCGCTGCTGGGGCTGCCTCGTACCGACGGCACCGGCTCGTCGCAGCCATTGAGGTTCCCGAAGGTGATGCGGGCATTGAGAATGTGGAAGATAGGGATTTCTGGGGATGAGGGAACCATCAGGCACCACCATTCACACCTCAGCACACTCCCTTAACTCGTGTAAACCCAGGGGCCGAGGGTAAATGGGGAGGGGACAAGTCTCACCAATCTTGACTGGGAAGCCAGGAGGCAGACGCAGGGTGATGAAGTCTCGGAGCTTGGCGAAAAGCGCATTGCTGACGGCCATAAGGTCAATGATGGGAGCCACCTGCTCACACAGGGACAGGGGATGCTCCTCACACAGCCACAGCTTGGCCTTGAACCTGCTCCCCGCCCCCAGATCCCAAGGGGTGAGGGTCACTGCAGGAAGCCACGGCCTCCCGGCACCTCCTGAAGCCCCTGGCCCTGCCCGCCCCCACCACAGGGGGGGTCTCACTTCTGTGTCTTGGTGGTCAGTTCCATGGGGCGGCCCATGTCACGGTTGCCCAGCTCAAAGCTGGGGTTGAAGTACTCTTCTGCTGTGATGGCAGTGGGGTTGGCTTGGCTCAGAGTCTGCGTGATCAGGGTCTGCACCACACGGGGAAGGCCCACGAGCCCTTCTCAGTCCCTGATGCCAGGCCAGCCATTTGGAACCACAGGGCCCCTGAGCTGTCCCCCTGCCACTGTGGAGCTGACACAGCCTTGGGTATTGTGGAAAGGAGATCCACAAAGGCCATGCTAAGCAGGAAGCCTCCCAGGCCTTCTCAGCCATAGCCACATCCCTCCACATAGGGGCACCCCTGGTACACACTCACCCCATTTTGGGGGGCCCCATGCTGCTCAGCAATTCCCAGGAAGGACTGAAGAGGTGTCTTACAGCCTATAAGAAACATGGCATCTCAGAAGACACCACAGCCCTCCACATACTTGCGCATCTCATCAGAAGTGATGACCCAAGACCTAGGGAGGAGGCTGGTTCCCCGGGAGAGGGAGTTTCCCCCATACGACATACCCAGGCACCTTCATCCAAGGGACAGGGCCAGGACCACTGCAAGCACAGCTGGAATAAAAGTAGGCCTGGGGCCCAGGAGAAACTTCCAAGTTGGTGACACTGGACAATAAACTGCCCTCCTTTGGCCAGCAGTTTTGGGGTATGTATGTTTCAGGCATTTCCAAATTAATAACTTCATTTTGTCCCCCCTGCGAGGTAGGAATGTCTTTTGCCTTCAAACAGGGTAACTGATGGCCAGAGAAACCAGGTGTGGAGTCAAAAGGCACAGAGAATCAACGGTAGGGCCCCCCAACTTTCTGCCTAGGGGATGCCACACTAGACTAGAATAGCCAATAAACAAACATACATGACATTTCTCTCCCCTCCCAAACCCAATGCAGACATTACTAATCAACTGCAGCATTTTTTTTTTTTTTTAAGATTTATTTTTATTTATTTATCCCCCCCACACTTGTGCTTGTTGTGTCCATTTGCTTTTGTGTTTTTCTGTGTCTGCTTGTCTCCCTTTGTCGAGTCATCTTGCTGCATCAGCTCACCGCACCGCGCGGGCCGGCTTGCCTTCACCAGGAGGCCCCGGGAATCAAACCCAGGGCCTCCCATATGGTAAACGGGAGCCCAACCAATTGAGCCACAGCTGCTTCCCAACTGCAGCGTTCTTTCCCACTGAGCCCAGTTGTCTTAGACTCTTCCTAGCAGTACTCCAGACAGCCACCACCAATTAGGGTTTGGCACTTGAATTGAAAACTATTTGCTCTTTCTGATGAGGCCATCCTGACTCTTGCTAGGATGCTAGAGGAAATACTGAGGGAGGCGCTGTAGTGGGAGCTTGTTCCTCCAGTTCTGCAACACCTCCCCCCACCCTCCCCATTACCTTTGACCTTGCCCTTGTGCTGTTCTGAAAGATGCTCTGTCCGTGTCCGGGTGATGAGCTCCACATTGGATGCCCCGTACACCTGGGGACAGATGGGGAAAGGGCTTAGAAGCAGCTCTGGTACCCTCTCCCTCTGCTCTCAAGGGCATTCTGAACACTTCTTGCAAAGAAGGGTTCTGGAGGAGCTATCTGGTCTAGTCCCCAGACCTTTGGGTAAGTAAATATATGAATACATAAAGTCCTTTATTCATTTATTTGTTCACTCAGTAAACAGTTTTTGAGGAGCCTTTGTGTGCCAGGGATTGGCATCAGGGATACAGAATAAGCCAGACATGTTCCCTACCCTCTTGAGGCTCTCCAATCTGGTTGGAGAGTCAGACAAGAAAATGGACAGCGATCGTGTGGTATGACAGGTGCTCTGATAGAGCACAAGGCTGTGGGGACAAAAGAACAGAGGTCTTAATCCAGGCTAGTGAATCAGAGAAGGCCTCCCAGGAGAAACAACGTACAGAATGCAGAAGGCACAGAACCTTGCAGCATTTGTTAGCTCCTTCCTTCATCGGCAGCACCATGTGCTGGGCAACGTGGGTGCCCCAGAGTGACAGGCACAGTCTTCTTAGGGTGAAAGGTTTGGGAGTCAGACTGCCAGCAGGGTCCGAACCCCAGCACTGCCTCTTGGAGTTGTGCGACCCTGCATAGGTCATTTAACCACTCTTAGCCTCTTATTTCCTCATCATAAAATGGGACCGATGACAAAAAAGGTAGAAGCAACCCAAATGTCCATCATCTGATGCACTGATCAACAGAATGTGGTATATACAAACGATAGAATATCAGTCAACCTAAAAAAGGAATTAAGTCCTGATACATGCCACTACATGGACAAACCTTGAAGACATCATGCTGAGCAAAAGGAGACACAAAGGCAGAGATACTGTATGATTCCACTTGCATAGCTAGAGTATGCAAACTCATGAGACAGAAGGCAGAGTACAGGTTACTAGGGGTGAGGATGGGAGTTACTGCATAATGGGTGCAGGGTTTCTGTTTGGGGTGATAGGAAAGTTCTGGTAATGGATGGCAGTAAGGATAGCACAAAATTGTGAGTGTGTTTAATCTCACTGAATGGTATGCTTAGGAGTGGTAGAGATGGGAAAGTTTATGTTCTGTATTTCATTCCACAATTAAAAACAGAGCAACTAAAGAGAAAACAACAAATGTAAAACATGATCCTAGACTGGATCTAATAACAGAGGAGAAAAGGATACAGGACATTATTGGAACATATGAAAAAATTGGAATAGAGACTGTAAGCTTTATATCAATGTTAAATACCTTAAACTTGATAACTACTTGAGGATATCCCAAAGTGGGATATCCTTGTTCTTAGGAAATGTACAGGGAAGTATTATGTGTTCAAGAAACATGATGCATACAACCTGCTCTGAATTGTTTAGAAAATAAGTGGATAAATAGATGATATATACATACACAGATGGAATGACAGATGAATAGATAGAATAAGGAAAATGTGGCAAAATGTTAAAATTGGTGGATCTGGGGGTCGGATATGTTGGAGTTCTCTGTATGGGTTCTGTATTATTTTTGCAACTGTCCTATAAGTTTGAAATTATTTCAAAATAAAACATTTAAGAAAAAAATAGGGTCAATAATCCCTACTTGATAAAGTTGTAAAATTAAATGGGATACTGTGCAGAGGGCTTAATAAAATATGTAAAATGGAAAAACCAGTACCCCTTTAAAGGGCTGTTGTGAGGATTAAATGATATATATGCAATTTAAGAACAGTGCCTTGACCATGAACACAGTAGGTGCTCACTAAATGCTGGCCATGCTAGTAGCTGACTGCCCAGCGCCCTTCCCTCCACATTGTGTTGCGTCTCCAAGGCTGGGGAAGGGTGGTCAGGATCCCCCTACCAGGCTGGATGCAGGCAGGAGTGTGGCTGGGTCTGGCCCCAGCTGCAGCCTCACCTTGGCTTCATACCCATTCACCATCTCCGTCTTCTCGCTGCGCCAGCCCAGGATACCGGTTTTGTTCCTGGGGAAGGAGAGCGGCCGAAGTGAGGTGGGCACCCCACCAGGCTGGCTCCAGGGGGCTGACGGGCCAGGCCCACTCACCGCTCGAAGGAGATGTTCTTGGTGTCAAGCTGTGTGGTGACGACGGGTGCGGTGAGCCGGCTCAGCACCTGCTCCTCGGTGGGCTGGGCGGCAGCCAGAAGCAGCTCACGATTTTGCCCGGCCAGCGCCAGTGTCTCCATGTACACCACGCGGCGGTCGTGGTCGATCTCCATGACCACGGCGCTTGTGTCTGCTGGCCACAGGACACCCCAGGGGTCAGGGGTGGCCATGGGGCTGTCTTCCATCACCCTCCCGTCCCACCCCTCCCCCTGCCTGGCTGACCTTGACCCCTGAAGACAAAGCTGCGGTTCCCTCGTTGCCACGTCATGTGGTCAAAGCCCAGGAGCGTAGTGTCTACCCGCAGGTTCTGCCCACTCTTCCACACTCTGTAAGTGTCACTAGGGCAGATCTTGGATACCAAGGGCACTGGGTGGAAGTGGAGGTCACAGGTGGCTTCAATTTGCCTGGCCCACCCAACCTGGGCCAGCTCAGGGCATGGAGTTGGGGGTCAGTAGTGTGGCCAAGAAAAGCCAGGAAGAACTGGTAGAGAGCAGCCTTCCTTGAGTGCATGCACGCACATGTGCACACACACCCGGAGACCACTGCACTCAGATGCTGGGGACAGAGGTGGCTTAGAAACCACTAAGCCCCTAGGAGCCACCATTTGTTAACTCATTCAATCTTTCATCTCTTCTTTACCTACTGTGTGCCAGGCACGTTTCCAGTCAACGGGAATACAACCTCAAACAAGAGAGGTGCCCTGCCCTCTTGGAGCTTACCTTCTAGCGAGGGGTGACAGGTAATAAATGAATAAGCAAGTCATTACACAGTGAAGGAAATAATGGAACCAGGAGAGTGTCTGGGCATTCTGGAAAGGCCTAGTTGTGGAGGTGGCTGTTGAGCTGAGAACTAAAAGCTGAGAAGAAGCCACATGAAGAACTATGGAAAGAGCACTCCAGGCAAGGGGCAGCAAGTGCAAGGGCCCTGAGGTTGGTAAGTGCCCAGAGAGGCCCCCCCTTCACCCCCTCTTACCCCAGCTAGTGAACTCCCATTTCATCTCCACGTAGAAGTCCTGGGCCTGGAGGATGCAAAGGAGAGTGGCTAAGCCTACACTAAAAGGGGGCTCCAGGGCTATGGTGGGGAGGCTGAGAGGCTGGGCCTCACCTTGCGCAGTTTCTCCAGGAGCACAGGGATGCCCGCCAGTCGCTTCACCACCCGCTGGTAGTCTCGGTACCGCAGCACCAGCTGCACCAGCTCTAGGTCCCGGGTACTCACAGCCTCCTGCAGCACTGGGGGAGGAAGAGGCAATGTCACAGGGCTGGACCCTGCCCAGGGCTCCCTTCAGCCACCTGGAGGTGAGCATATGCTGGGGAGACTCTGGCAATGGGATCGGGAGGAGCAGAGATGCCCACCTGTCCAGCCACTGCGGTTCTCCCTGCCCACGTCTGCACCGTGTGCCAGGAGCACACGGGCACACTCGAGGTGCCCCAGTGTGGTGGCCAAGTGTAGGGGGGTCCGGCCACGGGGATCCAGCTGCTCGATGTCCACCTGGAGGAGGTGAAGATGCAGTCCTGGTCACCTCTGAGGCAGCCCACGTGAGCCTGGCAGTCCTAAGCAGGCAGTCACTCGCTCTCTGCCCACCTCACAGGGTGATGGAAGACAGACACAATGCATGAAAAGGGCCTTGGAGGGCAGGGTAGGAAGTAACCCTGGGAGAAGGACGGCCTTCATCCCTTGCTGCCCACCTAAGTCCCTGACTGGGTTTCCTCCTCCAAGGCCTGCAAAGGGCAAGCTGACGGCTGAAGAGTGATCGGTCAAAGAGGCTGTTGGTCAAGGAGGGTGTCTGAACAGGACCTATCCCAGGAGTCCAGATTACACATTTAGGAAGGGTCACAAATTTAGGTCATTGTCATTATCACTGAGGTTTAGCAACCAGTTGCAATAAAACACTGACAAGAAGAAAAGAACATGTTCAAGGTACAACTTCAAACCCATGTCCTGGGCCAGTAGAGCTTTATACATCCACATTTTGTATAAGTCCTTTTATTTTGTGACTAGCATGATTATACTATGTGAGAATTTTTTTTTTTTAAGATTTATTTATTTATTTACTCCCCCCTCCCCCATTGTTTTTGTGCTCGCTGTATGTTCTCTGTGCCCATTCTCTGTGTGTTCTTCAGTGTCTGCTTGTCTTCTCTTTAAGCAGCACCAGTAACCAATCCTGGGACTTTCTGGAGTAGGAGAGAGGCGCTCAATCTCAGCACCTCAGCTCCACCTCAGTCTGCTGCGTCTCTTATTGTCTCTCTGTGTCTCTTTTTGCTGCATCATCTTGCTGCACCAGCTCTTGGTGCGGGCCAGCACTCCTGCGTGGGCCAGCTCTCCGTTCGGGCCAGCTCACCTTCACCAGGAAGCCCTGGGAATCAAATCCTGGACCTCCTATATGGTAGATGGGAGCCCAATTGCTTGAGCCACATCTGCTTTCCTGCATGAGATTTTTATGTGATAAAAGCATATATACAGGGGGGCGGATGTGGCTCAAATGGTTGGGCGTCCGTCTGCCATATGGAGGGACCTGGGTTTGATCCCCAGGACCTCCCAGTAAAATTTAAAAATTATATATAGAAGGCGCATGGGCTGCCAGGTTCTGTGTGCCGGTGAGCCGCCAGGCCCCGGGAGCCATGTAGCAAGATGATGACATAACAGGAGGGAGACGCAGGGAAGAGACAAGAAGAGATGCTCCGAAAGCTCTGGAAACCAGGAACCGAGGTGGTGCAGGTGGCAGGACACCTCTCCTACATCGGAGGTCTCCAGGATTGAATCTGGTGAAGACTGGAGGAGGAGGATGAGAAGAGATGGCAGGAAACAGATACAGAGAACTGCCCAGCGAATGGACACAAAACAGCAACTGGGGAAGGGGGGGTGGTTAAAATGGATAAAGTAAATAAATAAATCTTTAAAAAAAAAACAACAAACATATATACAAAAATATCTAAATAGGGAAGCGGCTGTGGCTCAATCAGTAGGGCTCCCATTTACCATATGGAAGGCCCCAGGTTCAGTTCCCGGGGCCTCCTGGTGAGGGCAGGCCTGCCCGCACGGCGTGGTTGGCTGACCCAGCGAGCACGGGCAGCAAGGGGGGGATAAATGAATAAATAAATAAAATCTTAAAAAAAAAAAAAAAAAAAAAATCTAAATATATTTCAAGAGTCCAGGACTTCTAATTAAATATGGTAAACTGACCATATGCATGTAACTCCTCTCCTTTCCAAAACCTGATGAAAATGTTAGTAAAAGGCTTCTGCTTCCAACTATTATGGAATAACTGAAATTATCCTCCCACCATAGACAATGAGAAAACTACTTTTTAAAATATATGAAATAATATTTTCAGGGATTAAGTTACAGGTAGTCCAGGACTGTGATTCCTGATAAAGGAAAACAAACAAGATGAGCCATATGGTCACCCTGGATTTCTGTCTGGAGGAGCATTCCAGACTGTGATTCAGGGGCAGGGATCTCAGCAAAGCCTGTTAGTCTTGCTGAGTTGAGGAGACAGAAACAGTAATTCTGGGAGGCTGAGGTGGCAGGGCAGAGTTCTGGAGAGGAGTGAGCTATACTAAAAAGCACCCCAGAAATCTTCATAGGTTCTTTGCTGAATACCAAACTTCATGCATATAGGGTGAAATTCCATAAAACCAGGCAAAAAGGAGCTAAATGCTGATTGATTCCCACAGTTCTCTCAGGGTAGAGAGGCTGAGAGTGGAGACTACTTGCTGATCAGGCAGGGTATTCAAAAGAGACCCCAGAAGGATTATGCCTTAGTGGTAAGGCTAAACTATTGGTACAGGAAAGGTTTACCCAGTACCACCCTAACAAAGTTTAAAAATAGCCTCAAAAGGATCAAACTGGGAAACGGATGTGGCTCAAGCGATTGGGCTCCCGTCTATCATATAAGAGGTCCAGGGTTCAATTCCTGGGGCCTCCTAGTGAAAGGGAAGCTGGCCTGTGTGGTGAGATGGCCCACGCGGAGTGCTGGCCCGCCCCACATAGAGTGCTGGCCCGCACGGAGGGCTGGGGCAGCAAGAAGACACAGCAAAAAGAGACACAGAGAGGAGACAATAAGAGACTCAGCAGACCAGGGAGCTGAGGTGGCACAAGAGATTGAGCGCCTCTCTCCCACTCTGGAAGGTCCCAGGATCGGTTCCCGGTGCCACCTAAAGAGAAGAGAAGCAGACAGAATAACACACAGAGAGCAGACAGCAAGTGCAAAAAAAAAGAACAAGGGGGCGGGGAGAAATAAAAATCCTTAAAAAAAAAAAAAAAAGCACTATTCTTTAAAAAAAAGAATCAAACTGATTTGCAAGTAACTTAGTCTTTCAGAACAAAGCCTGACACACTTTAAAGCAGATGTTCTTAACCTTTTTTGTTCCACGGACCCCTCTGCCAGTCAGGTGAAAACCAAGGACACCTTCTCAGAATGTAGTGGCAGATAGTTTTATAACAACAACTAGCATCGGGTCTAACAATACCATGATTTTGAAGTATGGATAAGTGTAAAAGATATTTCAAGATATGCAACAACTGTAATGTGATATGGAATGAATACTACTGTAACTTTTTTTTTTTTTTTTTAAGATTTTATTTATTTATTCATTTATTCCCCCCCCTTGCTGCTTGCGCTCGCTGGGTCAGCTAACCACGCCGTGCGGGTGGGCCTGCCCTCACCAGGAGGCCCCGGGAACCGAACCTGGGGCCTCCCATATGGTAAACGGGAGCCCTACTGATTGAGCCACAGCCGCTTCCCTACTGTAACTTTTTGCACACATTCATAAGTGAAGGAAATGCTAGATTTCAGTTAGAGGTCAGAGAAAATAAAGACAGTAAGTTGATTTTTTTTCAATTCAAGTTCGTGGACCCCCTGAAATCTTTCTGTGGACCCCTGGTTAAGAACCCCTGCTTTAAAGAAAGAAAACAAAATCCAGATGCTTAATATCATAATACATTTACAATGTTCACCAGCCAATTAAAAATTACTAGACATGCTAAGAAGTAGGAAAATATAACCCATAATCAGAAGAAAAATCATTCAATAGAAACAGATCCAGGAAAGATAAAAATGATAGAATCAGCTCAATAAGCTCAAGAGCTTAAACAAAATATTCATGAGGGAAAGAAATGGGAAAATATAAAAAAGGACCAAATGGAACTTCTAGAGATAACAAGTACAATATCTGAAGTGACATTTTTACTGGATGGAATTAATAGCAGATTAGACTCTACAGGATTTTTAAAAAATCAGTGAACTTGAAGGCACAGTGTGGTGGACTAGATTGTGTACACCAGTTTGGACATGTTCTTGGTCAGCATTCTGGTGGGTGTGGTCCTGTTGTGAACAAGATCTCTTCAAGATGTTATTCCAGTTAAAATGTGGCCCAGCTGAATCCAGATGGATTTAATCTGGATTACTGGAGTCCTTTATAAACTGAGAAAAAGTCAGAGATAAGCCACAGGGAGCAGCCAGACATGAGAGGTCACTGGAATCCTGAGGAAAAAGGAGAAGACGCCGCCGTGTACATTGCCATGTGACACAAAAGGCAAAGAATTCCAAAGATTGCCAGACAGACAGAAGACACCCAGTCCAGGAAAAAGCAAGCCTTCTAGCCTGTGAAGCTGTGAGCCAATAAATTCCTGTTGTTATCCCAACCCATTATATGGTATTTGTTTTAGCAGCTAGGAAACTAAGACACATAGCAAGAGAACTATCTAAACTGAAGGGAAAAAAGTACTAAAAAATTTAACAGAGCCTCAGTGTCCTGTGAGATGATACCAAATATTCTAACATATATGCAACAGGAGTCCCAGAGTGGGGACATAAGAAATAATGGCCAAATGTTCTAAATTTAATGAAAACTATATACCCACAGAACCAAGAAACTCAACAAATCCCAAGCAAGATCAACCTAAAAAAAATTATACCAAGTCACATCATAATCAAATGCTGAGAACTAGTAATAAAAAGAAAATTTGGGGAAACAGATGTGGCTCAAGCAGTTGAGTGCCCACCTCCCACATGGGAGGTCCTGGGTTCGGTTCCTGGAGCCTCTTGAAAACATCAACAACAAGCAAAACAAATGAAAAAATCAACTCAGAGAAGCCAATGTGGCTCAGTAGTTGAGTGCCGGCTTCCCACATACGAGGTCCAAGGTTCAATCTCCAGCCCCCGGTACCTCAAAAAAAAAAAAAAAAAAATTGTTTTTTTAATAGCAGCCAAAGGAAAGAGATACATAATATATGGAAAAACAAACATAGGAAATATCTATTTTTTTTTTATCAGAAACTATGCAAGTCAATAAACAATGGAATGACATCTTTGAAGTGCTAAAAGAATTCTATGTCTAGTGAAAATGAAATGAAATTCTGAAATTTCATTTCAGAAATGAAAGGGAAATAAAGTCTTTCTCTGACAAATAAAAGCTAAGAGAATTTGTCACCAGAAAACATGTAAGAAATGTTAAAGGAAGTTCTTCAGGTAGAAGGAAAAAGGTACCAGGCAGAAATCTGAAACTACACAAAAGAATGAAGTGCCAGAAATGGTAAATTTGTGGGTAAGTATAAAAATGTCAGTAAAATGTTCAAAACCCACAAGGATATGGAGAAGAGGTGTCAGCAGATAAGAAATGTCAACACATTTTTAGAACATGGAAAGTGGCTGGGGGTATCACAACTGACTTAGGGGAGCAGAGGAAGCCAGAATCTCAGCCATTATAGAGGGGACCCCCAGTAAGTAGTATGTCAAATCACCTCGGAGGGCCCCAGCAAGGTGTGGGCTCTGCAGGCAGTGGAAACAGAGGAGGTGGAATGGGCACAGGACTGAACACAGGGGGACTGGTTAAAAGTCAGAACATCCCAGTTCCCTCCTCAAATTCATAAAGCTGAGACACAGCAACCCCACCCCCACCCCACAGAATGCCAGGGGTTTATTCTCTGTAGAAATTGAAACTGGACATCCTGGGCTCAGAGACACTGGCCAGAGCCGAGGATGAGGTCATGGGGCTGAAACTCGGGGACCTGAGCGAATGCCTATCATAAAGAACAGTGACACCCCAGCGCCTTCTGCTCCTGAAACACTGGCAGCCAGACTGCACCCCACCCCCGACCCCACCCCTGGCAGGAGACTGGAGAATTCTCCGTTAGAGAAACTAAAGGCCTCGAAGACCTCGAGATCGACATTTGGGGATCCTACAGCCAAGGGTGGCAGGATATTTGAGGAAAGCCTCCAACATAAGACCAAAACACACAGACGTAAAAACCCAGAGGAAACACTGTCAATGCAGGAAATGGGGGGGGGACACACTTTTTTTTGGTGGTGGTGGGGGGGACGGTATTTTACATCTTAAGAAAAATATGGAAACAACTAAATTCACAAAACAAAACGGGACATCCTGGGCTCCCCTGACTTCTCTCTCCCTTACAAGTGCACTTGCCCCAGTTGTCCCATCACAGTAAACTGTACCTCAGTTCACTCTGTTTTCAGGGAAAAAATTTTGGAACTGTCTTTTTCTCTTCTCTTTCCCTCACTCTCCACGTCTAATCCATTAGCAACACCTGTAGACGCTACCTCCAAACCACAGTGGGAGTCTTCTCGGTTTTCATCCCCTTCAGCGGTCCTCGCCACCCCCCTCACCTGGCGACTCCTCACCGGTCTCTCCTCCTCCAGTCTATTCTGCACAGTGCTGCACATCCTGTGAAATACTACTCAGGTTCAAAACCTTCCAGCGAGGGGAGGCGGCTGTGGCTCAATCAGTGGGGCTCCCGTTTGCCATGTGGGGGGCCCCGGGTTCGGTTCCCGGGGCCTCCTGGTGGGGGCGGGGCCCGCCCGCGCGGCGTGGTTGGCTGACCCAGCGAGCACGGGCAGCAGGGGGGAGATAAATGAATAAACAAATAAAAATCTTTAAAATAAAAAAAAAAAAAAAAAAAACTTCCAGTGGCCTGGTTGAGTTAGGAAAGGTCATATATCTATGTTTCCACAATTAAAAAACAGAGACCAACTAAAGAGACAATGGCATTTAAATGCAATCCATGATCCTGGACTCGATTTAATAACAGAGGGAAAAGGTCCAAAAAGACATTATTGGGACACATGAAAAAATTGGAAATAGACCCTAAGCTTTTTATCAATGTTAACTTTCTTGAACTTGATGACTACCTTAAGGTAGTTACCTAAGTGACTATCCTTGTTCTTAGGAAGTGTACGTGGAAGTATTAAGTGTTCAAGGAGTGTGATGTGTACAACCAGTCTACTCTCAAGTGTTTAGAAAATTGGGGATAAACACATCTGCAGAGAGACAGACAAACAGAAAGAACGATACGGCATATGTGGCAAAATGTTAAAAGTTGGTGTTCTGTAAATTTCAAAATATTTAAAATAAGAAATGAAACAGCAAAACAAAAACCTTCCAGTGGCTCCCCATCATGCTTAGACTAGAAAGCAAAGGCCCTGGCCTTCTCTCTCAACTCATGTGCTCTTCTGCCGCTCCTCTCCAACTCTGCTCCGGCGCCCCTGCCCTCCCAGGAAGTATCTTCTGGAGAGCCCCAGATAGCCACAAAGCTTTCTCCCTCACTTCATGCAGGTCTCTGCTCAAATGTCACCTCCTTACAAAAGCCTGCCCTGACAGCCCCATCTTAAATGACAGTTGCTATCTATCGCCCCTTATCCTGCTTAGTTTTCTTCCAAATTAAATAACTTATTTTTTCATCACCTCCTGTCACTTAGAATGTAAGCTTAACAAAAGCAGGGTCCCTGTCTGTTTTGTTCACGGCTTTACCCCCAGCCCCTAAACTAGTTCCTGGCACATAACTGGTGCTCAATAAATATTTGTTAAATAAATGAATAAACTACTATATTGAAAGGGCATAGGGAGGGGAAGGCAATAAAATATAAAACTGATGAACCAAGAAATAGCAACAGAAGTATGGAGGTAAATAACAGAGACAGCAGCGCAGAGTTCAAAGGGGTTGCCTCTGGGGAAGAAAGGAGAGGTGGGAAGAGGCAGAGAGAGAGAGATGCTGATTTTCATTGTAAACCCTCTAGCAACAGTTACATATTTTAAAACACAAATATGAACCCCTTTGTCAAAAAATAAAACGTTTTAAATAACTAAGATTATTTACATAATTGCTGTAACCCTGCGCTGGCATTTCTTCATTTTAAAACACACTGGGCGCCTCACAGATTAAAAAGGGCCCCACCCCTTCTGGAGCTCTGAAAGGCTGCGGCTCCCCTGCTGCTCCTCCCGCCTGCTCCTCCTCATAGAGGAAGGGGGAGCACCAGCTAAGCTTAGCCTATCGTGAGTAGGGCCAGGGTGGTAGAGGATCCAAAGACCAAGAGCGGGCTGGGGCACCCAGGAGGAGGCCTTCCTGTGGGGCTGCGGCGGAGCCATCCCTGACTCCCACCTGCTCTGGCCCAGAAGCTGCTGCTGCTGCTAACAAGGCCCCAGGGAGCTGGCAAGCCACCCCGCCCAGCCCCAGGGCTTCAGATGCTGCCTTCTACCCTCCCCCTCTGGTGCATCAGGACTCCGGAGAGAGGCTGGCACTGTCTGCCAGGCAGAGGTGCCCCTCCCCACCCCCACTCCTTAGGACCTCTCCCCAGCAGGCCTCCCCAGGGCCAACGGGGGCCCCACATGCACCCAGCCAGGCCCCAAAGGAGCTCCCCCCATCAGCCCGGAGCAGGGCCCACAGTGCAAGTGGCACCCTGTCCTGAGCCCAGGTGGGAGAATTCATTAATCTCCTCGGCAAAGGCCTACAGCTATTTAATTGCTGGAATGAAAAGGTTTCTCCTGAAACCCAACACCCAGCTCTCCCCACCAAAGCCAGCCGGGGAAGGAATCAAGAGAATGGAAACTCCTCACCCCAGCAGGCCTCAACTGGAGCCAAAAGCTGGGGTCTTTTGAGGCTCCTCAGGAGCTGGGGCTCCCTGGGCAGACAGCCTCCCTGCCTCCACACGGCTCACCCCTACATGCCCACACATGCAGGACTCGTGTACCCCTATGTGTACAAGGCCATCTGCACAGGAATCTCCTCATGTGGAACACCCATGGCCACTGCCAGCACATTTGCACATGCACACCCCTAACACCTACATGCACTAGCAGGATAATTTTCAAACTTGTTTAGCATTAGCAGAATCCTTTTGTGAAATGAAATCTTTAAAGGACACACCACATATATAGATTAAACATGGGTGCTGGAGAAGGGAGAAGGGTGCAGGCTGCTCAGCCTTCTGCTTCCTGCCCTGCCCACCTCCCCTCCCCAGTGCGGGGGAAGAAAGACGGCCTGCCGTCTTTCTGGTGTGTGGTGTGGCCATCGCTTCTCAGCCCTCACACCTGCTGCGGACCGCAGGGACAGGGATGCCCGAGCTCCCCTGAGGGGGAGGGCTGCAGGAGGCTTCCTCAAGCTGCATAGGAAGGTGGGGCAGTGCCCTGCTGACCTCCCTCCTGCCCCACGCAGCTCCTCCCCCATCGCAGAGCACGTTGATTCTTGGTTTCTGGGGTTTGTGGCTCTTTCTCCTGAGCTTCCTGACTTACCAGCTGTGGTGACACCCTACATCCAGGACTGCCCACCTGGGATTAGCGGGAGGTCACAGTTGGTCCCCACAGTCCTGTGTGTCACCCATACCCCCAGTGGGGCAGAGCCTGTCTGGGAATCCAGGACCCCCAACCCCATCTCACCTGCCTCTATGTCAGAAAGATGAACAGGGGGAAGCAGGAAGGGGGACCAGGCTGGAGGCAGCTCCAGGTAGAAAGAAAATGTTTTCTTGGGACCTTAGCCCAGGCCAGGCCCCTCTTATGGTGCTCTCCAGCAGGCCCGTCGCCCCAGGAAAAATCCTGCTCCCCTCAGCCCTCCCTACACATGGGCCCTCCCACAGGGAGCTCTGCAGTCTGACTGCCTCCACCCCCACCCCCACTCAGGGAGCACCAGGGACTCGTGACTCCAGAACCAGGGCTGTGCCCAGATGGCTGTGCCATCCTCAGGGCTGTACCAGGCACAGGGGAACTGGCATACCCACTGGCCTACAACCTCTTGCCTCTCCCACTTGGCAGGGGCCTGGATGTGCATGGCAGGAAGCAGGCCATGCAACCATCACAATGCTGGGTGCCAGCTAGAAGCGCCCATGGGCCCTTCCCTTTACCCCACAAACACCCACTGAGCCCATTAAGCTGCTCTGAAGCCTGCCATGCTACCCTCTCTTGGGCCAGGACTGCCAAGCCTGCCCACGGGAGGGCCTATGCTGGGCTTTCTTGGAGTGGAGAACAGGCAGCAATGCCAAATGGAGACCAGGGAAACCCAGCTGCCATGTGCTTGAGGAAAGCCTGGCTGTTTTCTGTGATGGGTGGTGCCAGGAGGACCAGAGGTCAGAGACCCGCAGCAGGGATGCAGGAGCTAAGGGCATTTCCATCATGCTGTTAGACCTGCAGAGAACAGCTGGGTCAAGCACACTCAGCAGTCCCTGGGGCCTGATGCCCTAAGGACTAAGCAGTGCAGATTTGGATACAAGCATCACTGGGGGCCTGTCCTGGAGTTGGGGTCCAGCCAGGGGCCTCTCCCACCCAGGCTGATTGGCCTTCCCCTTATCAACACCCCCAAAGGAAGGAGAAGACTGGCCTGGTGCCGTTTTGGTTGGGCGAGGGTCAGCCTCAACCAGTACCCTATATTCCCCCTGGCCTGGATCAAGGCAAGCCGTGTCCATTTCAAGGAGATACTAACTCACCAGGGCAGGGAAGAATGAGAGGGTGAAGTGAAGACAGGGTGACCCTGGTGCCTGGTTTCTGTGACAGCCTAAAGGGAGGAGAAAAGGGACACACTCAGGGGTCCCAACCCATTCCCTACTCCAGCAGGCCTCAATGCTCCCCACCACAACCTCACTCCAACAAGATGGCTGCTGACCTCAGGACTATCAATCAGAGAGGCCTGGGAGCTCTCTTCCAGGGCATTCTGCCTCTCTCCAGTCTCTGCAGAAGAACCATCCACCCCTTAAGCAAGGGAGCAGGATCGGAGCATTCTGGAAATTCAGCCACTTGCCTTTACTTAACAGTCTTTGGCGCACTGGGAAGTCCCTCTCAAGTCAGACTTAAATCTTTCCAGCTATAACTTCTGTTAGAAGTGTGTGTTCTTTTGCCCTCAGGGGAAGAAAGCGGAGGAGCCAGGAAGAGATACTCCTGGACTGTCTGCGCATTGCACTTGCATCACCAGAGCAGGGTCTCCTTGAGGGCGTGGGCTGTGTCTTGTTTGTTCATCTTTGTCCCCCCAGGGCCTAGCCCTCTGACCTCATTCCTTTTACCAGGCCTCACGGCTGCAAGCCCCTTCCTTTTTTTTTTTTTTTTACCGGGAGGTCCCGGGGATCGAACCCGGGTCCCTCCATATGGGAGACGGACGCCCAACCAGTTGAGCCACATCCGACCCCAAGCCCCTTCCTTTATGACGGATAAACAGCGACATAGATCTGAGGAACAACTTGAAGAGTCCTTGTGTAGGCAGAGGTAGAAAGGAAGTGGGCACCTAGACCAGCACAGAAGCTTGGAGGCTCAGGTGGCCCCAACATTTCCTAGGACTGCTAATGCAGAGGCAGATGCAGCACTGACCCTCACCTTGCTCGCCATCTGGTGAGGTCCTGCCCTCCATCCCCCCCTCACTGTTCCCTGGGGAAGCAGACTGGACTTCCTGTGACTCAGGAAGTGGCCACCTCAGCCATATTCCCAAGACGGGCAACTCCTGGGCAAACCACTTCCAGTCCATGGCTCCAGGGTCTCAGACAGGGACCAAATCCGGTGGCCTCAACTTGGCAGCCCAGGGCAGGCTGGGCCTAGCTCTGGCTCCTGCTCCCCACCCTGGAGGGTGAGTCCCCCAGCCAAGTATGCTCACCTGTAGCTTGGATGCTGGGGGAGAACTGGGGACTATCTGTGACCTGTGCCTGCCTTGGCCCTGACATATCACCAGGAGGCCCCACCCCTTCCCCTGTCTCCTTGGAGGCAAATGCCCAGCCCCAATCTGGCCATCAGGAACCAGGGAGCCCACTCTGTGTCCCAAACCCCAAACCCTCCCCTGCGGCCAGCTCCCCACAGCTTCCTCAGAGCCCAGAAGCCAGGCCCCAGCTCCAGCACAGGGACAAGGTCCTACCGGGCGTCCCCAAGGGAGTCCCCCTTTCTCCATTCCCGCTCCTGAGCCCGGGTCTGAGAGAGCCAGGGGCTCTGCCTAGGCTCGAGGAAACAGAAAAGCGCTCACCGAGAGTCGGGGGACCTGGGCGGGGCTAGATGCCTGGGAGTGTCACGGCGCCTAGTCTTCCATCCTTGACCCATGACCCCTTCCCCACCCAGGCCCTCCCCACCTTCGCACACTCACGCGGGAGGTGTCCCTGCTCACCTGAGCGGGGAGGACTCTCCCAGCACAGGGAACACAGACCGATCCGGCAGCCCCTCCCCGCTGCCCTCACAGCCCCGGAGGAGGAGGGACCCAGTGCCCCCTATCCCAATCTGGGAGGCTCCGAACACGTGTGGACCGCCAGTCCGTGCCAGCGGGGACGGGCGGGGGGGCCCCGCTCCCACCACCCTCTCGCAGTCAACAAACACAAAAGCCGCCGCGGCGAACAAAGAAGCGCTGCAAACTCGCCGGGGAGGCGGGACACCCGCGCCGCGCACCCTCCCCACGCCGGGCAGGCGTGCCCGGCTGCGGGGTCCCCGCGGCGCCCCGACAGCGCTCCTACCTGGCCGGCGCGGACCTCTTTCTCCAGCTCGCGGTGGCGGTTGTGCCACACGAGGTAGTGCAGCGGGTACTTGCCCTCAGGCCCCTTCCTGGCGGCGGCGCTGGCGGGGATCATCGCCCGCTCCTCATGCCGGGGCCGCGGCGCCCGGCCGGGGAGGAGGGACGGCGCCGGAGCCGGGGCCCGGGGCCGCGGGGGAGGGGGGAACCGGCGCTGCCTGCTCGCAGGGCTGCGGCTCCGGCATGTGCAAGCGGCGCCGGCGGGCGGGGGCGGCGCACCGGGCGCGGTGCGGGCGGAGGGCGTCCTCGCGAAGCGGTCGCGGCGGCGACGGGCGGCGCGGAGAGGCCCCCGCCCGCCCGGGGAGGGAGCGGGCACTCGGCGGCGCGGCGCGGGCTCGCGCCTCGCCTCCCACTCCCCCGCACACAAAGACGCCGCTCGCGGGAGGGAGCAGGCGCCCGCAGTGGGCGCCGGGGCACACTGGGCGCTGGCCCCCGGGACGCCGCCGCCGCGGCAGGGACACTGGCCCGCAGCCCCCGGCTTCTCGCAGCTGCATAGCCCGGCCCTCAGCCCGAGCGGTCGGCGAGGGATGCGGGGATGCGGGGGAAAGAGGAGGGGGACCCCGGTGCCCCGGGCAGAGCCTCTTATAGCCCAGCCCCGCGGCATCATGGGGCTTGTAGTTCGCCTCGTGGAGCTGGGGGTGGCAGGTGGTTGGAGAGGATCCTGCACTCTCCCCTGCTCCCCTGAAATGGCGAGGAGGGAACCAGATCTGGCCGAAACAGAGGCAGTGTCCTGACTCTGGGTGGCCTGGGAGCATCTCCCACCCGCTTGCATTTCGTCCTTTCCTGTAGAGGATGGGGGTTACAGACCTCCCCTGAGCACTGGGGAGCAGCGAGGGGGCGGCCGGGTGTGTGGCCTTCAGGCTTGAGCTTGGGTCCCAGGGGCCGTGAGGAGGGATCCGGATTCCCAGAAGAGTGGCCGGTGGGGGGCCCCCTGAGAAAGGTGCGGGACATCAGTGACCACGGGTCACTGGAGCAGTCAGAGGTCTGGCACCTGAAATGTTTCTGAGGAGTTCTCCCTGAAATTCTTAGAAAATTTAATGTTTGTCAGGGGTGGGGAAGTGGGGGAAGTATATGTCCACTAAGGCGAGAAGGCCAGTCTCTCCTCCCCACCCCGCCCCCCATGCACTATCCTCAGCTAGAACCCGAGTGGCTTGGGGCAGAGGAAGCAGCAGTGGCAGCCCCCCAGCTCATGTGGTCTCCTCAGGAGAGGAAGTGACTGAATGGCCCCGTGGCAGAGAGGCCCTTCCAGAAGGGGCCCTGCAGAGGGAGTGGTGAACGTGAAATTGGCCTCTGGGGCGGCCAGTTGCTGAGGCTGGAAGGACAGAGGGTCAGCGCAGCCCCAGAGGGAGGAAGAACTGTGATGTGAGATCTGAGTTCGAATTCAAACGCCTTGCTAATTGTGTGACCTTACGCAAATTGCTTAATTTTTCTAAGTTTCTCAGACCACTCACCTCTAAAATGAAACTCTGGATATTACACCTTTGGGTGAGCTCAGGATATAACTTGCCCGCGAAACGGCGCCCCTCCCTCCTCCGAGCAGGCGGACACCAGGACCAGGTGGCCTTCCGGAGCCCGCCTTAGGGATTCCACACCAGCCCCCCTGAGAACAACTATTCCAGAAGTGTTTGTGTGTGGGAAGTGCCAGCAAATGCTTGTAAACCCTCCGCTCCTCTCTCAGGCTTCTTTGTGTGGCCTCCCTCCTGCGGTGCGGGGCCCGGCGGGAAGGCTGCGGGAGAGGCGGCCTGCCTCGCCCTTTCTCCAGCCTGGGCGGAGCCGGCAGCGTCTCGGGCCGCTGGGGACCGCTGCCCTCCTCCACCACCAGAGGGCAGCAGAGCGTCGTGGCTGCCGCGGCAGACGGGGAGGGGGCTGGGGGGCAGGGGCGCCTGCGAGTGGCGGGGAGGATTCTTGTACATTTCCTCAATAAACTGGTTTTGGAATCTTGTGCGGGATTTTGTTGAGCGGTCCCTCTTGCTGGAGTGGCAACATCTCCTCAGAGACATCCAGGAGTCCTTTTATTCCCAGCCCCAAGCCCAGACCCTTGTCCATGGAGGGGCCGGGGGGGGCTTCGGGAACAAAGTTGGGGGGAGCGGATCCGTACCTGGGCCAATTCCAGGTAGTCCGGAGGCAACCCGGAGATGAGGCGGGAAGCCGGCGGAACCATCCGTCTTCCCCTGCAGAGTCTCGGCGCCCAGGCTGGCAACCGGGCTGGGGCCGGGCCCAGCGTGGAGGGCAGCGCCCCGCAGACCCTAAGCCGAGGGGGCCGCATACCCTAAGCCGAGGCCGTTTTCCCTCCCGCCTCAGCGCTCCCGCCGCCACGTGCTCGAGACGCGCCCACACGGCAGAGAAACAAAGACAGCCAAACGGCCCGGCTGCCAGGAGCCGCCTCGACATTTAATAAATGAAATTCCGCCGCCGGGGGTCGACCCGGAGTGAGCGGCTGGGCACCGCTCCTGGGCTGCGCGCCGGCTCCGGGCTGCCGGGCAGCTCCTCAGGGCGCACCAAGCCGGCCGGCGGCCGGGTGCGGGCGCAGCCGGGGGCCGCAGGCGGTGAGCCGCGCCGTCCCCCCTGTCCCCGCCTGCGAGGTGTCTTAGCGGGCAGAAGCCCCGGCAGCTGAGAGGCTGGCTGTGGGGGGAAGGGAGGCGTGCAAGAAGATTCCTTTAGGGTGCGATTTTAAATGTGCCCCATGGACCGCGATTTCAAACAGACTTGTCAATCTGGGCTGCCGCAAAAAGCGGTGGAGACAGCTTTGCGTATATTTCTGGCGGTGTGACTCATGAGCATTGTCTCCCCAGGGAGGCAGCCTGCCCACCCACAAGTCACTGCCGTTCTGGTTCCGCTGGGAAAAATCGACCAACTCGGGCACCCCGGCCCGAGGAGCACCCCCTACCCCCGTAACCGAGGACGCCTTCCTGCTTGAGGAAATTTCCCTTAACCTTGTCACCGCTGACCTGGCCCCCAAGCCTGGTCCTGAGCACCTCTGCCCTCTCCCTACAAGCAGAGCGCCCCAGCCTCTTGCTGCAGCAGGGATGGGGGCTGGGTGCATGCGGGACACACGTGTATGGGGGAGCATGCTCAGTGCGGGGGTGCGCCCACGTGCGGCCTGCGCCTCCACTCCCTGGGCCCCCGGCCTTCCTGCCTAATATCCCTGCGAAGTTCAGAAAGAAAGGCTGTCACGAGAAACCGTCCCTGTATGTTACATGCACATGCCCGGGACACACGTCCTCGTGGCCCCGAAACAAGGTGGATGTATGCAAGACAGGTGACAAGTGGAGATTACTGCACACAGACATTGTGGTCCCCTCCTTGGTTGTTTTTTTATTTTTTTTAAACCGCCCGGTTTCTTTCCTGTCTGCATGGAAGCATGGATGGAGGGACAGATGTATTCTTAGCCGGGGGCCGGAGGAGACACTGCGGGCCCTCTCCGGCACCTGGGCGATATCGTTGTCGGATGCGCGTACCACACATACTGTGACGCCCGGGCCTGGACACCTGGTGGACCAGAACGCACACTTCACCCCAACCAGAAAGAGCTGTCACAGCCCCTTGACGGGATGAAGGACCTTGGCCTCCATCTCCTTCCTTCTCTTTCCTGACTCCCACCCAACCCCCGACTCACCGTCCCTAGGCCCGAGCGGCCCCTGGGCCACCGCCCGCCCCAAAGGCGGAAGGGATGGGGCTGTGAGGGCGACTTACACTGCCTCTGGGCTTAAGGGGCACCGGAGCCGGGATCTGGCCGCAGACGACTATGCGCGCAAGCGGCCTGCAGCCACGCGGCGCCTTTAAGGCCCCCGCCCCCGCCCGCCCGCGCTCCCGGCTTCCTTTCTCCGGGAGGCGCGGCCGGCGGGGCGGGGGTGCAGGCTGCCCCTCCCCCAGTGGGCAGGGCCTGGGCCGCTTCCTGCAGGAGCGACCGGGAGCCGCGTAGGGGGCGGAGAGAGCGAGCCGCGAGCGGCGGCGGGGCGGCGCGGGGCGGCGCGGGGCGGCGCGGGGCGGAGGGCGCCGGAGGGCGAGCGGGCAGGGGGCGCCGCGGGTTCCGGGCCGGCCCCAGAGGCGGACGGTTGGCCGGGCGCGCGGAGCCTAGCCGGGGCCTCGCCGGACCCGGGCCGGGCAGCAGGGGCCGCCGCCGCCCGCGCCCCCCACGCTGGCCCAGAGGGTTGCGGCCGCTTCGCCGCTGAGGATGTCCCGGAAAGGGCCGCGGGCGGAGGTGTGTGCGGACTGCAGCGCCCCGGGTAAGCGGGGCCGGGCCGGGGGCGGGACCACGCACCGAGGCCGCCGCCGGGCGGGCGCCGGGGCCTGGCGCTAGCGCCGTGCTGGGCGGGAGGGCGGGGCGGGGGGCTGCGGCCTCCGGCCTCGGGCCCACCGGGGCCACTGCGGAGCCGCGTCCTTGGCGGGAGGGTCGGCGTGGGGGGTCCCCGGTCCCCTTGCGCCCGTGGACAAGCGAGGAAGGACATTCCCGGCGCCTCCTCCCACCCCTCGGTCTGAGGGAGGCGGGCAGCTAGCCGCTCACCCCCCCACACCTCCATCTCGGTATCCAAACGGAAGCGCCAGCCTGGGGTGGCAGGGGGGCTGTGGCAGAGGCCGGGAGGCTTTAGGAGGTGGGGGCGAGTGTGGTTTTGTGTCATCTCTGTGCCACCTCCGCGTCTTGCACCTGCTGCTCGCATGGTCTGTGCGCCCGCCGGGGTGACGGAGGGCAAGGGGCAGAGAGCTGGGCCGCCGCGCCGGGAGCCTGGATACTGTTTCCTCAGGAGCAGGTGAAGGGATAGCTACTCCTAGGACTCCCAGCCCCTGGTTCCCAAGGCTGGAGCCCCTGGCAGGGCCTGCTGGTGCCAGGGAACAGCCAGACGCGGCTTTTCCTGCTCTCCAGCGAGGCCTGCTTGGGCAGGCGGGCCCGGCACCGTCCCGCCTGGGCACAAACCTCTCCCGGTCCCCTAGCCCAGTCTAGGCAGGATCAGGTGGGGGGCAGTGGCAAGGGGTGTTTAGGGCCCCTGGATCGTGCTGACTTCCCGGCCCGCCTCCCGATAGTATTTACCCTGGCGTTTCCCTTCCCAGCAGAGTCAGGTTTGGCTAGTGTGAAACCCCCTGGCTTGCGAGGAAGTGAGGGGCAGTTACCTGAGAGGGTGCTCCTCTGCTGGGGGGGACGCTTGCTGCCTGGGTCGGGCTCCTTGGCAGCTGGCTTGGGGAAGGAAGCCCTGAGCCTTGTCCATTCTCTCTTTAGAAAATGGAGACCCCTGGGCAGACTGGGGCCGGGGGGTGTCTGTGAACCCCCTGGGGCCTGTGGGCTCAATTAAGTGTGGGGGTGTGGGGTGTTATTTTGTTCAGCCATGCCTTGGCCAGGTCCAGGATCCCAGCAGGTTCAGCCCCACACATGCTCTGGGTGTTCTGGCTGCTCGGAGCAAATGTGTTTGGGGATGGTGGGTGCCTGGCAGGGGCATGGCACCAGGTACTTTGTCGGTAGTTATGACCCCAAGGCCTCATCTCAGGGCATGCCGTGGTCTGGAGGGCCCTGAAGGAGCTATGAGGGTGCTCTTGTCCTTTATTAGCTGGAAACTGTGATCCTCTTTCCCCCAATTCCTGGCAGGCTTGGAGCTGGAAGCTTGTCGTCTATCTTACCTCTGCCGGGTCAGCATAGGCTGGGGGAGGGCCAGGAAGGGCTGTGGGGTCTTTGCAGATACCCTGTCAGGGAGGGGAGCCTGGATTTTAGTGTTGCCAAGGCAAGACTTTCCTTACTCTGGGCCTCAGTTTCCTCAACTGTGAGGCAAAGAAGTTGGTCTAGAAATGGTTTTGAGGGACCTCCTCCCAGCTCTGAGTCTGTGGTCCTGATATAGGGCAGAGGGACTGGGGGTAGCATCAGCAAGACAATTGTCTTTTCTCTGTCGCACTCGAGTGTCTGCCTGAGGCCCCTGGATGCCCAGTGGGCTAGGGGAGGAGTGGTGCACGTCTGGTGTGTTGGAGGGCACAGCTTCTATCCCCAGTCCTTGTCCAATGCAGATATCTGTGCCCGGGCTACCTTCTTTTACCCTGATAAGCTAAGGAAGAGGCAGGTGGTGAGAGGGGTGAGGATGGTGAGGTGGACAGGGTGTTGAGTCTTACTCATCACTCCATCCCAGTACCTAGTGTGGTTTCTGGCACATAGCAGGTGCTCCCCAAGTGTTTGGCAGCTCGTCAGGACCCTAGCTGGTGACTTGGGGCTTCCCTGTGCCCCCACCCTGTGGTGCTGGCCCTGGCCTAAAGGGCCACTCTCAGTCTGGTGCCAGAGCAGCCCAGGTAAGAGAGGTGGAGTCCAGCCCCAGTGCCAGCCCTCTTGGCGGGTGCCTCTCCGTAGGGCCATCGGCTTCTCTCACTATGATAGGAGCCCTGTAGCCCTAGCCCTGGGAGTAGGGTCATGGCCTTTTTGAGTTTTGGTTAATTTTGGGGTGCACGGAGGAAAAAAGTGAGGTGCAGCCTAAGGGTCCAGCCCTCCTGCTGCTCCCAGGCCTGGATACACAGGGGACAAGTATGAGTATGTGGTGAGGCAGCTGGACATGGCGTGGCAGCTGTGCCACCTTGTCAGGTGCCATCTGTGTCCTTGCCTGCCCTGGAAGTGCAAGAGAGGGGCAGGGATCCGGGATCCCTTCTCTATCCACCCTGCCACCCAGCCCCCCAGCTGCCGGACCCAGCTCTCCAGGGCCTGCTCCTCATCCTAAAGACCCTTCATCTCAACCTTTCTGCTTGGGCAGCCCCAGGCATAGGAGTGAAGACCTTGAGATGCCCATGCTACGGGCACCTCAGGTGAGCAAGACTGGCTCCCGGCTGGGGACATGTTACAGGACAACCTGTGGGTTCCTTTGTCTCCTTATCACATGGATTGAGGTGTGGGGTGAATGGCGGGCTTTTCCTTTTTTATCAAGGTGCAACCTATAGGGTAAAGTCCCCGTAAGTGTTCATCCAGCCTGAGGAGTCTTTACATGTGCTTAGACCTATGGGACCTCCGTCAAGACATAGCGCATTTCCAGTACCCCAGTTCCTTGTGCCCCCTTCCAGTCACTGCCCCCCAAAGGTAATCACCATTCTGACCTATATCCCTATGATTACCTTGTTTGGAGATAGTGGGTTTTGCTCTCTTGTCTAATGAGGAGAGAAAAAGTGGGGGAGGCCTGGGGCTGGTCTTTATGTGCAGGTCTCCTGCGCCCAGAGGCCACTGAGATTGGAGGGCAGGGGTGGACGGGTAGCACCAGTTCCCTTGGTAGAGGCCTCCAAGGCAGTTGATGGCACTGGCTGACGTCATCCCAGACCCCGACCCTGTCTGCAGAGGCAGAAGCGCAGGGAGAGGGTTGACGGGATGCTGAGGGGCCCGCTTCCCCACTCCCTGCATTCCCTGAGGAGTCTCTTGGGAGCCAGTGTCCCTTAACCTTAGACTATAGCAGCCCTTTGACTTTCAGAAAACTTTCCTGTCCCTTCTGCTTAGGAAGTGACCCGGGTCGGGGCTCTACTTGGGCACAAGGAGTAGGTAGTAGGGTTAGGGTGGGTTTCCCATGTGTGTCATACAGAAGAACCCAGCGAATACTAGCGTGGCGCGTGGCCCAGACCAGCACAGTGTCCCCTGCCCACCCTTCCTATTTCTGACATAGTCCCCTACCCTGGCCTGCAGAGAGGGACAGAATGCTGAGGAAAGCCTCAAGCCGCTGTCCCCGGATCCTGGGTCTTGCTCACTGCCGCATCCAGGGTTCACTGAGTCTGGTCTGCCCTCGCCTTGAGCTCCCAGGCCACCAGGCCTGGGTACCTGACCAACTTTTCCAGGCCTGGCTTCTCCGGTGGGGCGACCGGCCTGGGGTGGAGGCCTCGGGCGGCACTTTTATGATCCTGGCCTGGGCGGCAACCCACTTACAGGAAACCCCACCATTTCAACAAGAGGAATTTTGGCTGCGTCATTCCCGGCTTCCTGCCTGGGCTGCCGGAGGTGGCTGGTGGGCAGACCCCTGACCCAGTGGGGTTTGAGAGTGGGGGGAGGGGGCTTCCCATGCCTGGAGCTGCTCACTGTTTTAAGTAAATTCAACACAAAAGTGTGTCCTAGGGCTCCCTCTCTTGGCATAGTTGGTGGGCCCCTCCCTCGCCGGCCCCTGGAATCTGCCCCCCAGGAAAGTACCTGGGGGTCACCTGGTCCATCCTTCTGCTGCTCCCACCTCAGCCCTGCCCTTTGGGGGACATTCTCTAGCTTCCATCATTGCATTCTAAATCCTTCCTCAGCTCCAGCTGAGGCTGCCCCTTTTGGGGGATGGGGGTAGGGGGTAGGATCCCAAAAGAAGCCTAGACCCAAAGAGCAGAGCCCCCTCTTTCACTTCCTGTTTCCAGGCCTTATGGGAGGGGGCACTCACAGTGGGCAGAGCTCAGGCTGGCCCCCTGACTCAGTCTCCTCATGGTTCTCCTGGGAGCTTGGATGGAAGTCCTTGGGAGGAAGGCCCCCCGAGCAGGGCCTTCTGGTTGGGAGAGGCTCTCATCACCCCAAACCTGTCCTCCCCTATGGGGGCTCACTTCTGGTTTTCCTGAGTGACCACGGGTAGGGCAGAGAGCCAGCCCACTCCCTCCCTCCCCCAGGACAGGGCTTCCTGAGACGGGGTGGGGGCCTGGGCAGAGCAGAGTGTCCTGGGAGAGAGGCTCCCTGCCCCCACTCTGTCAGCACACAATGGCTGCTTTCTCCCTTGTGACCTTTTCTGAGCCTGAGTTGTATGCAGCCGTCTCCTCCCCCTCTCCCAAAGGGCCTGGGATGGGTGACATCTCCCCTACACTTGAGAAAGACCCTGGGAGCTCCCACCCAGTCCTGGGTCCCCTTGTTGTTTCCAAAGTTCACTTCCCCCCAAGGGGTGGAGAGTGGCTCTCCCAGGGCTTTCATCCATCTGGGTTGCCCCCTTCCCTGGGCAGGAGCAGAGGGGCGGCAGGGGCTGAGGACATGGCATGGTTTCTGGAGTTGAAGTACCTGAGCCTGTATCCCAGAAACCCTACTCATTAGCTGTGTGACCTTGAGCAAGCCACTTAACTTCTCTGAGCCACTGTTTTCTCACCTGTAAAGCAGGGATAGCATACCTTACCTTGACTGACAATTGTAAAGAGCATCTTACAAAGAGCACCTAGTTGGTACACAGTGGGTGCTCAACAAATGTTAGTTTTCCTTTGTTCTCTCTATTCTCCTTAAGAGGAGCCCCAGCTCACCTCAGCAGGCTTGGGTGCCAGGACAAGAGCAGGAAGAGGAGCCCACGGAGGGGGAGGTTGGTCAGGCAGGTGGTCCAGTGGTTCCAACAGTCGCCTGGGGGTGGGAGAGACGTGGCACTGACCCAGCCACAGGAGGGCGCCAAGGGACGCTTAGCATCAGGGGCCAGCTGAGGAAGGGATGTGGGCAGATAGCAGTGGCTAGCAAGGCCGGAAGCTGTGACCACCGAGCGGGCCTGGGGGCCGCACGTCCCCAGAGGGGCAGGGATGTGTAGGAAAGGGCATGGCTCTGTCGGTCCCCAGCTCTGTGCCCTGGGGAAAATCCCTTCCACTGCCGTAGCTCCCTTTCCTTCTTGGTAACCTCAGTGTTCAGATGCTTCCCATCTCACAGGCTGCTGGGGCCTGGATGGGTGAGTGCATGTGAAGTGCTAAGCACAGCGCAGCTGAAGTCTGCCCGCGCTCTGGCTATGGCTGACCCTTGCCCCCACCCCGGCAGACCCTGGCTGGGCCTCCATCAGCAGGGGCGTGCTGGTATGCGACGAGTGCTGCAGTGTGCATCGGAGCCTGGGGCGGCACATCTCCATCGTCAAGCATCTTCGCCACAGCGCCTGGCCTCCCACGCTGCTGCAGGTAGGAGGCTGGGCTGGGTGCGCTTCCTTCCCTGCTCCCCCCCCCCACCACACTTCCACACCTGTCTGGAATCTGCAGCCTCCAGGGCAGCACTGGCCTGGGCTGAGCCTAATCCTGGCCCTTTCCACCTGCCTACTCACTCCACACACACAGGAGGCTTCGAGACCTGGAGTCGTCCTGGACTCTGCCACATGCTAGCTGGCCATGTAATGCTGAGCAGGTCACGTCACCTCCCTGATCCTTGGCGTGCTCACCATTGGGCCTGGAGTGCTCAGTAGGACCCATGGCCTCGAGTGGTGGGAGTGGATTCAGGTCTGATGGCACCAGGCGCCCAGTAGGCCCCCACAGTACCGTTTTCCAGCCTGCAGGGCTGCAGTAGGCCCTCAGTAGGTGTTTCCCCCAGTGCCCTGCATGCATAGGGCCCTCTCTCACTTGGCATCTCTTCCCCACAGATGGTGCACACTCTTGCCAGCAACGGGGCCAACTCCATCTGGGAGCACTCCCTGCTGGACCCCGCACAAGTGCAGAGCGGCCGCCGCAAAGCCAACCCCCAAGACAAAGTCCAGTGAGTGGGGTGGAGGGCAGGGGCTGCATGGGCTGTGGCCTGGGCCCGGGAGGTGACCGTGTAACCAGCCTCTCCTCATTTCCTCCCATGTGCCCCACGCAGCCCCATCAAGTCCGAGTTCATCAGGGCCAAGTACCAGATGCTGGCGTTTGTACACAAGCTTCCCTGCCGTGACGATGACGGGGTCACCGCCAAAGACCTCAGCAAGGTTTGAGGGGGCCCTTGATGGGTGGGCATCCCCTCTTCTTCCCACTGATGACCCCCTCCTCTCCTTGATAACCACTGAGCCCTATGCCCCAAAGGCAGCCAGGTCAGGGGAGCACAGTGGACATGGGGGAGACAAGACTGCTTGGTCAAGGCATGTGTGGCCACAGCTGCTCAGCTCTCAAGTGACACACAAGGCCCTAGCTCTGCCACTCAGAAGCTGTGAAAACTCAGGGCAGTCGCTTAGCTTCTTTGAGCCTCAGTTTCCCTATCTGTAAAATGGGAAGGAAATAACAGCATCTACTTCAAAGGTAACATCTGTTCCAGGCAGAGAACCTGGCACAAGGTAGGTGGTAACTGGTGGCAGCGATTATTCATTGGCATTAGCTCCTAGTAGGAAGTGCTTTGTCCTCCCTGACACAGCCTGATTCTGGCTGAGCCCCTTGGAGCTGGCAGGAGCCCCAGGAGCTGCCTGGGCTGGTGCAGCTTAGGGAGGGCCCCCTCATGTACACATGGATTTGTTGCACACTCTGCTCCTTGCAGCAACTACATTCGAGCGTGCGGACGGGCAACTTGGAGACGTGTCTGCGCCTGCTGTCCCTGGGCGCCCAGGCCAACTTCTTCCACCCAGAGAAGGGCACCACACCTCTGCATGTGGCTGCCAAGGCGGGGCAGACCCTGCAGGCCGAGCTGCTTGTAGTGTACGGAGCTGACCCAGGATCCCCTGATGTCAACGGCCGTACACCCATCGACTATGCCAGGTGAGGGTCAGCAGAGGGGTGAGGACGGGTGGGTGTGGGAGTGGGCTGCTGCTCAGGGCTGAGCCATAGCCCCTCCCACAGGCAGGCGGGGCACCACGAGCTGGCGGAAAGGCTAGTGGAGTGCCAGTACGAGCTCACTGACCGGCTGGCCTTCTACCTCTGCGGACGCAAGCCGGGTGAGCAGAGTGCAGACTAGGCCTGGCTGGGGCGGGCAGGTGGGACCCAGGCACACCCTGGAGCAGGTGCCATGGTGACAAAGCTGGCTGGGGAACAGTGTTGCTAGGCAACTGGCTCCTGTGAAATTGCTGCAGGCTCTGGGCTGCAGCATGGCAGGCTGGAGAGTGGGGGTGGGCACAGCTTCTAGCCAGCAACCAGGGCTCTTGGGGGTGGCCTGCCCTACTCCCTTCCTCCTGACACTTCTGGGTGCTAAGCCCTGCTCATGGTAGTGAGGTGGGCTCCCAGCTGCTGAGGCCACCCAGCCCTGGTGACTTGGCATTTTTATTTTTGCTCAGATCACAAGAATGGGCATTACATCATCCCACAGATGGCTGACAGGTGAGTGCCCCCTGATGCCCCTTTCCAGAGGCTCCCAGAAGCTGTTGGATGCCATGCTGGGTGCCTCAATCCCAGAACCCCCATTTCCTGTCCCCACTTCCCCAGGCTGCAGGGCCTGGGCCACTCCCACCCCCCAGGGCTGACTGGAGGTATAGGCCTTTCACAGCCTGGTCCTCACTCCCTAATGCTTGGCCCCAGGGTAAGTGAGAAATGTCAGCTCGGTACACAGCCAGCAAGGCCTGTGTCCCATGCCTGTCAAGTACATGGAGGGCTTGTGTACAAGCCAAGACCCCTGGGGTGGGGGTGGGGGTTGGGGGTCGGGCACTGGGTTCTGCTCTCCTGGTGATTCTGACCCCTCTGTAAAGTGTAGTCCTCGGACAAGCCTCTCCTCTTTGAAAAGATGGGTGGGCTCGAGGGATGACAGCTTTGGGACTTGTAGCCAGGACTGTATGGTGTGCTCAGGTTTGGGCAGGGGCAGGGGCCAGTGAAATGTGTGTGTGTGTGACTCTGCCTCTGCTCTGAGAGGCCCCAGGTGCCCAGGCAGCAGTGGACACCCAGGTCGCACACCCAGCTCACAAGATGGATGCTAGCGCCACCTGGTGGCTACCTCTGTGATGGCAGAGTCTTCATGCCAGGCTGGCTGTTACCTGCAGGCTTGGAGAGGGCAGATGGAGTGGTCAGACCTGGGCACCTCAGATCCCTGAGCTCACACCTCCTTTGTTCTGAGACCCCAAGGCTTCTCCCTACTCTGCTGGTCTGGTTCTGCCTGATGTGTGTGTATGTCACACACAGGTGTGTATTCAATGACATGTTAACTGGGCACCAGCCCAGTGCCAGCCACTGTCCTGGGCATGGGGGACACAGAGACAACACACACGATCCCTGCCCTTAAGGAGCTCACAGAGACAATTGCCATCCAGTGTGGGGAGTGCGACAAGAGAGGCAAAGGCACAGGGGTTAGAAACGCTATGCCAGGAAGTGCAGGCAGCCTGTGTGGCTGGATCATGATGTGAGAGGCAGGGGATCCCAGGAGCAAGAATGGAATGGAGACAGGCAAGAGCACAGCCGGCTCTGGGAGCCTGGGTGAGTGCTGCAGCTTCGTCCTCAGGGCAGGGAGGGTGCTGAGCACTGGTGTGTGGAGTCAGCTCGGCCACTTAATGGCTCTGTGACTTTGGGCAGGCTACTTAACCTTTCTGGACCTTGATTACTTCACCTAATATGTGATATGGAGATGACAGTATTTTTCTGGGCTGTTGACAGGATTATAAGTAAGAGAATACATGCAAATCACCTAGCATGTTGTTTGTTAAGTGAGCTTTTTGTTGAAGCATGGTTGAGGTATGCCCTTCATACCTGTTATTACTGATGTCTTAAGGCAAAGGGGACAGCAGATATGTCCATTCAAAAAGATCAAACTGGTTGCTGGGTGGAGAAAGGATTGTAGGGGCAAGACTGCAAGTAGGGAGACGGATAAGAAACTGCTGCAAAAGCCCAGGCCAGAGGAAACAGTGGCAGAACCAGGGGGAGTGGATGCAGAGGTTGAAGGTGGCGCGCAGTAGCTGAGGTCTGTGCTGGGTCAGTGGTGGTGCCGCCAACCGCCAACCGAGAGAAGGGGAGCAGGGGGCTGGGGAGGATGAAGTTAGTGTAGTACACTCTGGGTCAGGGACGG